>JARHVA010005247.1:515000-982500 GCA_037957365.1 Torreya grandis | reverse complement strand
TCCTTTAGGATAAGATCTCTGATATTGAATTCTTGAACTTTAAGGTATTTGTTATAGACACACTTGACACATTCTTAATAGACATGAAGATGGGTAAGGGTTCTAAACGATGCTCGTCAAGTAGCTTGAGTTGGTCTAAATGGTGCTGAAGATAATCATCCTCTGAAATAAGCTCTTGTAAAGATATGTGAAGAGAGAGGATTTGAACTTTAAGATGAAAGACAACCTCTACTCCAAACACAAGGGAAAAGGGAGTGACACCCATAAGGGTTCTAATGCTAGTATGATATGACAACAAGGTGAAGGGGATAAGCAAATGCTAATCCTGACTAGATGCATTAACCATTTTAGTTAGCATGTTATTAAGAATTTTGTTAGAGGCCTCAACCTAGCTATTTTCTTGAGAGTGATAGGGAGAAGAGAAGAATAACTTAATTCTAAATACATGACATAAACCCTAGACTTACTTGTTCTTGAAAGATTTACCATTATCGGTGATGATATTATGAGGAACACTGAAATGGCAGATGATATGATGGTTGATAAAGTCAAAAATGTTTTCTACTTTGGTTGAGACTAGAGGAATAGCCTCTACCCACTTGGTAAAACACTCAATTGTGGTGATGGTTGAGTGGTGTCACTATGACGAATGGGGGTTAATTTCACCAATAAGGTCTAGACTTTATTGTGAGAAGGGCCAAAAATTAGTAGAAATGTGAAGGCTATGGCTAGGTGCATGATGCAAGTTAGTGTGTTGTTGACATTTGACAAACTTTTTAACATAATCAAAATAATATTGGTTAAGGGTAGGCCAATAGTATCTGAGGTGAAAGATGCACTTAATTATAGTGAGGCCACTAAAATGGCCTTCACAGATGTTGTCATGTGTTTATTTGAGAGTGTGAGAGGCTTCTTGACTATGTAGACAACAAAAGAGAAGGCTATCAAAGCCATGCTTATATAGAATTCCTCCCATAATGGTATAGCCAAAGGTACTCTAGATAAATGCTCTTTGATCATTCCTAGAGAGGTGAAAAGGAACTATGCCAAGGTTAAGGTAGTCAAAGCTTTGTTGATACCAAAGGTCAATTTGGGTTTTTTACATGTTAAAAATGGTGGGAGAATTAGGTTTTACATAGGATGGTTGGGTAAGCCTATTAATAATGACAAACAACTTAGAGTCTAAGGGTGTAAATGAGATCTGAGAGGTGAGGGAGGCTATGGTGTTGGTGAACTTGTTAGTAGATCATGAGGTTGACTAGATGCAATAGTGTTCAAATGATGTTTAGATTCCATCAACTAGTTTCTTATAATATTATAGAACATCATTCTTACATTGATAAGAGTCATTTTTTATTGATTATAAGTTAGGAGTCACCAAAGATGTTGATTGTTTTAACTCTTAGAGTTAAGGTAGTTTGAAGGCCTATAACTAGGGCTTCATACTCAACCATGTTATTGGTACATTTAAAATAAAAATTGAAGGATAAAGGGAGAGTCTCACCATCAAAGGGGATAAGGATGATACTGGCTCTTCCACCACATTGACACTTTGATCCATCAAAGAACATGGTGAGTTGATAATTGAAATCTGCTTGAGAGAGGGTCATGTTGGACATGTCTAGGAACTCAAGAGGAGGAAGTTGGTTGTATACTAAAGGTAATTTGACTAATTGGTTGGTGATGACTTACCCTGTAATTAATTTTTTCTAAAGGAACTGAAGGTCAAATTCTACTAAGAGCATGAGCCACATGGCCATACGCTTGTTTTGGTATGGCTTAGAGCGCATGTACTTGAGTGGGTAGGTATTATTAATGACATAAGTTTTATGGTTAAGAAGGTATTGGTGAAGTTTGGTAAATAAGAAGACTAAAGCTAAGCAAAGCTTCTCAGTATGGGTATATTGAGTCTTATACTCTATAAGCATGTAGCTAATGTAGTATACAACTTTCTCTTTATATTGTTCATCTTGGTGAGCCAACATTGCCCCTAGGGATTGGTTGGTGGTAGAGATATATAGGTAGAGAGGTTTGTCATCCTTGGGAGGGGTGATGATAGGTGGAGACAAAAGGTAATTTTTGAGAGAATCAAAATCCTTTTGACAATCATTATTCCATTTGAAAGAGACATCCTTCTTCAGAAGGTGGTGTAAGGGTTGGCATTGTTCCAAAAGATGGGAGATAAAATGACAAATGGATTGTAGCTTTCTCTACAAGCTACGGTGTTGTTTAAGGTTGATGGGAGGAAGCATGTCAAGGATGGATTTGATCTTGGTGGGATGAACCTTGATCCCATGAAAGGAGATAATGAAGCTAAGAATATTTCCTGATAATACCCCAAAAATGCACTTCTTGGGGTTTAGGCAGACATGATAATGGATGAGATGCTCAAAGATGATCTTAAGAACAGATAAGTGATCTTTTTTGAGTTTGGATTTTCTGAAAAGGTCATCCACATAGTCCTCAACAATCTTATAGATGAGCTCATAAAAGATATAGGTCATGGCACCTTGGAAGGTTGTACTAATGTTATTTAACCCAAAAAGCATGACTTTATATCAAAAGGTTACCCAAAGGGTGGTAAAGTCAGTCTTGTGCTGATATTTAGGTGCAATTAGGATCTGATTATAACTTGAGAACCCATCCATGAGAGATAACATCTTGTGGCTGGCTATAAGATCAATAAGGTGGTCAATGTTGGGTAAGGGAAAGTCATCTTTAAGGTCATGAAAGTCCACAAAAATACATATTCCCCATGTGGCTTTGGTGATAGCCACAACATTTGAGATGTATTAGAGGTAATTAATGGGTAAAATAAAGTTGGTAGATAGAAGATGTTAAAGCTCTTATTTGATTAGAAGGGCTATGTGGGGATACATGCATTGGTGATTTTGATTGATAGTTTTGGCATCACGATGAGTGACTATGTTATGGGTATTAATGGTGGGGTCAATTATAGTCATATCACTATAGGACCAAATAAAGACTATGCTACAGTCTTAGAAGAAAGAGGGGAAAATTTGAAGTTCTTTGGCAGTCAATGATTGGATAATTTTGACAATGTGGTGGTTATCTGAAGTACCCAAGTTGATATCTATGGTGGATTTGTTCAACATGTCAAAGACTCAAGAGAAAAGAATTTATGGATTGAAGAATTTGAGGCACCAAGATAGGTGAGAATAGAATCATCATCTTGGCATTAAACAATGTTAATGGTAGGGGAATCTTCCCCTATCATCTCAGGATGGGTCAAAGGGATGGTTACAATCACCCCTTGATAAGTCAAAGGTCCAATGTTGATCATGTTGAAAAAAAGAAGTTAGGTGGAATGATGTCATCATCCTCACACGTAAGTGGAGGTGAGGTTGATGAGGAAGGGATATCTTCCTCAATAATGGTAATGGTAGGTTGTTTGGGTTTCTTCTTATTAGGTAAGATGAAACTAAGTCTGTGCTTTTTATATGGCTTCTTGGTTTTGATGGTGACTAATTCATGTGGGCCATGATCATATCACCCAAGATTGAAACCTTTCCAGGCACACTGATGAAGATATGTCTTGGTAAAGCTTGGTTTGTCTAGGTAAGAGAAATTGATGGTGAATGGTCAAGGTGAAAGAAAGGTGGTAGAAGCATCGAGGGATTTATCATGTCCTCCATATATAAAATGGGTCTGATAGTGGAGAGGTCTGAAGGGAATAACAATCCTAACATTGGGGTCATATCCTGGCTGGTTGGTAAGTTGCCCATACTCATGAGGAGTAAGGAAATAATCAAGTGCTAAAAAGTTATAATCCCTTAGAGAAAGGTGATATGGAACGTGGATTCTAAAGGGTCTATGGTAGGTATTTGTTACGAAGGTATATAGGAACTAGTTGATACCTCATTAGTGAAAGGAGGTATTATATCTATTTTAGTGGTTAAAGGTAAAGTTTTGACTACTAAGGGTGTGTTGGATAGGGGCATGAGGACATTATTGGGGTGACAGGTCATATTGTATGTTGATAAATGAATTAGGTCAGCCTAGATGGTGATGACCTAGCCTTCATGCTCAAACATAATGTAATGGTGGAGGGTAAAGGGAACACAACCGATGTAGTGAATCCAAGGTCATCCCAGCAAGAAGTTGTATTGGAATTTGCCTTCTACAACATAGAAAAGTTTAGGGAGTGTGTGGGGTCCTAAATGGATATGAAGGATGATAATTCCTAAGGTAGTGACCATGGTATCATTAAAATAATGAAGGATAGTCAAAGATTCAAACATGACATTATCTAGTAAGTTAAGTTGGTTGTAAGAATTAGAGGAGATGATGTTAATTCTATCTCCCCCATCAATCATGACCTATTTGATGTGGGTTTGGTTGATGTAGAAAGTAATAAAGAGAGGAGGATCTAGGGCCTCAAGATGGATGGAGGGTATTTCTAAATCATTGAAGGTAACAAGGTTGGAATTGAAATGGCACCAATAAAGGTTGCTAAGGGTTAGGGGTCCTTGAGTTGGAACTCAATGGATTAAAAAGCCTCCATTAGTGCTTTATGGTGATGGGGAGAGGTAGAGATCAAATCATATAAGCTCATCTTCATCGAGGTCATGTGAAATTACTTAAGGATAAATCTCCTAATGCATTATGAGGGGTTAGATTAGGAGGCACCTAAAATATACACTTTGGGTATGGTTGAAGATGGAGACAATTAAGTGTAGGTTGGTTGAGAGTTTGAATAGGGGTACATCCAAGGAATATACACCTTGGACTTCCCCTTATCTTTCTACTATGACCTTGTGACCATGTTAATAATATGGATAGAAGGCAAGGTTGAGGTGGTAGACTGGTTAGACTCATCTTCACTATTAGATGAGAGTGGAGGAGTAGGTAAGTGTTGGGTAAGTATGGTTGATGGTTGGATTGGTATAGGGATTATAGGAGGTTCATCTATTAATAGATCATCCTCATCATAAATCCACTGGATGATGGTTTTGAGAGATTTTTAGTTCTCTATATCATGGTTGGGTGTCTTATTATAAGAGAACACATGATGTCCATTATTTTAGATGGGTTTAGAAGTAAGATGGTCAAAATGGGATGTAAGGATAAACAACAAGTCTATAATAACCTAAGGAAAATGGTTGAGTAGGATTCAGCCAAATATGGTAAAGGTTTAGCAATTTTTGCATTGATGGTTAAGGTAGGAGGTTGCTTGGAAATAGGTTTAGTGGTAGGTGTTTTGGGTATGATGGTACACTTGGATGGTGGTTTCAGTTTAGGTAGGGAAGTTGGTGAGATAAGGGTAGAAGAATGCAAAGTAGGTAGTTTAAAAATATTGTTGGCATGGTGAAAAGACTTACATCAAAGAGTAACTACGAAGGTGTAATCAAAAGAGGTGGTGGGGTTTTGGTAGAGACAATTGGCTTCCTGATCAAGCTAGAGGGATGAGGCCCCAAAATGAATGGAAATGTTGAGGGAGGTAAACTTTGGGCCTTCTGGCCTTTGTGTGGTTCATCTCTTTGGTTACTTTGGTCTAGCATTTGGTTAGTGGGCTCAAAGGGTTTAGGTCTACTTTCAAAGATGGATAAATAAGGCTCATTATAGGGAGGATACCAAGGTTGTCAATTGGTTTGGTTAGTTTGGTGTGAGAAGGTGACTTGGTTGCTTGGGTTCTAGGTGCCCTAGGTGGCTACGAGTTCGTTAGATCGGTAAAAATTTCTATTGGTTTAGTTGATAGGGTAGGAGTTCAGATAGCAAAAGTGGTGAGTTGGTCTACTAAAGGTATGGTTGGAGGTTCTTATTTGGTAATGTAAGGTAACCCTAATTAGTACCAGAAGGTGGCTCATGTCAGGGTTGGAGATAAAATCCAATTTTTGTACTAGCCTAGAGAATGGTTTAATTCCATGAATAGTTGACATGAAAGATAAGCCCTTAGGTAGAGACATAGGGATGATAACCTTGTCCTTTTCCTCAATCAAAGAATGCAATGTTGGGATAGGTGGCTAATCTATGGGAGGAATCAACATGGGTTTTCCTCCTTACGAATTAATTCCAAAAAGGGAGTGGTTTACTTGGTAGTCAAAGTTGAAGATAGGGTGGCGATGGTTGGTTGTTCTGATATACTAGTTGAAAAGGAGGATAGTGGCTCCACTAACTCAATAAGTGGAGGGAGAGATGATGGTATTCCATCAGTTTGAGTTTTTGAAGGAAGGGAAGGTGAGTCCACTATCTCAATAGATGGAGGAGAATTGAAATATTAGATACTATATGGTTCAACAATGAGTGCATCAAGGACCATGTTAACTATATGGGTATCATGACAGCACTCAATGTTGTTATTCTCATTCTTGGGAGGAGCATGGTTTAAGAAAGGATTCCTAAATATATCAAGGGCTTGGTTTGATTATGCATTGGGGTTATCTAATGTAAGCTCCCCCTTGTCAATAAGGGACTGGACAAGGCTCTTGAAGGTGTTGCACCTACTGGCATCATGCCCTATCACTAAGTGGAAGGCACATAAATAATTCTCATTGTACCAACTAGGCATGAGATGAGAGGATTCAAAATATTGGGGTGGCTTGATAGGAGGAAGTTGGATGATGTTTTCTTTCGATAACTTCTCCAAGATGGATGCGTAGGATTCTCTAAGTGGAGTGAATTGATTTTAGTTTTTTTGGGTTTGGTTCCTCAAGTTTTGATTTGAGGAACTAGAGGAATTAGATTGTTTGATTAAAGATGGAGGAGGGGTTTTTAGGACAACCACGTTCGTGGTTCCCTTGCTTTTGGTGTTGGTATTGGACTGGTTGCTTGACTTAGAGGAAGAATCCTCATTAGTTTTATAGGTTGAATTTTTGTTCTTGAGCTTTAGCTTTCCTTCATTAATGGATTAGTTTTCTAACTTTCATGCCATTTTAAAAGCTTAATATAAGGTTTTGAATCTTTAGACACATAGTGTGGAGGAGATATGCTCTACACATGACCGAACAAATAGATTTATCAGTTTAGGTTGAGGTAAGGAAAAGGAAAGTTAGTTAATAAGGATCCTCTAATGAGCCACAAAATCATAAATGGACTCATCCTCAAACTAATAGATAGAGTAGAGGTTGATGATAGAAACTTTCTTGGAGACATTGATTGAAAAGTGGTCCAAGAAGGTCTGAGCCAGTTGGGTGAAAGAGAAAAGGGATTGCTTAGGTATGACACTATAGTAATCCAATGCGAGACAAAATATAGACATGCGGAAGGTGTAGAGAAGAAGGGCATCATCATAGGTGATGAGATAGAAAGCATGCCTAAATTACCTAAGGTGTTATTGGAGATCCTCCTTACTTTGAAATTTAAAGAACTTGAGAAGTTCCCATTGGGGAAGATATGGTTGGATAGGTACAGATGGATAGATGGGCTCATTAAAATTTTTGTCATATGATAAGATGTTATGTGTAAAAAAAATGGATGATTCCAAGGTGGTCATCTTTTCCATAAGCATCTTCATTAGGTATACTTGGGGTTGTGCACTTGAAGGATTATAAGATGCATATTGTTTTGGTGGTTAAGAGACATGATGATAGTGGGTAGAAGGTTGGGAGGCTGCCACATATGAGTAAGTAGATGTTAATGGTTGGGTGGAGGATACATAAGGGTAGGTAGAGGTAGGTGGTTGGGTAGTGGGTACATGCCCTTGTAGATTATAGATGTATCCAAAGGTTGGTCCAAGGGGTGCTTTTTAAATAGGAGTGGCAGTTGGGTTGGTGATCAATGGAAGGGTGGTGACCCTTATACTAATTGATGGCAAGGTAGAGGGTATGGACACCACAAAGATTTGAAGTGGAGCAGTATTTGATGGGTTAGAGGTAGCTAAAGGAAGGTTGGTGGTGCTAGAGGTAGGCACTCCTATTGTAGAGGAGTGGTTGGTAGGAGTAGAAGGTATAAGGGCAATGGTAGTTTTAGTTAGTTGGCTTTTAATAGTAGTCTTAAAGGGGTTGTTGGTTGATGAGGAAGCTTGGGTAGTCAATGGTTGGGTGGTAACCATGGAAATAAAGGTACTCCCCATGAGATGGAATGGCATGCCATAAGTTAGATCTATAGATGGGTCCAAAGTTGGGATATGGTAAGATGTGGTTGTAAGGTAATGTTACAAGGCTACAAGATTGTTATCTAGGAAAGTGGCAAAGTCTGCATCTCCTTGATTAACCTCTTGAGGGAAAGTAGGACTTCTCTAGGGGTGAGGAGAGTCTGTTAGTTTAGAAACATAGTCCATATATGAAGAGGTAGAAGAGGTAGGTTGGCTTGGTGATGGGTTTTGCTCCACAAGGTCTCTTCAGTACTGGTGAGTGAGAACCATACGAGATAAAGGAGATAGAAAGCACAAACAACCTCACTACTCAAACAAAGAGAAGACATGCATTAAGACCTAAAATTTTAATTAACCTTGATTTTGGTTTATGCCTTAAGAAAATGTGTGACTAAAATTGGTTTGTAGATCGAGTACTAAGAAAAAATTCTAAGGTTGGTTTCAAGTTATGTTTAGGCACTAAAAAATAATATGTATTAGAGTCAATATGTGGATTATTATTGGGGCCTATCCACTCACTTCACACACCACAGTGATAAGGGTATCAGGTGCTTAGCCAATATATATATATATATATATATATATATATATATATATATATATATATATATATATATATATATATATAGATATCTAGAGATTATACTCAACCAAAGGGCTGAGTTGGTTCTCACCTTGGTAATGATCTCCAAATAAGATCACTAGGAAAGGGTAAGGTAATAGCTAGGTGATTAAATCCTAGTTGGGCCTTATCTCAAGATTTTTTGGTGTCCATTTTTTGAGAGTGGTTTGGTTTAGTGTGTGTAATAAAGAGTGAATCTACAATAGATTAATTTTACTTTTAAGTTAAGCTATGTGAGCTAAACTTTCAAGCAATCGATGTATGCACTTAATTTTTTAGCCCAAAATAAATTTATGATTTCATTAATAAACATAGAATAGAGAGAGAATGCAAGAAAATAAGAAAATAAGTAAAGACGCAAGGGTCCCATCAGGCATGCCAAAATGTTTCAATGAATTTTTTCTTGTTATTGGAAAGAGGGAAAAGAAGAAACTAAGTACAAGTATGGTTGAAAAACTTGTTTGATTATGCACACACTAAATCAAAAGATTATGAAGAGATCTTCTCTGGCTTGAGAGGATGACCTGTAGGTAAGAAAACACTAAATCAACCTTATTTGTTTAATAAATAGTTGAGTGGATTACTTAGCGATAGATAGATCCTAGAAGCGAGATCTTCCTTAGGGGCTATCAATCCACACATTTTAAACAATTAAGTTTATAAAATAAAAAGAAAAGTAATTACATCAATAAATCAAAGGTAATAAAATCAAATATAAGAATTATTGATAATAAATATGCTATAAATGATTAAAATAGAAATTAAACTAATTAATACTAATTCTAAGGAGTTGGGGTCTACTTTAAAAAATTAGAAAGGGGTTTTTGAATAGGTTAGGATACAAAAAATTAGATTTGATTGGGTGTAGGTAGGTGAAAAAAATTGTTGGTTTTCACTTCCATAGTGACCATCAGTGGTTAGGATGACCATCGATGGTCAAGGTGACCATTGGTGGTTGGACAGATTGTAGGTAGTTGAGACAACCATCGACAGTTACTGTGTCTAGATCTAGGTTGGTAAAAAGCTGATTAACGAGATCTAAAATATGTATTTTGTGAGATGGGTAAGTCCTAGGCTAATTTTGTCAAATAGGGATAAAGTAAATGAATATTGAGAAATAAGTACTTCTCTTACCAAAAGTTGATTGGGTGAATAGTTGAGATAGTTGATCTATTGGTGAATCTAGGTTGATTATGATAGAATAATAATACCCAAAAACTTGGTGGATAGGTGGTGGAAAATTGACTCTCTAATATGATCATTATATTATTGGATTTTTGATAGAGATTGACCTATAAGAAATAAACTCTTGGATGCACATGCTCTTGATAATAATTGTAGATAGATTTCACCTCCTAGATCCTATCTACTTATAGGTAAAATCAAGAGGTGTGTAGACACTAAAAATTTACACCTCTACGATTCTGAATGTTGAAAACACCCCTAGACCTATTGAGGACCCTCTTGGGACTAATCTATACCAATCTAGCCTAACTAATCTCATTTGCAGTCAGTTTCACAAACTGACTCAACCTAGCATTCGAGACCTCTTTCCTTTAGAACTTGATTGCCGATGATTAAGGTGACCATCAATGGTCACCATGAGAAACCCTAACCATCAATAGTTATATTTAGATGGCCTAGTTACACCTTCACTTCCACCTCTTTCTTGTGTCTATAAGAGAGAGAATCCTAGGAGGTCAAATTCATCTAAAATAACTATCAGGATCTAAGGGATTCATGAGTTTTCTTTTGTAGGTCAATTAGCATTATCAAACATCTTATTGAGAGTTGACTTATTATTGCCTCTCAACCAAGATCTCAGGTATCGTTACTTTGTCAGAATCAAACTAGATTCTACCAATAGACTACCTACTTAAAACACTCACCCAATTAACTTTTGGTAAGACAGGTACTCATTTGTCAATATTCACATGTTTTATTTGCATTTTGAAACTAGTCTAGCCCTTACCCATCTCCTAGAATCCATATTTTGGATCCTGTCATTCAACAATTTATCAACCCAAAATTTATATAGTAATCATAAAAATTTGACGCAACCTCTGATGGTCTACTCAACCATCGATGGTCACACCAACTATCGATGATCACCTTAACTGTTGACAGTCACCTTAACCACTGATGATCACCTATGGTAGTAAAAACTAACAAGCTATTTTCACCCATCTACTCCCAACCAAACCTAATTTTTTGTGTTCCTAACCATTCATAGACCCCTTTCATATTTTCTAAATTATACCTTGACTCTCTAACACTAGTATTAATTATTTTAGCACTAATTTGATCATTTATATTCTATTTTCTTGGCAAGCATTCTTGTGTTCAATTTTAGTATCTTTTGATTATTGATGTAAGTATATTATTTCCAATTTTGTGAACTTGAATGTTTAAAATGTGTGGATTGATATCCCCTAAGGAAGATCTTGCTTCTAAGATCTAGCTATAGCTTAGAAATCTACATAACTATCTATCTAACAAACAAGTTTTCTCTAGTGATTTATTATCTACAGGTCTTCCTCTTAAGCCAAAGAGGAGCTCTCACAATCATTTGGATTCAACACACACAAAAAAAATAGGTTTTCATACCACACCTATATTGAGTTTCTTTTCTCTCTTCCCTGGAACTTAAAGTGAAAATTTACATGAAACATTTTGGCATGCCCAGTGGGACCTATAGTATTTTACTCACATTTTTATTGCCCTCTTTCTATCTATGCTCATAATTGAAACTAAAATTTATTTTGGGATTAAAATCAACTACATCCATTTCTTATTTTTAAAATTTGTTCACTTTGAACTAAATCATAGTAATCTTATCATAGCACCAATTTTTGTTGCACACACTATCAAAACCAATTTCATCAATCAAACATCAAAACAAATTGAGACAAAGCTTGACTAAGATTTCATCACCTGATGGTCACCTTACCCCTTCTCGACAATCCTATTTGGAGGTCATTACCAAGGGGAGAACTAACTCAGCTCTCTGATTGAGTATAAACTCTAGATATCAATATATATTGACTAAGCACCTAACACTCTTATCGTACAAGACTTTGAAGTGAGGGTGTAGGCCCTAATACTAGACCACATATTGATTCCAATATAGATTATTTTCGAGCACTTAAAGAACCCAAAACCAATGATATATTGATTCTATAGTACTTGATCTACAAGCCAACTTTTATCACACATTCTCATACACTAAGGCATAAGCCAAAAGTGAGATTAAAACTAACCTCTAGTCTTAATGTATTTTATAGTATGTGTCTTGATTGCCTTGATCATTTTTTTGTCTTTTTCTTGTTTGAGTGGTGAGTTTATTCTTGTTATCTCTCCCCCTTTCTTGTATGGTTCTCACTCATTGGAAACAAAGAGACCTAGTAGAGTAAAACCTGTCACTCAAATCAACCTCTTTTACCTCCTCATCTATGGAGTACATCTTTGAGGTACAAGACTCACCCCATCCATTAGGAAGTCCTACCTTTCCTTAGGTATTTTTCCAAGGAGACATATATTTTACCACTTTTTTGGACAATAATCTAATTGCCCTTCAATACTACCTTAACATCTCCCCTCACCATGCCCTGATTCCAACTCTACCTCAGGATCCTCCTTATGGCTTTCCATCTCACCTTATGAGGGGTATCTTTGTTTCCACAATCACCACCCAACCTTCAACTACCCAAGCATTTTCATCTACTAACCCCTATGATGCTAAAGCTAAAAACCAACCTATCTAACCAACCACTTCCCTTACACTTTTCTCCCCTACCAATGACTTCTCCACCTTAGAAAAAACCCTACCATTAACCCATCATGCTGCACTTATTTTTAGATTACCTACCATCATCACTACAAACCTTCCCTCTATCAACCCCAACCCATTCATCAATACCCCTTTACCAAGCTTAGGGGTATCTAACCCTTCTACTTTACCACCTACTAGAATGAAGGTAACTACCTCCCCTTTTGTTACCAACCCAACTATCATTCATGCCCAATCCATAGGGACTCCTTAATAGGTACCCATTGCACCCAATCTAGGATACATCCCTAACCCACAAGGGTATGTACCAACTACTCTACCACCACCATCCACCTATCTTTACATACCACCTACCCGACCTTTGGCATCCACATTTAAAAATATAAAACCTCACAATTGCCAAACAATTATCAATATGTTACTCAATCTCAACCATAGTATCCACGTTAAAACCCTCTTAGTCCAACACCTCAAACTAACCTAATGGAGATGCTCATGGAAAAGATGACAAACCTTGAGTCATCTATTTCAGGGGCCCATAACATGCTATCTTATGATTATATTTGTAACAAACCTATTCATCCTTTTATCCCTATCAGACTTTACCATCCTCAATGGGAGCTTAAAAAATTTACCAAAATTTAGATTAAGGAGGACCCCCAACAACACCTTAGGGATTTCAAACACACATGTTACATGATGGCTTATGATGATTCCCTTCTCCTCTGAACCTTCCCCATGTCTTTATCTAGCCTGACACTTGACTAGTATAGTGCCCTTACTAGGCATTCAATCTTTTCTTTTACCCAACCAACCTAGGTCTTCTTGGATCACTTTTTCATTAACATTTCCAAGAAGGTCTCTATCACCGATCTTTAATATATTAGACAATTCGATGATGAGTCATTACCAATTTTATCACCCATTTTAGAAGCTTGATTAATCAACTCTAATTTTCTTTGCCTCAATGTAAACTTATAGAGCTTTTTACTCAACCCTGAACCAAACATATATCTTCTACACTGCATATCCAAAGCTTCAGAAATTTTGATGAAGATTTTACCATGGCATGTAAGCTATAAAACTGGGCCATAAATGAGGGAAAATTTAAGTTAAAAAACAAAAAATCTACCTTCAATACCAATGAAACCTCTTCTTCCAAACCAGGCAACCAAGCCAACATTGGAACCAAGAGCAAGGGAACTGTGAATGTAGTTATCCTCAAAATGACCCCTTCACCCAATGTCAATCAACAATATTATCTCATTACCTTCAACCAAAACACAAACAACCCAAACCAAAGCAACCAAAAATATTTCACTCCACTTGGACAATCTAATGCCTTGATTCTGGAGAAGCTACTAAAAGCTAACCTTATATAGCTTATGCCCATCAAACCTCCCTAGTAGTCTGATTCTTCTCATCTAGAACCTACTTGGTACAATGAGAATGACCTTTGTGATTTTCATTGGGTAATTATACATGACGTCAATCAATATAACACTTTCAAGAATGTTTTTTAGAGTCTTATCGACAAGGGGGAACTAATGTTGGATAATCTCAATGCCCCTCAAAATCAAGCTCTTGACATCTTTAGGAAACATTTTTCTAATCATGCCCCTACCAAAATTGAGGACACATGAGCTGAATATTCTCATGATGCCCATATGGTCAATATGGTCCTTGACATGCTTTCCAATGGGGAACCTATCATCCAACCTACCTATTTCTCTCTAACTTCACCTCTCAAAGTGGTGGAGTCACCTTCCCTTCCTTTGGAAGCACACACTAAGGAAATTCCTTTTTCCTTGGTTGTACTCTTAGAGACTTTGGAATCATCAACAAACCCTTTGAATAACCTATCCTAGCAAATAACCATTCCTAAACCACCATCTCCCTTAATCACAGATCATACCACAACTATGGACATCATGCTCAGGAAGAATTTTTTTCACAATTACCCCTTATGGAATAACTACCCAACCCAAAAATACCTTCATTATTTAAGTAAATAGATGAGGCTATCAACCACCCTCCTCAACACTTGCTACCTAGGAGATGGGACCAACATACAGACCTTTTTCTAAACTCATTCAAAAGTTAGGTATGGTCACAAAACCAGACATGGTTATGGCCACTTTATGGAAACACCTAGGGCTCCCTTACTTTAACAAGCCTAAACCTTCTAGCATGCCTATAACCAACCAATCAATGATTTCTCAACCACCTCTCAAACCAATTAGAACTTGTACCAACCCCTCACCTTCTTAGTCAACAAAAATAGCCACTTCTCCAACCACCACATCACCAAACAAACCTTTCAAAACTCTTGGTGCCTTCCATACTCAAAGTTTGGTTCACCCATGTTTGAAAGTAGAATTAACCTCACCTAAGCCTATACCTAGGCCTCAACCCACACCAACCAAGGGGATGAAACCATTGAAGAGCTACATGACTAGGATTCTACCTCCCTCTACCTTGCCCTCTATCTTAGGGCCTCACCTTTCCACTATGCCTAAAGATTAACATCATTTCAACATATGTCATCTACTACCATTGGTCACACTAACCCACTTATTATCTTATGCACTAGTCCTTCCTAGATTATCAAAATCTACACCATCAAACTCAAACACCCCAACCACCTACATACCCAAACCAAAACCATCAACCAAAAGCACCATCTTAACCAAACCATCTCTCACCAGACTTATTGCCACCAACACACCCATCTTGTTGGGATATGAATAACCAGAAGCACACAATTGATTACCAAAATACAAGCAACTTAATATGCAGAATTAACCAGAATCAACAAGTAACTAGAATCTAGAAATAACACAAGATATGAGAGGCAATACACAACTTGTATTAAAACTCTTCCTGAAAAGAATACAATAAAGAAGATGCCACTTCTTCTCCACCACCTCTTCAGAGGCTTCCCACACCTCAAGTGAATAGTAATTCTCTCCTCAAAGCTCTCTCTCTTAGGTCCCAACACCCAACTCAAACACAGAGTTGGTGTTCACCTTATACCTGTGCTCCACGCACACCACAAGTGCTCCATGCACTCCACAAGTACACAAATGTACTTCAAGTAGATCTCCCCTAAACCTGTAACAACCTACACCTCAATAGACCTTACTTATGGAAGGATCTTCCTTGCCTTCCTCTTTGCTATGAGTACACACTTGTACTCCAAGTAGATCTCTCCTGATACTGCTCCCTATTGTGTTGCTGTCCTCTCTAACTTTGCACACCTGTAAATCAATCTGGTTCTGCACACCTGTGAACCTTGACCTTGCACACACATACACCTGCATACCAATGATCTTACTTACCATGTATATCTCCTATAGAAGCCATGCTCACCTGATGACCAAGATCATACACTCCTGAAGAACCCTGCTGATTCTCCAATCCAGCACCCACCTTAGTACTATGGCACTAGGAGGAACACACCATTGCTCACCTCACACACAGAAGGAGCTTATAATAATGCTCTCTTACTCTCTAGCACAAGTTTACAATACAACCATGAGTCTATTATATAGATCTCATCCAGAAAATAATTAGACACCTAATTACAATAATTAGATCCGTAGCTCTCAGTCTAAAATTAGCTCTTATCATGCAAACACTTGGTTCGTTAGCTAACTACCCGTAACATCCGCAGTCCAAACCACATAGGCGACTGACATCGGTCCCTGTCTGCCTGGGGTTGTTGACGCTAGCCGACTACTAATTGACATCTGTTGCTATCTTGCCTTATCCTACCGACGTCGGTTGGCCTGACCGACACCGGTGTCTGTGACACTCTGCAACCCTTCTGCAACCTCCTCCATGTCTGCATCAGTGAAGCTTTTAGCTCCATAACCTAACAATCTCCCACTTGGAGATAAATAGCTGCACTGTACCTGTACTTGTACCCCATCTAATCTATTTCCTGGCTTGTATTCCTCTTCAAGCTCAATCCTGAAGACAACCCACCACACAACCTGTGGTGTACCTCTTGTCATCCGAGTACCCTACCACATTCAAACCTACAATCCCATGTAGTGAAGTCCTGACTCTGAATAGCATGAATCCCTACTGCTGGTCCCTCTCAAATCCCTGAGAATCCACTTCCCCGAATTGGCTCCTAACTCTCTGACAACACCCACTGCTTGGGCAAACTTAGGTCTATACTAGACGTTATGTGATTTCGAACACTAAATTGTTCAGCCCTTAGTGTGCTTTGGCTCTGCATCCTGAACCTCGCCAACACCTAATTCACATCAGCTCCCACTGGAAACAAAATCACCTTGTGATCTCCCATGTCTCCCATGCCAAAGAATTTTGCTGCTCCAAATTCTTCATAGCAAACCACTGAACTAATCTTACCCTTAGCTCAGCAAAACCCTGTATGTCTGAACCTGCACCAAGCTCATCCTCCACATACATCAAAAGGATAATGTTGCAACCATCATCCACCTGGTAAGACAAACACAATGGTTATACTGACATTGACTAAAGCCTTGCTTTGTCATCCACCTGGTACCACCTGTCAGTCCTGTCCCACTGTCCTGCAACTCCCTCAAGACCATATGACCTGGTCTTTCATCTCACGTGTCCATTCTCTCTATTCTTCAACTAAGGTATCCATTCATCTCTATGGCTTTCATACCTACTGGCAACCCTACCAAGTCTCTGCTTGGTTTTGCATCATATACTTGCCACGCTCCCACTGTTTCTTGGATCCTTCTTGCTCTGCAATCAGTAACTAGTATAAAGAAGAGGAACAATGAATTTGAGGCCTACTTATGTCTTTAGTCCTCCATATGGTGTTTGAGACTCCTTGACAGCTTGTTGTCCACCCAAAATTTGTTACAGTGACTGACCTCGGTCACCACACAGTCTGCATTCAACCGATGTTGGTTCCCATGCACCTGTCCCTGACTACCAACATGCCGACGTCGGTGTCTCCTGATGCCGATGTCGGTCCTTATGACCGACGTCAGTCTTAATTTCTACCAATGTCAATTTTCCTGCCGATGCCGGTACCTATGTTTCCTGTGAGTGATGACTTTTAACCCACGAGCTCCTTTGAATCAATCCCCATGTCCAAACTGCCCTGCTCAGAAGTATCCAGCCCCATCCACTGGTCTCTATCCGCCATCTCCTCTAAGAATACCATGGCTTTCTAGTTCTTAAGCCTATGAAATATATCTATCTTCTACTTAAGAACATGCATCTCCTTCCTACTCATGTGACCAAGCCTACGAAGCCACGTCTCTGCAACAAAAGAAGAATCAGTAATATAAACAAGTAGATAAAGAGTACCTATTTTCTTACCACCAGCTAATTCAAGTGCACCCGCTGTGAGAGCTCCTATGCATCTCTCATCACCCAAATATTTTGAAGAAATTAGCCACATCTCCAAATTTGGGACCTACATGACCTCCTTCAACACCCATGTGTTGGCCGCCTGTAATTTCAGCTTCACTTCCCCTTTGCCAATTTTTTGGCAAGGCTCACCAGCTCCTCTCCTTGGGGCTACATGGAAAGAGGCAACCGAATCCATTATCCAAGATTCAACTTTATCCAAGAAACCTCCCAGAGCATCCTGTGCCACATCCCCTGCAACATTTGCTTCTTCAGTTCCTTCATGCTGATCTGCTACCACCCAACAATCTTCTTTTACCTGCTCTTTCTTTCCATAGGACCGTAAGTGACCATCTATGATTTTCAACTCCTCCATTCTTAGCTTACTTTGATCTGCCATTGCTCTACTCCCACTCAATTAGAAACCCCTGAGAGTGACCTGTAACCAAACACAAAATCACTTCCTGCAACCTTAGCTCTGATACCACATGTTGGGATATGAATAACCGAAAGCACACAATTGATTACCAAAATACAAGCAACTTAATATGTAGAATTAACCAGAATCAACAAGTAACTAGAATCCAGAAATAACACAAGATATGAGAGACAATACACAACTTGTATTAAAACTCTTCTAGAAAAGAATACAATAAAGAAGATGCCACTTCTTCTCCACCACCTCTTCAGAGGCTTCCCACACCTCAAGTGAATAGTAATTCTCTCCTCAAAGCTCTCTCTCTTAGGTCCCAACACCCAACTCAAACACAGAGTTGGTGTTCACCTTATACCTGTGCTCCACGCACACCACAAGTGCTCCACGCACTCCACAAGTACACAAACTTACTTCAAGTAGATCTCCCCTGAACCTGCAACAACCTGCACCTCAATAAACCTTACTTATGGAAGGATCTTCCTTGCCTTCCTCTTTGCTCTGAGTACACACCTGTACTCCAAGTAGATCTCTCTTGATACTGCTCCCTGTTGTGTTGCTGCCCTCTCTAACTTTGCACACCTGCAAATCAATCTGGTTCTACACACCTGTGAACCTTGACCTTGCACACACATACACCTACATACCAATGATCTTACTTACCATGTAGATCTCCTATAGAAGCCATGCTCACTTGATGACCAAGATCATACACTCCTGAAGAACCCTACTGATTCTCCAATCCAGCACCCACCTTGGTACTGTGGCACTAGGAGGAACACACCATTGCTCACCTCACACACAGAAGGAGCTTATAATAATGCTCTCTTACTCTCTAGCACAAGTTTACAATACAACCATGAGTCTATTATATAGATCTCATCCAAACAATAATTAGACACCTAATTACAATAATTAGATCCGTAGCTCTCAGTCTAAAATTAGCTCTTGTCATGCAAACACTTGGTTCGTTAGCTAACTGCCCGTAACATCCGTAGTCTGAACCACACAGGCGGCCGACGTCGGTCCTTGTCTGCCTGGGGTCACCGACGCCAGCCGACTACTGACTAACATCAGTTGCTATCCTGCCTTATCCTGTCGACGTCGGTTGGCCTGACCGATGCCAGTGTCTGTGACACTCTGCAACCCTTCTGCAACCTCCTCCATGTTTACATCAGTGAAGCTTTTAGCTCCACTAACTAACACATCTTACCAACCAAAACCATAATCCTTAAACCTTTCCCACCTATAGTAAAATCTTATACAACCATCCTACAAAGATTATTGTAGACCTCCTACCTCACATTACTTCCTATCAGACCTTTTGATCCTCTTTATTTGAAGCCATCATGGTTAAATGACCATCAAATTTGCTCCTATCATAGAACACCTGGGCATGACACAAAAAAATTCAAAGCTCTCTTGGCCATTATCTATCAATTCTATGATGAGGATGATCTTTTACTAGATGAAATTCCATGAATTCCTCTACCAATGCACCCAAAAACCATTCACCAACACATTCCTAATCCTCCATTCTCACCTTAGAGTTATGAAGAATCTACCCAACCTCCCATAACACTTCTCCCCGCTATCTATACCATTAATTTAGTCATGCAATCATAATAAAAGGATAAAGGGAATACCAAATTGTGCACTCTATAGACATACCCACCAACTCATCCTAAACCAAACTAGATCCAAACCTCTACATCTTTCACTAAGCCCAAAGTTATCATCTTTGACACCTCTAAAGCTAACCCCTCTAAATCCATTAGAAGGGTCATCCTTAAGTAACTTCACCAAACTCCAGCTAAGATGAGCCTCTATGAGCTCATTTACACCTCATCCCATGATCTCTAGGCCATGATCGAGGCTATACAAGCAATCAAGGTCAGACTAGGTGACTCCCTACCCACAGAGGCCTTCATAGGTGCCCTCCAACTCTTCACCCTTGTTACATTCAAAGACTTGGAGATACCCTCTATCCACCCTAAAGATTCAAATAATCCTCTCTTTATTATTGCCCACATCAACCAAACCTACATCAAAAGGGTTATGATTGATGGGGGAGCTAATGTCAACATCATCTCCTCCCATGCTTATGACCAACTCAAATTATTAAACAATGTCATGTCTTAAACTTTAGTTATGCTTTGCTCCTTTAACAACACATGACCACTACCTTAAGAATACTTATCCTCCACATTTAAATTGGACCATGCATGCTCCTCAAACTTTTCTATGTGGTTGAAGTTGAATTTTAGTACAATGATATGTTAGGGAGACCTTGGATCCAAGTTATGGGTTACGTACCTTCTACCCTCCACCATTGTGTCAAATTTGAGTATGAAGGTTAGGTTGTTACCATACAAGCTGACTCAAGCCCTTTTACAGCATGAAACATGACCTATCAAACTAATGATGTCCTCCTACCTCTAACCAAACCACCCCAAACATCCATCACCAAGCCCTTAACCATAGAAAATGAAGCCATTGATTCTCCTTCTATGGAGGCATCTACCAATTCTTATATTCCCATAGACTAAATACCCCCCACTAATCCCTTGGAATTCACCTTCCAATGCCTCACCCTAGTAGAATATTGTCTCCTTACCCTTGACACTTTCCCTACTCCCCAAGAGTATGGGAAACTCAACCATTGACCAAGTTATGATCCTAACATTGGAGCCATTACCCCCTTAGGGCCTCTGAGCTATTAAACCCACTTTATCTATGGAAGAATTGATAATCCCCTTAGTGATGTTTCCACCCCCTCTTCACCTCAAATATTCAACTGTACATTCTCTTACTTGGATAACCTAGACTTCACCAAAGTATACCTCGATAGGTGTGCCTATAAAGGATTTGACTTAGGGTGATACGAGCATGAACCATACACATTGATCTTGATTGAGACCCAAAATCCTCATGAGAAGCATGGCTTTGGCTTCATTCTACCCAATAAGAAGAAAGCCAAACAAACCATTATTCCCATTGTTGAAGAAGAGACCCCTTCCCTAATAACACCCCTCCACCTAAGCATTGGGATGAGGACATTATCGTACCTAACTTTTTTTTGTCAACATGATTACCCTCAGTCCCATAACTTATCAAAAGGAAGGGGCACCTATATCCATCCCTTCAATCTATCCTAAGCTGGTGGGAAAATACTCCCCTACCATTTACACTATCTAGTGTCAAGATGATGATTCTATTCTCAACACCTTGGTGCACCTGATTCCTCCATCCACAAATCCTTACCTCTCAAAACCTCAACCATGTTAAATGAATCCACTATGGATATCAACATAAGCACTTTGGGCAAACTTCATATTGTAAAAATGGGGCAATCTCTCACCCCTGAGGAACTTCAAGACTTCTCCACCTTCCTCTAGGACCACAATGTTATATTCACTTGGTCATATATCGACATACCTAGTATTGGCCTGGCCATTGCCACCCAAAACATTGTAACCAATCATGATGTCAAGCTTTTCAGACATAAACTTTGATGAATGCATCCTTGCATACCCCTTATTGTCAAAGAAGATATTCAATGCCTCCTCTTTATCAACTTCATTCAACCCATTGATTATCCCGAATGGGTTTCAAACATCATTCCTTCTTTAAATCCACACGGGGACTACATATCTATGTAGACATTCATGATCTCAACCTTGCCTACCTAAAAGATGACTTTCCTCTACCTAGCATTGACCATCTTATTGATCTTACAGAAGGCCATGAGGAGATGTCTCTCATGGATGGATTCTTGGGTTATAATCAAATTTTGATTGCCCCTAAAGTTTAGCACAAAACTACCTTTATCACCCCATGGGGGACTTTTTGTTATAGGGTCATGCCCTTCACTCTTAAAAACATTGATGTAACCTACCAACATGCTATGGCCTACATATTCCATGATCTTATCCACACTATCATCGAGGACTACGTGGATGACCTCCTTTAAAAATCCAAACTTCACAAGGATCACTTAATTGTTCTCAAGATTATCTTTGAGAGACTTATCCATTACCATGTTTGCCTCAATCCTAATAAATGTATTTTTGGGGTCTTATCAAGAAAACTCCTTGGATTTATAATTTCCCTTTGAATAATCAAGGTTGATCTAAATAAAATCAAAGCCATCCTCGAGATGCTCCCCTGATCAATCTTAAGTAATTCTATAGTTTATAGGGGAACCTCCAATCCAATCACTACTTCATTTCTTAGCTCTCATATCGATGCCAACCCTTCCATCACCTCTTGATAAAGGACATCTCTTTTAAGTGGAATGTTGATTGTTAAAAGGCCTTTGATTCACTCAAATATTACCTTCTATCTCCACTTGTCCTCACACCTCTTAAGGATGACCAACCTTTCTACCTGTATATCTATGACATTGACTATTACTTAGGGGAAATGTTGGCCCATCGGGATGAACAACACATAGATAAATCCATATATTACATAAGTCATACCATTGCAGACTATGAAAATTAGTATACATACATCAAGATAATTTTCTTGGCCCTAGTCTTTATGGCCACCAAACTTTGCCACTATCTCCTCATCCACAAAACCTTCATCATAGCCAACACTAACCTACTCAAGAACATGCACTCTAAGACATACCAAAAATATCATATAGCCAAGTGGCTCATGCTTCTAACTAAGTTTGACATTGAGTTCCTCCAACAAAAGTTAATCAAGGGGGCAAGTCATTGATGACCAGTTAGACAATGCACCCCTACTATGTAACCAACCTCCTCTTCTTGAATTTGTAGATGAGTCCATCAAAAACCTATCCCAAGTAGTTTTCATCAATCACATAACCATGGTCTTTAATGGTTCCAAATGTCAACATGGTTGGGGAACCAGTATCATCCTTATCCCCTGGTTAGTGAACCACTTCCTTTATCTTTTAAACTTGACTTTTAATGTACCAACAATGCGGTTGAATATAAATCCCTCAAAATAGGTCTCTAAATTGCATTAGTCTTGAGATTCAAAATAATCAACATCTTTGGTGACTCCCAACTTGTGGTGAATCAAGTCAATGACATCTACCAGTGTAGGAATGAGGTTTTGCAAGTATACAAACATTTAGTCACAAAACTCTTGACATCATTTGAACACTATCACATTTAAACCACCCTATGATCTACCAATAAGTTTATTGACACCATGACTTCTCTTGCTTCTCAAATCCCATCCATACCATCAAACTCTAAGCTCTCATTCATTTTCCATCACTTAACCAAACCATCCTATGTCAAGTCATAGATTCTAACCATTTTTAGTGTGGAGGATATCCTACTTGAACTTTGGTATCAACAAACCTTCAATTACCTTCACCTTAGCGTAGTCCCCTCTAGCCTTTATAGGAATACCCATCAAGCATTTATTTATAACACCTCTCATTATACCATTATGGGAGGAATCCTCTATAAATGTAGTCTTAATGGACTTCTCTTCCATTACCTTGATAGCCTAGAAGCCTCTCATGTTAGGGTGTGGAGCTAAAAGCTTCACCTTAGGCAAACATGGAGGATTTCTGAGCATGATAGTCACCGGTGTCGACAGGCCAAAACCAACGTCGGTCAGGGGAAGCATAGAAGGAAACCAGCATCGGCAGGGATCGGCCGGTGTCAGTCACCTCCAGTCAGGCAGGGACTGACCTTGGTCGCTTGTGGCGGTCAGAACTGCTGTTGATGAACAGGTAGTTAAGTGAACGCGTAGTTTGCATGATAAAGACTAGTTCAAGTCTTTGAGCCGCTTTTCTAATTATTGTATGCATGAGATCTATATAAAAGACTCATGGGCTGTATTGTTAAGTGGAGAACTTGTAGAAGAGCTATGTAGAACATGGAGAGTTCTTCCCATGGTGGAATCAAGTAGGACTCCCCATGTATGTAAGATCAGGTTTGATATACAGGGTGTTGCAGGATCATGGTGGAGATCTACATGTGATAAGTAAGATCAGGTTGGTCTGTAGGGATGTGTGTATACGAGGGTCAGAAGAGGATCGGCATAAGAGAAAGATCAAGGTGATAGCAATACATCAGGAGCAGGATCATGGTGAAATCTACTTGGAGTATCGGTTTGTACTCGATTGTACTAGACGTATAATGAGGTGAACAACAGCTTGTGTTAGTTCTTAGTTGTGACCTATGAGAGAAGATTACTCAGGTGGGAAGATTACTTGGAGCCCTTGAGGAGGAAGCCTCACAAAGGTGGAAGAAGAGTGTGATCTCTTTATTGTAATTTCCTTTGTAATGAGTTGAATACAATTGTGTGTTGCCTCTCATATTCTGTGTGTTTTCTCATTGATAGTTATTTGTTCTTCTGGTTATTTTCACAATCTTAAGTTCCTTATACAATGGTAATCATGTGTGCTCTTAATTTTGACAAGTTGTGTCAGAGCTTTGGGGAACTTAGGTCCTATCAAATGGTATCAGAGTGAGGTTGGATGTTCTCAAAGCGAGTTTGACTAACAGATGGCCAGATCTGGTTAGTGGTTTGTTGATTACAGGTTACTCACAGGGGTTTCTGATTGAGTGGGAGTATAGCAATGGCAAAAGAAGGTAAGCTGAGAATGAAGAAATTTGTCATGTCCCCTTTTTCATGGACATTGACAGGCTTGATGATTAGCTTATTATGCGACCTTCGTAGGCTAATATGATGGATAGAGGGTCATAATGGAGCTTGGCTTGACTTTGATTCACAGAATTTCTACATTTGGTTTTCATTCAGGGTCTTTCAGACATGTTTGATTGATGCTCCTATTATTTAGGGATATTTGACATGCAGCAGAGCACCTTTATTTTGGTATGGTCATATGCGGAATCACTCCCTGATTCACCTGCTTCGATCGGTTTGAGGATCCGACGTATATTGAGGGAGATATTAATATTTGATTGATTTAATCAAATATTAATTATTTGGTCTCATTAATAATTAATTATTAATTATTAATTATTTGCTCTAATTTTAAATTAGAAACCCTAATGCTAATTTAAGAAAAACCCTAATTAGGGCAAGCATATCTTTTGAGGGTATAAGGGTTTCACATGGAGGCCATTATTGGGTATGCATAGATTATTGATTATTGAAAATTGAAGAAATTCTTCTGTGAAGACTGAGCCAAGGGTTCCAGGATTCCATTGCAGTGGAGAACGTCAACTCTTCATTGTGTGCGATTTAGAGGCTGTGAGATATCAGCTGATTTATAGCCAAATTGAGAGATAGCTTCATCCAGAAGTTATCATAGAGGTACAGATTTGAGAGATAGCTTCATCCAGAAGTTATCCAAGAATTCCAGGGTTGAGAGATAACTTCACACAAAAGTTTATCACAGAGCTTGCCAGGTATTTTCTTTATTTAGTTTTGATCTAATAAGTTAAACAGAGATAGATCTTGTGTTAGAATCTATATTCGTGAGATCAGGCTATTCAGCTATCAGGGGTTAAGAAGAGACAGGTTGGCAACCGTACCAAGTCCATATAGGTCCATACAGATCCACATCAGGCACCGACCTCGGCAGAGAAAGGGCTACAGTGACCGACATCGGTCGACTGAAGACCGACGTCGGCAGAAAGCCGACCGACAGTGACCGACGTCGGCGATATATCAACTGACGACGGCGTCTGTGTGTCGACACAGAAAGGCCGAGACACTTCCAGATCCAGTTTCCATTGCTGAATTAGCAAAAGCCAAGGTTTTAAGACCAGGATTTTAATATTCTTTATTTTGTATAACAAAGACTCAATTGTGTAATCATCCAGAAGAACAAGTAATGTGATCTTTATGTGCTATTGAGAGATTATATTATGATTTGTTAATGCATATGTGAATCTATTTTGCAAAATTATATCTTTGTTCAGAGCTTTATGTGTTTCTATATTCCCTGTTTGAAGGGGATATTACAGTTGTTCAGAGCTTTTGTAGGAAGAAAAAGAGCCCCTAAGTAAGGGACATCATAGTGGTATTAGAGCTTGTTGTGTTGCTATATTTCCTGTTTGGAGGGGATATTACAGTGGTATCAGAGCTTTGGTCTTTGGTATCATAGTTTTGTGTCTTTCATATATCTCTATTGGTAGGGGATATTATAGTGGTATCAGAGCTAAATCCCGCCAGCCTGAGGGTCTATAGATCTTATGCAGCCACAAGAGTTGGGACCACACAGGTATAACACACGCAGCCGAGCCTTGCTTGAAGGTATCCAGTTGTTAGATCAGAGACCGATCATCATGAGTGACAGACGTGAGGGCAGCCCACCCAGGGGCCACAGGTATGATGTTGATCAGGCCACCAGAGAGTTTCAGCGTGCTATGATGATAAGCCAACAGCAGATGGCTCAGACACTACAGGGACTTATGGCCATGATAGAGAGAATGAATGCACCTGATGGATAGAACAGGGACCAAAGAGATGATAGGAGTGCTACAGTTAGTCAGAGACCACAACAGACTCACTCTAGAACAGCTGATAGACCTACACGCCCTTCATTTATTCAAGAAGAACCAGAGGTACCAGTAGATGAGGATGCAGGGAATTCTCCATTTGCAGATGTTTACATGGCTGCAAATGATGAGTGGGACTTATTACCTCCTCATATCCAGGAGAGAACAACCTTTGATCATTTTGTCAATTTGAGGAGAGAGCACTATAGATTGGCTAAACAGGACAGGAGACCTAGAGTCCAATTCAGTGAGCTACAGAAGGCTATTGGTAAGCTTTCTTTGACTACTTTTGACGGCAGCGGTAAGATGACAGCTCAAGCTTGGGTTCATAAGCTTGACACCTTTTTGGCGTTGAGACCAATGTCAGAGATAGATGACATCAAATACGCCACTTTGCACTTAGATGGAGTAGCACATGATTGGTGGTACCATGGTATGGTAACACTTCAGCATAATCAAGTGACAGAGTACCAAGACTTTGTGGATAGATTGGTTGAGCGGTTTGACAGGAGAGATCCCGAGGTTTACTTCCGAGATCTGGCACAGTTGAGACAAACAGGTAGCTT
Organism: Torreya grandis; assembly: GCA_037957365.1. Lineage (NCBI taxonomy): Eukaryota > Viridiplantae > Streptophyta > Pinopsida > Cupressales > Taxaceae > Torreya > Torreya grandis. The sequence continues at coordinate 955,204 of JARHVA010005247.1, read as the reverse complement.
GGAGTCCTTCATTGGTGAGTTTCAGAGATTAGCAGTCATGGTACCCAATATTTCAGAGCGTAGATTGGTAGTTCTCTTCATAGAGGGATTGACAGAGCCATTGAGGGGTTGGATCAAAGCCTTTGATCCTCCTTCATTACAGGTAGCTATGAGGAAGGCACGTGATATGGAGATGGCAGCCCCATCTAATAAATTTAACACCAAAGGTACTTCTTCTTCTAGAGACCATAAGCACTCCCACGGGGATACGGAGAGACCGGATTTTAACATAGATAAATCTGGAGTTAAAAATGATTCAAAGGCCAATCCAGTAGCACCACCTTTGGATCTTGAGGCGCTTAATGATCTACGCAGGAAGAAGCTTTGCTTCTACTGCAAAGGACCATATGATATCCATCACGATTGTCCTTTGAGGCCTAAGGGCAAGGCGAATCGTATGATGTGGATATATTATGAGGAGTCAGATTCTGAGGATTCCGAACAGCATAACAGTGCTAAGGGGGCAGAGGCAGAGGCTTCAGGGCCTAATGTAGAGGCAGAGTTAGAGCTTCACCTACAGGAGGCCCGCATATCCAGCATACAGTCAGATGAGTCATTCAGACTCCGTGGAGTTTTGGCAGGGCAGAAGGTTATCACCCTTCTTGATACAGGAGCCACTCACAATTTCATAGATGCTAGATTTGTGGAGAAGCGTGGACTCACTACAGAAGGTTTTGAGGGCATCAGAGTTAAGGTAGCCGATGGTCACACTCTTAAGTGTGAGCGTATGATTAGAGACCTCCCATTGCGCTTGAACAACTATGAGTTCAATGCTGATTATTATGTGGTAAACATGGGGGATATAGACTTAGTCTTGGGTATGAAGTGGCTTCATTCATTTGAGGAAGTTACTCTTCGTCTCAAGGACATGGAGGTTCTCTTTAATGTTGATGGGACGACACATATTCTTAAGGCAATACGGGGCAACAGCTTCAGATATATGTTTTTTCATCGGATGGAGGTACCTATACCACATAACATGATAGAGGGTGATGACAAGAGCACATTGGCACCAGTACAGGAGAGGTACGAGGATGAGCTTGATCTTGAGGTGACTTCAGTCCAGGAGTTGTCACATGTGGTGAGGACTCAACTTTCTGTTACAGCCGGATCACAGGGTGATGATGATATGACTATTTCTAGTCTTCACTATCCAATTTCAGATATTATTCAGGTGAGGAGTTTACTTGCTGATTTTCACTTATGGATTGGATGTTGGAGTGCCTATCTTAGTACTAGAGATGATGTGACACCATTACATGAGAGTTGGGATGGACATGGCATGGGGGTCATGTTAATTGACAGTGGTGGAGATCAAAACTATATTTGGGATCCAGGTGGATTGATTGATTTGTCATTCAGTGATTGCTTGAGGACAAGCAATTTCAGGAGGGGCGGATTGTCATGTCCCCTTTTTAGGTGACATGTTCTGAGTTCATGGTTAGCCTATTATGCGACCTTCGTAGGCTAATAGGATGGATAGAGGGTCATAATGGAGCTTGGCTTGACTTTGATTCACAGGATTTCTACATTTGATTTTCATTCAGGTTATTTCAGACATATTTGGCCAGGGCTCCTACTTTTTAGGGATATTTGATATGCAGCGGAGTGCCTTTATTATGGTATGGTTATGTGCGGAATCACTCCCTGATTCACTAACTTTGATCGGTTCATCGATCTGACATGTATTGAGGGAGATATTAATATTTGATTGATTTAATCAAATATTAATTATTTAGCCTAATTTTAATTAGAAACCCTAATTCTAATTTAAGAAAACCCTAATTAGGGCAAGCACATCTTTTGAGGGTATAAGGGTTTCTCATGGAGGCCATTGTTCATTATGCATTGATTATTGATTATTGATTTTGAAGAATTTCTTCTGTGAAGACTGAGCCCAGGGTTCTAGGATTCCATTTGCATTGGAGAACGTTCCCTCTTCAGTGTGTGTAATTAAGAGGCTGTGGAATACCAGCTGATATATTGCCAAAGTGAGAGATAGCTTCATCCAGAGGTTATCACAGAATTTCAAGTTTGAGAGATAACTTCACACAGAAGTTATCACAGATATTCCAGGTATTTATTGCTTTATGTTTTGATTCAATAAATTATACAGCTAGAGATCTACTGTGCTAGAGACATATATTTCAGATCAGGGGTTGAAAACAGGGAAGTTGTGCTTAATTTGTGGCCGTACAAAATCCGTACAGGTTCGTACAGATCAGTGTAGGAACCAACCTCGGCAGACAGAGGGTTTTCAGTGGCCGACATCGGTCGACTGAAGACCGACGATGGCAGAAATCCGACCGACAGAGACCGACGTCGGCGAGATATCGACCGACGACGGCGACTGTGTGTCGACACAGAAGGGCCGAGACTTTCCAGAATTCAATTTGCACTTCCAGATTTGCAAAGCCAGGGTTTTCAAGACTGTATTTCATATTTATATGCATATTAGAGGACTACAATTGTAATAATTTAGAAGGACAAGTGATACAATCTGTAATTTGTTATTAAGAGACTATATTATTGTGATCTTTCTGAATTTATTCAACAATGATTATATCTTGGTTCAGATTTTTTGTGTTGCTATATTTCCTATTTGGAGGGGATATTACAAAATTTAGGCACAGGATTAACACCATAAGGAGTGTGGTGGGTTATATTCAAGTGGGAGCTTGAAGAGGAATACAAGCTAGGATGCAGATTAGACAGAGTACTGGTATGGGTACAGGTGCAGCTGTTTATCTCCAAGTGAGAGATTGTTAGGGTGTGGAGCTAAAAGCATCACCTTAGGCAAACATGGAGGATTTTTGAGCATGATAGTCACCGATGTCGGTAGGCCACAACTGAGTCGGTCAGGGGAAGCGTAAAAGGAAACCAGCATCGACAGGGATTGGCCGGTGTCGGTCACCTCCAGTCAGGTAGGGACCGACGTCGGTCGCCTGTGGCAGTCAGAATTGCTGTTGATGAACAGTCAGTTAAGTGAACGCATAGTTTGCATGATAAAGACTAGTTCGAGTCTTTGAGCGACTTGTCTAATTATTGTATGCATGAGATCTATATAATAGACTCATGGGCTATATTGTTAAGTGGAGAACTTGTAGAAGAGCTATGTAGAACTTGGAGAGTTCTTCCCATGGTGGAATCAAGTAGGATTCCCCATGTATGTAAGATCAAGTTTGATATACAAGGTGCTGCAAGATCATGGTGGAAATCTACATGTGATAAGTAAGATCAGGTTGGTCTGCAGGGATGTGTGTATGCAAGGGTCAGAAGAGGATCAGTGGGGGATCAAGATCAAGGTGACAGCAATACATCAGGAGCAGGATCATGGTGAGATCTACTTGGAGTACCGGTTCATACTCAGTTGTACTGGACGTACAATGAGGTGAACAACAACTTGTGTTAGTTGTTAGTTGTGACCTATGAGAGAAGATTACTCAGGTGGGAAGATTACTTGGAGCCCTTGAGGAGGAAGCCTCATAGAGGTGGAAGAAGAGTGTGATCTCTTTATTGTAATTTCCTTTGTAATGAGTTGAATACAATTGTGTGTTTCCTCTCATATTCTGTGTGTTTTCTCATTGATAGTTATTTGTTCTTCTGGTTATTTCACAATCTTAAGTTGCTTATACAATGGTAATCATGTGTGCTCTTAATTCTGACAAGTTGTGTTAGAGCTTTGGGGAACTTAGGTCCTATCATCTCACACTATCAAAGAAACACATGATGGTATATGTGGTAGCCACTTTAGTGGACTTGCTATGGCTAAGCACATCTTTCACCTAGGCTATTACTAGCCTACCCTTAACCTAGACTATTTTTATTATGTGAAAAAGTGTGTCAAGTATCGGTAACATGTTAATTTGCCTAATGTACCTAGTAATAGTCTTCATAATTCTATGAACTTTTGGCCCTTCTCATAATGGGATCTAGACCTTATTAATGAGATTAACCCTCAATCTTCACAAAGACATCACTCTATCATCATCTTGATCAAATATTTTACCAAATGGGTAGATTTCATTCTTTTTATCTTGACAAAAATTGAAAAGATTGTCAAATTTATCACCCATCACATCATCTGCTGCTTCGGTATTCCCCATAAGAGAATCATTGATAATGGTAAATCCTTCAAAAATAAATAGGTTTAGGGCCTTTGTGATGTATTTGGTATTAAACTTAGATTTTCATCCCCTTGTCATCCACAAGAAAATGGACAAGCAGAAGCCTCTAACAAAACCCTTAACACCATGATTAGCAAAATGGTCAATACCTTACGTTAGGATTGGCACTTGCACATCCCTTTCACCTTATGGGCATATCATACTAGCATCTAAACCCCTATAGGTACTATACCATTTTCTCTTGTATTTGGAGTCAAGGTTGTATTTCCTCTTGAAATCCAAATACCTTCTCTTTGCATATCTCTGTACGACCTTATTTCAGAAGATGATTATCATCAAGAATGTTTAGCCCAACTTGAGCTACTTGACAAACATCATTTGGCCACTCTTTCCCATCTCTATGTCTATCAATAATGAATCATGCGTTTCTATAACAAACACCTAAAAGTCTAAAAATTCAATATTAGAGATCTTTTTTTCAAGGAAAATCAACATATAACTAATATGGAGAAAAATAAAAAGGGAAAATTTGTTTACAATTTCCTTGTATGCTATATCATAACCCAATTATGGATTAGGAGCTTATCATTTGTCCTCTCTCAGAGGCAAACTAGAGCCTGAGCCACTCACTGCTTCATATCTATGTACCTTCTATTATTAAATAGGGATTACACTCATCATTTGTCTAACTTAAGCTCATCCCCTCCACCCAAATTCATCTTCCTCTTTTTAGGGGAAACTAAATACAATTGAATCATGTGATTATTTGTCACATTCATAGCCTAATATTGAAATATGGGTATCATGGATCTACCCATGACATGATTCTCATGGTACTTTCTATCCCTCTTTAGGATAGATTCCTATGGTCATTGTCACCTAAACCTTTTTTAAACTATTGAACCTTCTTTTACCCTTAGCTTTGCCTCCATAAAGGTAACCCCTTAAGCATGTATAAACAATTATATGGCAAGAAAAAATAAAAAAAATGTAAAATCAATATCAAAATAGTAAAAAGCACATCATGGGTCATTTTTAACATGCATAAATTACTCCCTTGAATGATAAATGTTGAAAACTTAGCCAAAATTGCAAAACATAAGGTGGACTGCTCCCGCGAAGGATAATGATCAAAAGCATTTGGACTAAACATATAAACTCAGATCACTCCCTTGAAGGATGGTCAAGTGAAGCATTTTTCAAATCTCATAATTTATTAGAAGCTTCCTACATCGATCAACTTCCCCAACCCTAGATCAAATTCAAAAAAGAAAAGACACCTAAGCAAAAGCAAAAGTAATGAGAAAGCTGCAATTGGCTCTTATAAAATTAATAATCTTGGAAGGCCTCAATTAGCTCTCCTCATTAGAATTACCACATCAATTAGTCTACAATTTATATATGAGTATAGAATTTTTTTTACTGCCTATTATGAAGCCTATCGAAGAGGCACACTAGTCTCACAAAAGGTTCTAGTTTCACCCATTCTCCCTTCACATATCATATGCAGGGGACTATGAGCTTACTAGACATAATGTGATCAAGATACCTATTTATCAACCTAAGAATTATAATAAAAAGCATTTTAAAAACTTATTTTCACTACGCCAATCCAATTTTAGGTTTCATTTTGGTCCTTATCAATGAAAAGACATCATGTTCCTTTTCTTATCTTTTGTTAGTCCATGCAGACATACGCCTCATGATTTTTACCACTTTATTAAACGTTTAGTTTGTTATCCACTTAATTTATGTATTTTCATTACACCTATTCCCATACTCTTTTTTTTATCTCCATGATCACCAATAACAAATATCACATTCAAAGTGTAAACATCATGAACCATATCCACAAACTATACCATCTCTCTACCTATGATCAAAACATAATGAAAACATATAAGAACATATCATCAACATCATCCTATCCATCAACCATCATAACATCACGTGAGCATATATCATGTCATAAACAACACTAATTACACTAGTCACCATCATAAACACACACATAATCAATGAGCAAACTATCATGAACCATAGCATATACTAGTCTATCCATCTACCATAACATTAACACAACTCATCTTATAACATCAATTCATGCCAAACACATCACATAACCATAAACAAATCCATTACATTATCATATGACATACATCTATCAATAAGTCATCCTATCACATACATGAAAAAAATCAAAGCATCATAATTTATTTTTTAACATTACATGCCTAAGCTCCTAGGTCAGACATCTCATAAAGCATATGCAAGAGGTCACAGTTCATAAACCATAAAACATGAACATCATGAGCCATAAGCATACATCATATATAACATCATAATCCATAAACCATATACATCAGGTCATCATAAATAATACATATAATAATGTATCATCTCTCTCAAAAACATACACATCTCACTACATCAACACGTAAGCTGGTATCAAAATAATATACATCTATCAAAGCATATATGAACATGGTCATGGGGCACCAATAATGTAAGCCCCATATATACCTATACATATAATTGTACCTAGTGGTGGTCCCCTTGGGACCCTAGCCTAACCAACTATAGCATCTCATTGTCCTTGAGTGGCTATTGATGGACCACCACCTAAACTAGCTCTATACTCCACATATTGCATAGTCTAAGGTAATTGATCTAACACCATCACCTCATAATATCAGAGCTCCTCCATAGTGGCTAGGTAGCATACACATGAAACTATCTATGATGTCCCTCCTACTACTATTATGGCTACTTCAACCTCTATTTCAGTAGGTCCCTCTCCTATGTGACTGTCACAAGGGATGCCTATGCTTGATCCTTCTCACCTGTAATAGTGGAAAGCTAACCCTATAGCATGGACACCTATCCCTATAATACTTGTACCTATGTATAGGTTATAGCCAATACCACCCCTACCCATCCATCATGGCTTCTAGATCTACAACCATCAACATCATGCCCTCACCATCCCCATGAACAACTGCAACTACATATATCAGCTAGTACCAAGCCATGTAACCATATACATACCTATCATCATCAATAAGGGACCTAATAAGAATCTCTTCAAAAACACCATCCAAAACTATCAAATTAGGCTAGGGCACTGATAATTGACCCTCTAAATCTTTCCTCTTATACCAAGGAAATGGACTTAGGACACCCTATATCAATCCAAACTATTGATACACCTTGTCAAATAGAATTAGCTCAAACTCACCCTCTTATATACTGGCTATCCACCTATAACTCTGAAGGGTAAGGGTTTGCCTCTTGTAACCTATCCATATCAAAAACTATATATATGGCCTCCAAATGATGTCTCTATATACTAATGCACCTATTATACCCCTAAACCACTCAATATCATGGGCACCAACTCCTACACATGATGCATCCAAATCATCCTTCCATCTCATAAAACTAATGGGGAACTTGATCTGCATGTACCCTATCCATGGTAATCCCAAGGGTTTCAAAACCCAAATATGCTCATAAGCCTAATAATGTAGAACTAGGCCAATGCTAATGTCATATCTCCTATTATTCCTAAACACCCATATATCCTTGTAGATCTATACAAGTAAAACCAAGACCCAACCAAACATGGTCCTACCAAATAGTAACTCCACCAATACACCTAGTAACACATAAGGAAACCTCCCATTACTCAAATTTTGGAGCCCAAAGCATATCACCACAATCATGAGCATCATCATGAGTCTCCTCTCCTTTGGATCTCTCTCATACAATGCTGACTAGTTGATTCCCCCAGTGTGCCATCAAACTTGATCACTCTCATCCCCATACAAATACTCAATAAATCCATCCCACTCTTCTTGCTTAATCTGATATATCACCTCACTACATAGTGGGAGTCAAATGATTCTATGTACATCATTAGGGAGAATAGTCCTTTCTCCAATTGGTAGTAAGAAGGTGTTCATAATAGGATCCCATCTCTTGATGAGTGCTAAAACTATGGATGCATCTCTGGGCACATGCTGGTAGTACCTCATCACCCCCAACCCTACCTCCTCCATATGCACCCATTCATATATGATCATCGCCTCATGAATCTTGAATAAGATGCATGGTATGCAATCACATATTAGAATCTGCTCCCTAGCATGTATCATATCAAACACTTGGCTTAGTTACTGACATTGGCCTTGTCTACCCTAGTTTATTGACACCTAACCTATTCCCCTATCACTCCCAACTATCTAACCTATGCTGGCTATGTTTCCCCCTGGCAACCCAGATGAAAAATAACCCTAACCTATTACCCTTACCCTTAAGCTAAACCACTAACCTAAAAAACTATGTAGAACCATTACCCATAATCCAAAAACCTAGCCTATCCTTCCCAACCACTAGAGCTCATGTTGACCACTGATGGGTAGAGACCCTTATTTCCTAGGGTGTCAATCATTGATAGTCAGACCTAACCATTGATGGTCACTATGGGCATTCTATGATCAAACATCCAAACCCTCAAAACCATAAATAATACCAAAACATATAATAAACCTGTGTAAACACTTAAATCATTACCTACCCACCCCAAATCACCTTCCCCACTATATGCCAAAATCACCAGAGCCCACAATCAAACTCATCTAAGTTGAAAATGGTAAAAGTAAGTTTTGTTTTTTTTACTTTTGACATTATGGATTTTTAGGGTTTCCCCTGACTATCAATGGTCGCCTTTTAGGGACCCTGACCATCGACAGTCAGGAAGGCCCATTTTTTACTGCTACGTAAACACTACCCATTCTTCATACAATTACACTAGGTTTTACCTACTTTTAGAGATGCCCTTTACCCACCCTCCTCATCACCTCATCATTGGCATATTTTGGCTTATTTGGTAGGTAATTTTATGACACTTTTTTATCTAGTCCTTTAATTGAAATGACAACATTTCCATGTTGACCCTTTTTGTGTCATGTCAGATACCCACAACACATGACCTATTTATGTTTTCCTTGAGAGCACTTCTTACTTTGGATACCCACTAGAAACACAAAAATCACTTAGGACACTTGTGTTTAAAAGTGTTCGCAACCACCATGCCTATAGGTAGTCATGTGGTTTACTTGTCACTTATCCTTCATAGCACTAATCATTAGTTTTATCAACATTGTCAATTTTTGTCTTTATGTGATCTTGGCTATCACACTTTTTGGTCATACTTTATGCACAAGTTTGCATTTCAAATTCCCAACCTCATATCACCACCTCGTAACTAACCATATACCACTTATAAAACCCATACCCATTTCAGTTTCACCTCATCAACTCCTAGTTTGAGGGGGAACACCTCCTTCTACTCTTGAGGCAACCAGACCCTTGACCCATACTCCATTTTTTGGTATCTCATTCATACAAACTACACAACAAAAAGGGGGAAAATGTAGACACTAAAAATCCACACACCTATGATTTAAATGTTAAAAATCACCCTAAACCTATCAAAGACCATCTTGGGGCCAATCTTCCCTAATTAGGGTCATCCATAGTCAATTTTACAAACTGACTCAACCTGGCATTTGAGACATCTTTCCTTTAGAACCTAACCATCGATGGTCAAGGTGACCATCAATGGTTACCATTGGAAACCTTGAGCATCGATGATTAGGGTCCACCTCCTTAAAAAAGAACATGCAACCATCCACACTAATTTTTAAAAAATAACTGGTTTAATTTTGGTTGTTAGACTTTGCATGGATGAGTTATATTTAGATGGCCTAGTTACACCTTCACTTACACCTCTTACTTGTGCCTATAAGAGAGAGATGCCTGTGAGGTCAAACACATTTGCAATAACTATCAAGAGCTCAAGAATTCAAGAGTTTTCTTTTACATGTCAATCAATGTCATCAAGCATTATCAACCATCTTATTGAGAACTAACTTATCATCACCTCTTAGCTAAGCTTTAAGGTACCATTACTCTATCAAAATCAAGCTAGATTCAACCAACAGACTAACTAATTAAACCACTCACCCAATCAAATTTTGGTAAGACAAGTACACATTTATCAATATTCACATGCTTTATTTCCATTTCACAATTAGTCCAACCCTTGCCCATCTCCTAGAATCCATCTTTTAGATCCTATCATTCAATAATTTATCAACCCAGAACTTACATAGTAACTATTGAATGTTGACACGACCATTGATGGTCTGTTCAACCACTGATAGTCACACTAACCACCAATGGTCACCTTAACTACCAACAGTCACCTTAACTATTGATGGTCACCTATGGTAGTAAAAACCAACAAGCTATTTTCACCCATCTACCCCTAACCAAACCTAATTTTCTATGTTATTAACCATTCATAGACCCCTTTCATATTTTCTAATGTATACTCCAACCTTCTATCACTAGAATTAATTAGTTTATCATTAATTTGATCATTTCTAGTCTATTTTCTTAGCAAGCATTCTTGTGTTCAATTTAAATATCTTTTGATTATTGATTCAAGTACCTTATTTCTAGTTTTGTAAACTTGATTATTTAAAAAATGTGGATTGACAACCCCTAAGGAAGCTATCACTTTCAGGATCTAGCTATCACTAGGCAATCTAGCCAACTATCCATTTAACAAACAAATTTTCTCTAGTGTTTTCTTATCTATAGATCTTCCTCCCAAGCCAAATAGGAGATCTCATAATTGTTTGGATTTAACATGTGCATAAACAAATAGGTTTTTTAACCACACCTGTATTGATTTTCTTTTCTCTCTTCCCTAGAACTTAAAATGAAAATTTACATGAAACAAGGTGGAAGTTAAGGTTTAAATAGGCTATCTAATTATAAATCATTCATGCAATTAATCATAAAAATATTTAGATAACTTATATTTAGAAAAGCAAAGTGGGTAGTTTTCATGTTCTTGGTTGAAGAGGTGAACCCTGATCATTGATGATCAATCTGATCATCGATAGTCAAGGTTAAAGGGTAAAAAGAGGTAAAAGGTTAGGTTATGTTAGTTTAGCCAAACTGACTATGGGTAGGCTCGATTAGGGGTTAGAGGGTTAGGTTAGTTAGAAGAGGGTCCTGTTGATGCAGTGGATTGCACTTGAGGGTAGGACACCTAGCTCCCGCCCTTCCACATGCAACAATGGAAACTCCCCTCTCACTTGTGGGACTGGTGAAGCTGGAGGGGAGAGTCTCTAGGTAAGGGCTAGCTCCCTTTGATGCATCTAATTTGTTCTAGTAAGTGCTAACACACACACACATATAATGGGGGGGATGAAACGGGAGAAAGATTATAAGAAAACAAACTACTCTAAAGGAGGTTATGCACCAAAGTGATCTGACCTTCTCACACTCACACTTAAAATTAGACAAACACATACATACACTTCAAACTGGCAGAAGGACCAGGCTGCAAGAAACTCGACAGGGAGGCTTTAATGGAAAATACAAAAAATAGAGATTCACCAAAGGTGCTGTAAAAGACACACTGTATAGTAATTTCTTCTATTTCTGCACTTCCAAGTACAACTCTCCTTGTCAGCTATAGAAATGGCACCTTATAGACACCAAGTATGTTTGTGTTGAACCTATGGAAGCATCAAGAAGCAATGACTAAACACAAACTAACACTCAGACAAACATAGAGATATCTAACCAAGATAGAGGTAAAAAATACATATATTGATTCAGGTGAAAATTTGCCAGGGCTATGGCTTACAAATGTGGAAGATGATTTCTCAAAGACAAGTCTCCAATATATAGAGGAAGAAAAGGGGCCTTTTGGCACGCTTTTTACAAATGACCCATGGTAGGCACTGTGTCAACCACTGAAATAACTTCTTGAATTGACACCTTCCTACATCACTTGGATCGCTTCATCTGATTTTATATGATGGCCATTCCACTGTCAGGATTTGAATTTATGATCCATGCCATTTTCTTACTCTGTAGTGCATTTTGAAGAAAACCAGTCACATCGACCACTGTTGTGCCTCTTTGATGACCACATGGTAGGCACTATGTCAACCACTAAAATAACTTCTCGACACCTTCCTGCGTCACTTGGATTTCTTCATCTACTTTTATGTGATGGCCATTCTACTATCAAGATTTGAATTTATTAGCCACACCATCCACCTACTCTTTGTTCTCTAGGCTCTTTGTCCTTTTTTGCTCCTTTAGCCCTCAGGGGCGATCATCTAGCAGGTCACTGCATTCTTTGGGCTCATTCCATGGTTGGCACTCGAGCATTTAAAAACCAACAACTTTTTTACTGGCTTAAAATTTGATGTCCTCGAGCCCATCACCCTTGGACTCTTCTTTAGGTCCCTGCCTTGCCCCTTTCACTGAGAGTGCATCTACCTTTGACACGTGTTGTAATCCACTGCTTGGGCACTTAGAAGACACTTTGAAATGTAGACATTGACATGTGGCAGCTTCTGCTGAGTTGATAATGGGATGTGGCAGCATTCGCTTACATTAGAGGGCCTTTTGAGAGTCAAGCAAAAGTTGACACGTGGTCACTTCTGTAGAGCCTTTAGCTACCTTAGAGAAAATTTTGGGCCCTTTTTCAATTCTTAGCAGATGCTGACACTTGGCATGCTCCACTTAGCTCCTAGAAACTCATTCGGGCCCACCATAGTCTTCCTTGAAGCCAATAGAAGAAACCCATAGATGTTGCCACCTGTCAGCTTCTATCGAGCCCCATAGAGGACATGTGGCACAATCTGCTGTTCCTAAAAAAACATGTTGAAGTCCTTTGCAGTTGCCAGTTGGTGCTTTCCATGCTCTAGCTTCCTTGGTGTAAAATTTGATGTTCTTAGGTCCATCACCATCTTTGGCAAAGTTCATCAAGCCTTTTTTCATGGCTTTTCTACTTCGGGCCCTTTGGCTACCCTCTGCAAGGGCTTTTTTGGATCTTAAACTGCCCTTCGGCTGTAGGGCACACCCTTGAACCAACCCATTGTACCCGAATTTGGTTCAACAATTCAATGGTTCAAGGCTGTGCATTAAGCTAATTGAACCATTTGCTTTGAATTGAATGCTGCTTGGACCGAAATGGTTGAAATAAGCCATTGAACTAATTGGTTAAACCAAAAATGGTTCAATGCTATGTGTCGAGCCTCTTTGAGCTATTCATTGGATCTCCTTGCTGAACCGTTCACTTGAACCAATCCATTAAACCATTCGATTGAACCGGTTCAACGGTTCAAAGCTGTGTGCTGAGCCCATTGAACTAAGCCTTTGAACTCTTCTCACTCACCTCAGCCATTGAACCTGCACGTTGAATTGGAGGCATTGAACCAAGTGATTGAACTGGTTCAACAGTTCAATACTACACACCGATGAACTCCTCAAAGGACTATAGACTGAAAACAAGTGATGAACTACTCATTTGAACCCACTAAAGTGTTAAGCCAAAGTGCCAAGGCATTGAACCAATGTGTTGAACCAACTCTTTAAACTGGTTCAACGGTTCAACGGTTCAATGGTTCAAGTGACTACTGAGCTAAGATCATTGAACTCTTTGCTAAACTAGGTGATGAACTTAAAGATTGAACCAAGGCTTAAAAATGAAGCGATGGACTTGAAGTGATGAATTAAGGCATGAACCAAGGCCGATTGAACTACAGAATGAACTAAGGCTGTGAACTAAATCTGATTGAACTATAGAATGAACCAAGGCTATGAATTAAAGCTAATTGAACTATAGAATGAACCAATGCTATGAACTGAAGTGATGGTTCAATGGTTTGAAGACGCTAACCTTCCTTGCAAATTTTCTTCAAACAAAGGCCCAAAAGAGCCTTGTAAACCCCAACACTTTTTAAACTGATTCTTCATCTGCCAAGGATTTCACCTGTAGAGTCCATAGAAATTCTTGGACTTGTGCAGAATCAAACAATGAATTAGCCTTGAACAATAGGGGAAGAAGGGGACCAATTTTTTGCCCGTTGGGCAAAAAATGGTCAACAAATTGGCAACTCCCAAGGGAAGCATGCCTGTTATGCTCAGAAGCCAGTTGCCTTAAAAATCCATTGGGCATGGGGTTAGATTGCAACTTAAAGGTTAGCAATAGCTCTGATAAATCTAAAACCAATCACGCAGATTCACCTCAAAAGGAAAAGAAAAAACACACAAAGCTAAGAAAATTACTTGTGCAAACAACACTTAGGGAAAAATAGGGAAAGAAAACTGAAAGCAACCTACTATATACAATTAACCAGGTATTTTTGATTCCCTCCTAGATCAAAGGGAAAGCTTTTAATGTTTCCTTCCTAGTAATAAGACTTATGGTGCCAGATAAGTAACTAAATGAAAAGGAGATTTGGTGACCTGCTCTTCTTGCCTATCCCCTTGCTTGGCTAATATCTGAGTGGAGATTCAAACATGCTTCCAACACATACGTACTCTATTTGTTCTTAGAAGCTTGCCTCTTGTTGGTTCTTTAGGATGGTGTATCTCATCAAGAAATCAATTGCTACCGGCTCATCACCATAAGCCCCTTGATACACACCCTTGACTGGCTTGCTCTCTTTTGCCTCATGCTTGGGTTCCATGGTATGACAATCCTCCTTGATGATTTTGAAGAAAGTATATTTAGATTCACCAACCTCTTGGAGGGATAAATATGAAAGCCTACATCCCCCTTACAAACTTGTATGAAACCCAATGCTTCCTTCTCCACTCTTAACCAGCTCATAGCCTCCTTGAATAATAGTGTAGCCTACCTCAATGACTTCAAAAGAATCATTCAAAACTTGAACAAGAGATTGCCCATGCTCTTCCATGTCACTTAAGGTGATCTCCTCCTCATCTATACTCCTGAAGTCTCCCTGGTCAGTCATAAATTGAGCATAATCCATATTAGGCAAGGCTTGATATCTTTCTTAGAGGTGTATGGATGGAGTGCATTCAGACATGGAATCTACTATTTGGTCTGAAACATCCATCACACGTTCACCAATGAAACCTACTCTAGACTCCAATTTTGCAATTTGCCTATCCATATCTTCCTGGGAAAGCCTTTCTTGGAAATCACAATCATCATCAGGAGTAGGAGCAACCCCATCTTCTCTTAAGTTTTGAGGAAAACCTTTCTCTTCCTCTTCCTTTCTACCCCAAGATTCCATTATTTGCTTCCAACTCATGATCTTGGGATTGGAATCTTGCTCTTGTGAATAGGCAGCAACTTTATCCTCTTCAAGGTTTCGAGCTGGTTCATGATGTTTCTTCTTCTAGATCAAAATTTGGAGATCATGTTGAAAGACTTGAGGAGGTTGGGGAAGATTTGGGAGGGTCTACTCATGCACAGGAATATCTATCTAAAAAGAGGCATGCTAAAAAGCTAGGTGCACAGGATTGAGGGTAGGATCGATTGATGCATCAGATGAGTTAGAATGAGTAAGTGCCATCTGATAGAAAGGATTTTTCACACAAGAGGGGGCTTTCTTTAAAACATGAGGGGGGGGACCTTGGGCCAAAATTTATTGGTTTTTGTCTCTCCACTTTACCAACACTTCATCAATATTGAAATTAGCTTGTGGATTGGTGGAGGGGTGCTTTTTGGCATCGGCTCCTCTATAGGGTCTGAAAGCTCCATCTCTCTTTCACCCAGTAGTCTCATCTTCTTTTCTAATTCCTCAATCCACTTGGCTAGATTATTCTCATTTTTTACCTCTTGGATCTTGTGGGAGTCATCATAGAGATGGGGAATGTATAAAGATTGCCATGAAATGCAAGAAGCTTCCTGAGGAAGGGTGGGAGGGACTTGAAAAGGACTAACCTCATTTTGTACCTCACACTCTTGGACAATGTCTTTCTCCTCCTTGCTATTCCATGACTCAACCACTTTATTCTAGCTCAAGAAATTTAGACTGGGCATCTCCTTTGGGGTTGATGGGGCCACAATGTGAGAGGGTAGTGAAGATTTAGATTCCACTTCCCTCACTGCCAAGATGGACTGTTGCATCTAAAGGTTTGTTAATTCTATTTGTCTATCAAGATTAGCCTTAAACACAATATTTGCTATTTTGGAACTCTCCTCAACATAATTGGGGAAAGGACCTTGACAGGCTTGAATTGGCTCATAAGCATGGGCTATATATTACTGATATGACACTTGGGGCAACAAGTATGTAGGTTGATAGACTTGGTAAGGCTGCCTCTCATGAACACTCAGCTTCTCCAAAGATGCAATCAAACCACTCACATCCATCATCTCACTTGTAAGCCTGTGCCAATTGGCTCTTTCAATAGGAGCCCATTCCTTCTTAACCCGATCCATTGCATTCCTCACTTGATGGATGATATGATCAAGAATTTCTTGGCCTCCTCCCCTTCTGGTGTCAAAATGTATTGCATAATTTTCATATCCCAACAGTGCTAGTTTGAAGGTAGAAATGGGTTGATTGGAAAAGAGACTCGGTTGAGTAGGAGAAGTGACATATTGAGAAGATTGGGCATAAGGCTGATATAGCTTATGGTAGGGTTGAGACTAGCCATATTGAACTTGATAAGGATCAACATAAGGCTGGTAAAGATCATAGCCATACTAGCCAAGGAAAATAGGGTCCATGGCTCTGAACGATGGGGGTATACATACCAAAATATTGTTTCTTGATGGTACGGTACCAAAACTGCTTGATCAATTGATTTAATTCAGAGTCACCATTGGTGTTTGATGCAAAAGCCTCCAAAGGCTAGTCGGCTGAAGAACACACCAAATTTTTTTCAACTCTTTGGACACAACTTGTCTTAGTTGGTCCCACTGGGCATGCCAAAAATTGTTGACGCAGTTGATTACACTCAAGGGTAGGATGCCTAGCTCCCGCCCTTCCACACGCAACAATGGAAACTCCCCTCTCATCTGTGGGACCAGTGAAACTAGAGGGGAGAGTCTCTAGGTAAGGGCTAGCTCCCTTTGATGCATCTAATTTGTTCCAGTAAATGCTAACATATATATATATATATATATATATATATATAATGGGGGGATCATAAGGGAGAAAGATTGTAAGAAAACAAACTACTCTAAAGGAGGTGATGCACCAAAATGATCTGACCTTCTCACACTCACACTTAAAAGCAGACAAACACATACATACACTTCAAACTGGCAGAAGGACCAGGCTACAAGAAACTCGACAGGGAGGCTTTAATGGAAAATATAGAAAATAGAGATTCACCAAAGGTGCTGTAAAAGGCACACTGTATAGTAATTTCTTCTATTTCTACACTTCCAAGTATAGCTCTCCTTGTCAGCTGTAGAAATGGCACCTTATAGACACTAGGTATGTTGGTGTTAAACCTGTGGAAGCATCAAGAAGTAATGACTAAACACAAACTAACACTCAGACATACACAGAGATATCTAACCAGGACAGAGGTAAAAAATGCATTTATTGATTCAGGTGAAAATTTGCCAGGGCTACGCCTTACAAATGTGGAAGATGATTTCTCAAAGACAAGTCTCCAATATATAGAGGAAGAAAAGGGGCCTTTTGGCACCCTTTTTACATGTGACCCATGGTAGGCACTGTGTCAACCACTAAAATAACTTCTTAAATTGACACCTTACTGTGTCACTTGGATCACTTCATCTGCTTCTACGTGATGGCCATTCTACTATCAAGAGTTGAATTTATGAGCTATGCCATTTTCCTACTCTGAAGTGCATTTTGAAGAAAACTAGTTGCATCAATCACTGTTGTGCCTCTTTGATGACCGCATGGTAGGCACTGTGTCAACCACTAAAATAACTTATCGACCCCTTCTTGCGTCACTTGGATTTATTCATCTGCTTCTATGTGATGGCCATTCTACTATTGAGATTTTAATTTATCAGCCACACCATTCACCTACTCTTTGTTCTCTAGGCTCTTTGTCCTTTTCTACTCCTTCAGCCCTCAGGGGTGATCTTCTGGCAGGTTAGTTATAAGAGGGTCCTGTTGATGTAGTGGATTGCACATGAGGGTAGGACACCTAGCTCCCACCCTTCCACATGCAACAATGGAAACTCCCCTCTCACCTATGGGACTAGTGAAGTTGGAGGGGAGAGTCTCTAGGTAAGGGCTAGCTCCCTTTGATGCATCTGATTTGTTCTAGTAAGTGCTAACACACACACATATAATGGGGGGGATGAAAAGGGAGAAAGATTGTAAGAAAACAAACTACTCTAAAGGAGGTTATGCACCAAAATGATCTGACCTTCTCACACTCACACTTAAAATCAGACAAACACATACATACACTTCAAACTGGTAGAAGGACCAGGCTGCAAGAAACTCGTAAGGGAGGCTTTAATGGAAAATACAGAAAATAGAGATTCACCAAAGGTGTTGTAAAAGGCACACTGTATAGTAATTTATTCTATTTCTGCACTTCCAAGTACAACTCTCCTTGTCAGCTACAGAAATGGCACCTTATAGACACCAAGTATGTTGGTGTTGAACTCGTGGAAGCATCAAGAAGCAATGACTAAACACAAACTAACACTCAGACATACATAGAGATATCTAACCAAGATAGAGGTAAAAAATGCATTTATTGATTCAGGTGAAAATTTTCCAGGGCTATGCCTTACAAATGTGGAAGATGATTTCTCAAAGACAAGTCTCCAATATATAGAGGAAGAAAAGGGGCCTTTTGACACCCTTTTTACAAATGACCCATGGTAGGCACTGTGTCAACCACTGAAATAACTTCTTGAATTGACACCTTCCTGCATCACTTGGATCACTTCATCTGATTTTATGTGATGGCCATTCTATTGTCAAGATTTGAATTTATGATCCATGCCATTTTCTTGCTCTATAGTGCATTTTGAAGAAAACCAATCACATCGACCACTGTTGTGCCTCTTTGATGACCACATGGTAGGCACTGTGTCAACCACTAAAATAACTTCTCGACACCTTCCTGCATCACTTGGATTTCTTCCTCTGATTCTATGTGATGGCCATTCTGCTGTTAGGATTTTAATTTATTAGCCACACCATTCACCTACTCTTTGTTCTCTAGGCTCTTTGTCCTTTTCTACTCCTTCAGCACTCAGGGGTGATCTTCTGGCAGGTCACTGCATTCTTTGGGCTCATTCCATGGTTAGCGCTCAAGCATTTAAAAACCAATGGCTTTTCTATTGGATTAAAATTTGACATCCTCAGGCCCGTCACCCCTGGACTCTTCTTTGGCTCCCTGCCTTGCCCCTTTCATTGAGAGTACATCTACCTTTGACATGTGTCATAGTCTGTTGCTTGGGCACTTAGAAGACACTTTGAAACATGGATGTTGACACATGGTGGCTTCCACTGAGCTGATAATGGGACGTGGTAGCATCTGCTTACATTAGAGGGCCTTTTGAGAGTCAGGCAAAAGTTGACACATGGTCACTTTTGCAGAGCCTTTAGCTACCTTAGAGAAACTTTTGGGCCCTTTTCTAGTTCTTAGTGGATGCTGACACTTGGCATGCTCCGCTTAGCTTTTAGCAACTCATTCAGGGCCACCATAATCTTCCTTGAATCCAATAAGAGAAACCCATGGATGTTTCCACTTTTTAGCTTTTGCTGAGCCCTATAGAGGACACGTGGCACATTTCACTACTCCTAAAAAAGTATGTTGAAGTCCTCCATGGTTGCCACTTGGTGCTTTCCATGCTCTGGCTTCCCTGGTGTAAATTTTGATGTTCTCAGGCCCATCACCGTCCTTGGCAAAGTTCATTGGGCCTTTTTTCATAGCTTTTTTGCTTTGGGCCCTTTAGCTGCCCTTCGTAAGGGCTTTTTTATATCTTGAACCGCCCTCCGGCTGTAGGGCACACCCTTGAACCAAGCCATTGAACCAACCTGTTGAACCAAAATTTGGTTCAATAATTTAATGGTTCAAGGCTGCACACTGAGCTGATTGAACCATTTGCTTTGAATTGAATTCTGCTTGAACTGAAATAGTTAAACCAAGCCATTGAACTAATTGGTTAAACCAAAAATGGTGTAATGCTACATGTCAAGCCTCTCTGAGATGTTCATTGGATCTCCTTGTTGAACCATTCACTTGAACCAATCCATTGAACCATTCGCTTGAATCAGTTCTGTCAGGATCTTAACAAGACAATTGATTACTCTTGTAAGCAACTAAACATGGAATTAAACTAGAATTATAAGTAACTAGAAATTGGAATCAGCAAAGAACATGAGATATAAGAAACAATGAAAACTTGTATTAAACTCTTCCAGAAGGAAATAAAATTGAAGAAATCTCTCTTTCTTCCACACCTCTCAGATGTACAGACCTCTTTCCCTTAAGAGTTTTCTCTATCAATTACAAACATAATTCAATCCTTGAATTGTCTATCTTACATGTTTGTTACACCCCCTACACAAGCTATGAAGATCTATCCCTATTATATAGAATTAGGGATCACGAGCTATGCATTCTCCACCATCAGATAAACATCCTAATCAAAGGTTCAAATCAGTCCTGCCAAAAATAGAAATGTGGAATTACAACTAACAGTTAATCTAATCATGCAAACATTTTGTTCATCCACAAAAAATAGACTTTCTAGATGCACAGGTGACCAACGTCGGTCTTTATCTTCCTGCACATGACCAACGTCAGTTGATACATAATCGACATTGGCAGCCTCCAGTCGATCCCTGATCGACGTCGATGACTATGTAAATACATCAACCATGAAATTTTTTCATTAGGTGAAGCTTTTAGCTCCACACCTCAACAATCTCCCACTTGGAGATAAATAGCTGCACCTAACCTGTACATCAACATCTTCTAGCTTCTCCATCTTCAAGCTCAATCTTGAAGACCAATAAAAGTTGAATGAAGATTCAACTTCTCCTTTGTTATCAACTTTGTTAACATATCAACAGGGTTCTTATCTGTATGGATCTTCTCCAGCTTCAACTCACCATCCTCCAATACCTATCTAATGAAGTGGTACCTAAGTTGTATATGTTTGGTTCTTGAATGAAAGGCTGAATTCTTAGCCAAATGAATTACACTTTGACTATCACTGTACAATCTACAACTCTCTTGCTCCTTTCCCAACTCTTCCATGAACCGTGTCATCCATATCATCTCTTCGCTAGCCTCTGTGACTGCAATGTATTCTACCTCTATAGTAGACAAGGCAACAACCTTCTGCAACTTTGAAATCTAGCTAACTGTCGTTCCACCAACAATGAAAACATAACCTGTGGTGCTTCTCCTGCCATCCAAGTCACCTGCTATATCCACATCTACATATCCATGTAGAGAAGTATTAGACCCTCCATAGCATAAATTCCTACTGCTGATCCCTCTCAGATATCTTAGAATCCACTGAACTGTTTTCCAGTGTTCCTTCCCTGGATTAGCCATAAACCTACTGACAACTCCCACTACTTTGGCAATATCAAGTCTAGTACATACCATTGCATACATTAAGCTCCCAACTACGGAATCATATGGAACTCTACTCATGTACTCTACCTCATCATGTGAATTAGGACACTGATCTTTACTCAGCTTGAAGTGTCCAGCCATAGGTGTACTTACCGGTTTTGCATCATGCATATTGAACCTCTTCAACACCTTGTTCACATAATCCTCTTGAGACAAAATCAACCTATGATTTTTCCTGTCTCTCTTAATACTCATGCCAAGGATTTTCTTTGCTGCTCCCAAATCCTTCATGGCAAATGTGTGAGCTAATTTTACCTTAAGCTCAGTAATATCCTGCATGTGTGAACCTGCAACCAGCATATCATCTACATACAACAATAGGATAATATATCTACTATTATCCAATCTCTTAAAATAAACACAATGGTTAGATTGACATATACTATAGCCATGCTCAGTCATAAACCTGTCAAACCTCAAATACCGTTGTCTAGGAGCTTGCTTAAGACCATATAAGCTTTTATTCAACCTGCACACAAGCTTCTCCTTACCTTTAACCTCAAAACCTTCCAGCTATTCCATATATATTATTCATCCAAATCTCCATGAAGAAATGCTGTCTTAACATCAAGCTGCTCAAGATACAAATCCTCAATAGCAACTAAAGACAATACAATCTGAATAGAAGTTATTTTAACTATAGGAGAAAAAATTTCACCAAAATCAATACCTGGTTTCTATGCAAATCCCTTTACTACCAACCTGGCATTATGTCTCATTTGTCCATTCTCACCTTCTTTTAATCTGTAAACCCATTTGTTGTTTAGTGTTCTCTTTCTAGCTGGCAACTCAACCAAATCCCACGTTTGGTTCTCTTTCAAGGAATCAATCTCCTCATTCATGCCAAACTCCCACTATTTCTGGGTTTCTACCTGCATTACCTCATCAAATTTTTTTGGTTCTCCACCATCCATGAGCAACAAGTAGAATAATGAAGGGGAATATCAAATTGGAGGTTTACTTACCCTTTCTGACCTCCTCATGGGTATTTGAGACTCATTCAATGCTTGCTGTCTGCCCAAATTCTCTATCAGTGACCGATCTCTGTCATCTCTAGGTTTGCTACTGACTGACATCGGTTTTACCTGACTAACGTTGATTCTTGTCTAATCAACGTCGGTCACTATCTGACCGAAGATGGTGCATGTATGATCGATGTCAGTTCCTTTTTGATTGATGTCAGTGTATGTGTTTTCTTGTCTATGCTTATTCTTTCTCGCGAGATCATTTTGGATCATCACCTCATCCAAATCAACATTGCTCTACTCAGAATTATTCAGCTTCTTGAGCTGATCACTGTACATCACCTTTTCATTGAAAACAACATCACAGCTTCTAATAATTTTGTTAGTTCCTAGATTCCACAAACAAAATCTGAAATCTCTAGAGCCATAACTAATAAAAGTGCACCTCATAGACTTAAAATCCAACTTCTTTCTATTTTCTTTATCAACATGCACAAAAGCTTTAGAACCAAAAACTTTGAGAAATGAAAGATCTACTTTTTTACTTGTCCAAGCCTCTTCTGAAATTCCACCATCTAGAGTAGTAGAGGGTCCTCTGTTAATCAAGTACACTACAATATCTATAGCTTCTACCCAAAACTATAAGGGCAAACCAGCATGCAACCTCATACTTCGTGCACGCTCCAAAATTGTTCTGTTCATCTTTTCAGCAACTCCATTTTGCTGAGGTGTCCTTGGAATTGTCTTTTGCCTGCATATTCTATTCATAGAATAGTATCTATTAAATTTATAGCTGTAGTACCCACCACCATTATCAGATCTAAGACACTTCAATGTCAAACCTATTTCATTCTCAACCAAAGCTTTCCATTTCATAAATGTGTCAAAAACATTAGATTTTTTTTTTATGCAATAAACCCATACCTTTTTTGTAGCATCATCAATGAAAGAAATATAATACTATGATCCTCCAATAGAAACTACCTGAGCTGGTCCCCACACATCTGTGTGAACAAGCTCTAACTTGTGCTTTCTTTGTTGACCCAGTCTTGAGAAATCTCACTCTCTTCTGTTTCCCAAAAATACAATGCTCATAGAAATCTAGATCTATGCTTTTCAAATATGAAAGCTTACCTTTTGACTTAAGAATAGTCATTCCCTTCTCACTCATGTGGCCTAGCCTATAGTGCCACAACTTTGCATCCACATCTGAAGTAGATAATACAGAAGGAGAATAATCAGTAATACAATTACATAAATAGAGAGTACCTACTCTCTTACCTCTGGCTAATACAAGTGTACCCTTGGTAACCTTCCAAGATTCAGCTGTGAGAGTTTTTGTACAACCCTCATCCCCCAACTTTCTTATAGAAATTAGATTCCTCTTCAGGATGGGTACATGCATGACATCTCTCAACACCCATGTGTTGCCATTCTGCAATTTCAGCTGCACTTTTCCTTTGCCAACAATTTTACAAGGCTCATCATCCCCTAAATAAACTATTCCAAAATCTCCCTGGACATAATCATTGAAATATTCTCTATTTGGGGTAGCATGGAAAGAGGCACCAGAATCTAAAACCCAAGATTCTATTGTAGTATCCAAAGAAAGTGTAAAAGCATCTTGTGCAACTATACCTAAAACTTTTGCTTCTTCTTTACCTTCATGCTGATTTTCTTCTTTAACTGACAACCATCAATCTTTCTTTACATGCTCTATCTTTCTATAATTCCAGCAGGTTATTTTTCTTCCATTTTTGGATTTGGATCTCCCTCTCATCTTTGACTTAGACCTTGATCTCCTTTGCTTGCGCTTCTCTTTTTGCCTTCCCCTGCTTTCAATACTTAAAGCATTACCTAATGTTTCTTCTATGCTTTTCCTACGAATTTCTTCATTCAAGATTACACTAACAACATCATCTACTTTCAAGATATTTGTAGTAGATGCAATATTACTAACTGCCATTACCAAACTATGCCAAATTTCTGGTAAAGAGCATAAAATTAAGAGAGCCTTAATTTCATCATCAAAAACTATTTTGACTGAATTTAATTGATTTACTATTACATGGAAATCATTAAGATGAGTAGATACAGATCCACCTTCCTGCATTTGCAAATTAAATAATTGCTTCATAAGATATACCTTATTCAAAGTTGAGGGATTTTCATATAAATTTGCTAAAGTATCCATTAGCTCTACCATTGTCTTTGCCTGTGATAAGTTGGATATCACAGAAGATGTCAGGCTCAACCTTATGGATTCTAGAGCCTTTCTATTAAGAACATTCCATTCTTCATCTTGCATATCTATGGGTTTGCTTGAAACCCCACCCAACAGTAAGTACAGATCTTTCTGATACAGATAATCTTCTATCTGCATCCTCCATAATTGATAATTCTTGCTGTTAAACTTCTCCATTCTTATTTTACTTGATTCTACCATTGCTATACTCCCACTCAAACAGAAACCCCTATGAGTGACCTGTAATCAACACACACTAAACAGATCTGAAACCACCTATTAGTGAACCCAATCTCTGATACCACTTATCAGTTGGTATCACTTGGTGAACTAGCAACCTAGCTTTGATACCACTTGTCAGGATCTTAACAAGACAATTGATTACTCTTGTAAGCAACTAAACATGGAATTAAACCAAAATTATAAGTAACTAGAAATTAGAATCAGCAAAGAACATGAGATACAAGAAACAATGAAAACTTGTATTAAACTCTTCCAGAAGGAAATACAATTGAAGAAATCTCTCTTTCTTCCACACCTCTCAGATGTACAGACCTCTTTCCCTCAAGAGTTTTCTCTATCAATTACAAACACAATTCAATCCTTGAATTGTCTATCTTCCATGTTTGTTACACCCCCTACACATTCTATGAAGATCTATCCCTATTATATAAAATTAGTGATCATGAGCTATGCATTCTCCACCATCAGATAAACCTCCTAATCAAAGGTTCAAATCAGTCCTACCAAAAATAGAAATGCAGACTTACAACTAACAGTTAATCTAATCATGCAAACATTCTGTTCATCCACAAAAATAGACTTTTTGGATGCACAGGTGACCAATGTCGGTCTCTATCTGCCTGCACATGACTGATGTCAGCTGATACATAACCAATGTTGGCAGCCTCCAGTCGATCCCTAACCGACGTCGGTGACTGTGTAAATACAACAACCTTGCAATTTGCTCATTAGGTGAAGCTTTTAGCTCCACACCTCAACAATTTCAACAGTTCAAAGCTGCACACTGAGCCCATTAAACTAAGCCTTTGAACTCTTCTCACTCACCTCAGCCGTTGAACCTGTGCGTTGAACTAGAGGCATTGAACCAACTGATTGAACCGGTTCAATGGCTCAATACTGTGCGCTGATGAACTTGCCAAAGGACAGTAGACTAAAAACAAGTGATGAACCACTCGTTTGAACCCACCGAAGTGTTAAGCCAAAGTGTCAAGGCATTAAACCAACTCATTGAACCAATTCAATGGTTCAAGTGACTGCTGATCCAAGATCATTGAACTCTTTGTTAAACCAAGCGATGAACTTAAAGATTGAACCAAGGCTTAAAAATGAAGTGATGGAATTGAAGCAGCAAACTAAGGCATGAACCAAGGCTAATTGAACTACAAAATGAACCAAGGTTGTGAACTAAAGCTGATTGAACTACAGAATGAATCAAGGCTATGAACTAAAGATGATTGAACTGCAGAATGAACCAAGGCTGTGAATTAAAGTGATGGTTTGATGGTTTGAAAATGCCAACCTTCCTTGCAAATTTTCTTCAGATGAAGGCCCAAAAAAGCCTTGTAAACCCTAGCACTTTCTAAACTGATTCTTCATTTGCTAAGGATTTCACTTGCAGAGTCCGTAGAAATTCTTGGACTTGTGCAGAATCAAAAAATGAATCGGCCTTGAATATTAGGGTAAGAAGGCAACCAATTTTTTGCCTATTGGGCAAAAAATGGTCAACAGGTCCCAAGGTGATCAAGGGGAAATTTGACACTCAAAGTCACAGTGTATAGATTTATATTGTCTACAATAAATAATTTCATATTCTTGAAGATAAGAGAAGGTTGCTGAAACTACTTAACATTTGTCCTTGAAATGAGGTTACCTTGAATGAAGGCATAAAAGGAACATCATGATTATTTGAAGTGTCTAAATTAGTCAAATGCCTTCATGAGTTGAACTATATTTGGGGATGGTGGTATACTTGATTATATTTTAATCCTAAATCACCATGTCCTTCCATTCAATGCTTCACTTCTTATTCAACCAACTTGTTTTCAACTCCCATGAAGTAGTTCCATTATTATAGGGTAGTTTGAAAGACCTTCAATGCTTCTTTGACTCCATAAAATGATTATTTGCTTGCTCAAGGTGTAGAGATAGCATTTTTACATTATTTAAATCCTATTTACTAGTATATCATGGTATAACTATCTCCCCATTCAATATTTATTCCTTCTTACCTACATGTAATTGATTGTCAACTCCCAAGTGACCACTCCCTCATTGCATTCACAATAATCTTCATGATATTACATGATTTTAAAGATAGGATCCCAAATTATGGCAATTCCTCCAAATTTATGATGGGAATAAAGTGTAGGAATATTTGGAAGTCTCATTACATCTCAAAAATTTGATAAAAAATCTCAAGTTAGAGACCTCTTTCTTTGGAGAGGCAAACTAATTTCTATTGATTATTGACTACATGAATCCACCTCATTCGTGTAGCCAAGGTGGATAGTGTATAGATAAATATTATTATGATAAAAATTAGGTATTAAATATGAAAAAAAATATAATTCATATCTTTAATCATGCCAACATTTCACCTTGGGTCATTATCACTTTGTTTGTAAGAAGGTTCACTAGGCCATTAACTTGATAAGCTTGTTTGGAGGTGGATGAAGAGTAATATTGGAGATATAATATGATAGCATTGAAACCTATGAACAAAATTTATATAATATTTTACATATTACATGTCCATTATAATATCCAATACCTTCATGAAGTGACTACTTGCTACTCAACCTAGCTCATTTAGGCCTAAAAACAAGGCCATGCTTACGAATGGTCATGTATAACTTCATTTTTATTGGATTTTAAGGATTTTTAACACATAAAAAATATTATATATAGAATAAATCACCATAAAATACAATTTCATATCATTTTGAGCAATATAACCTGACTTATAACACATTTGGTCCTCTCTAGGTATGATTTTCCTTCATTTTTGCATGTGTAGGCCTGCAATTTTG
Source organism: Torreya grandis (assembly GCA_037957365.1). NCBI lineage: Eukaryota > Viridiplantae > Streptophyta > Pinopsida > Cupressales > Taxaceae > Torreya > Torreya grandis. The sequence goes on along the minus strand of JARHVA010005247.1, from coordinate 927,306 downwards.
CATTTTACCTCTCTTAAGGTATAATATGTAAATTATACCAAATTAATTTTTTTAAAATGAAAATTTATACCTTAAATGCATATTTAAATTTATTTTTAGCTATAAAACCCAAGTTATGGCCCTTTTTGTGCAAACTAGGATCTACATGGCAACAAATAGGCCAATTTAGAATTATTTTGTAGCTTGAGTTATGTAGGGTATAAAGAGATAATTAATTTATTATATGTATAATACAACCTAATATAAAACCTCAAATCATTGTATGTATAGTTCCAATCAATAAAAATCACCATAATCATACAATCTCAATCATACAGACCCTTTTTGTGGTTGTGTGCATCCATTTTGTCTATGGAATTGACTTTGGAAGACTAAATGACATGGAATATCTATTTTTATAGATATTAATATTGTTTTATGATTTTACTATGACCTTAAAAAAGGTATTAATCAACTTGGATTGATCCCAAATACTTAATATATCAAACCATGCACAAACCTATTGACAACTTTCACTTTTTCACCTTGTGCATGGCCAATGGCTGATCATTTCACATTTGTTTATGGTGATAAATTATTTAGAGGATTATTTTGGAGTATAAAATATCTATCTAGTCTTATAAGGACCTTAACATTCTTTTATCAATCATAATCACCCAAACCTATCTCTTTTCAACTGACTACAAACCTCTTCATGTGAGCTCATATGCATGGCAAACCATCTTGTAGGCCATCCCTTTAGGTGTTAAAAATTTGATAAGGATTAGGTATTGTTTCTCTAAGATTTGACACCTCCCTTACACACTCCTCCAAGAAATACACTACCTTAAATAACCCTTATCTAAGACAAAACCTATTTTTACATCCTCCAAACATAGTTTAATAGGTTGAACCTTTTCTAGGAATTGAGAATGTTAAGGGACTAATTCGGCCTAAACAACTTAGTCTAGGACTTAACTACTCTATTTACTAAAAAACTAGGTTAACTAGGCCGATTATGCCAACTAATACTTCGGAAACATTTTGGGTTAGATAAAGCTATATAAACACATCCTTCACCTAATTTTAATTTAGAGATAGAGATAATAATTCATTTTCACTTGTTTAAAATCTACTCTTCGACCATTATAATTGAGGAGTTATTGCTTAGGGTTGACACTTGGAGAGAAGAATCTTCTCTTGTGGAAATGTATTATATACATAGGATATGTTAGGAATCAATTATAAATTAATGCAGAATAATTTTAGAGAATCACAATAACAAGATATATAAATAGAGATACATAAATAACTAGAATAAAAATGCACAATAAGAAGATAAGATTTAACATGGTTTATCCAATGTGGACTAGATAAACCAAGAAACACTTGCTCAAATTTTATTACAAGCCAACAAGAGTACAATCCACTCTTAGATCAATGTTCTTCACATTTACAATGCACAAATATTGTTTGGAGCTATGCTCAACAAACTCTCCTAAATTTGCACTTAAATTCACATACTCTATTTTTTCTTCTCAAACCCAGATGTACATAATATATTACCTACTACATGTCTATCTATTAATAATACATCAATATGTAACACATTACAGTTTTATAAAATAATGCGTACCAAAACCATGGGCCGAGTCAACCCATAATATTTCCCCATTAAGGGGGATCCATAATACATAAAGAGTGTGTAGTAAATTTTAAATGTACAATATTTTAAATACATTGTAATATGGAAATAGGCTCCACAACATAACATGATAAGTATTGTAGCTTAGAGATGACGTATATTTGTCATCTTTATGAACCAAAATAACCTAATAAAAATCATCATTAGATAAGGAATAAATTGAGCCTCGATGAGTTCATCTTCAAGGTAAGTATTCCTAACTCTTACTCTTTTGTTTTGATAGATAGAATTGTATAAGTAATGGCTTATGAATGTATTTATCTTTCCATGCTTAGGATTACCTCTACATTGACATCAAGAGAGTTCTTTCCATGTCTACTTTTATGTTTATTATCCCCATTTGTGCCACAATATTGGTGAGCACTAGATCATATTTACTTCACTTTGTTAATAATTTGTTAGAAAACATAAGACCTAGGTAGGTTTATTGTGTGGTCTTGCTTGACTAGAGGCTTTGGAACCCTCTCTAGTGATATTGTGTGGTAAGATACCCCTTGATTAGGTCTAGGAGATCCATATTGGTCATGACCCTAATTATTTAAATGTACCAACAAGCATAAGGGCTAATTTGATTTATCTTCTTTGAGTTACGATTGGTGTATAGATCAACTTCAATTTCCTTTGTATACATTTTGATGAACCTAACATGAATATAACACTTGTAGGTTATCTTTAACCCTCTATCAACTGAAGTAAGGGGATAGGACCCAATACCAATCCACTACTGTCATCAATATAAATCCCTTTCAGATCTAACAACCTGAAACCACCTTTAGCTTATATTTTTATTTCTTTTCTAAATCCAAATTCCCTATCACATTTATTACTAAATTTATAATATAAATACTTCAAAGATGATCACATAGATCAACATATCTATTTTTAGCATTATTAATTTCTCTATGATTATTATGTGCTATATTACAAAATTTGTATTGGCCATTGTTGGTACAAGGTTCTTATTATGTGCCACACCTAGATCGATTGGGTTGACATAGTTTCCTATGTTTCTATTTTAAGTTTTCTACTGGTTAACATCAAATTATCTAGTTATAACTATCAAAATTTGTCTTTACCCTCAAAACACATTTGACCCACTTGATTATGTCTCCTATAGTATTACTTTCCATATAACAAAATCATTTTATTCAACCTAGTGTCTCATAAACTAGTCAAATTTTTTATTTCCACATAAAAAAACTCATTTTGTTCTACCTAGTGTCTCATAGGCTAGTATTTTTACCCTTATATAGGATAGAGTCATCATGTTTGACCTAGTCTATTATAGACTTCATGTTCTATTTAACTTTAACACATAGTCAAACTGTTTAATTGTATGTCTTATATACTTTCTCAATTTAACCATTTACTGAATACATTCAACCTATTAGACTATGTCTCTCACAACATTTCTTGCTTATTTTCTTACATAACAATGTTGACTAGTTTGATCTAGTATCTAATCAGTTTATACTCATTTATAACAAGTGTTTAGCATTCCTCCCTCATCATGATTTTTTTTCATAATAATATATAATTGAATAAAACAAACATGATGAGTTTCACTTATCCAAATAGGTTTCCTATAACACATTTGGTATCACCTAACATGGATCAAGGAAATTGCCATGTTACCACCCACACTACCAACTATGTAACTCTTCCTTATTCTTCAATGATACTTAAACCTTTGTTTTCTCTAGAATATAAATGTGATCCTAATTACATGGCTGAAATTATTTTTTCCATCAATGAAAATCCTCAACATAGATGTAAGGATCATATAATCATATATAAGCTCATAATGGGACCTCATACAAGAGAACCCCATTCACCCTCCCCTGTTTTTACTAAGTATTTAGGGTAAGTCCTCACTTTTCATCTACACCTTTCCCCTCTATTATGTTTCCTTGTCACACTATGACATCATCCTTTATGTCTTCTTCTACCTTTGCTAAGTATTTACACAAATATGACAGGTTTAACCTTTAATAGGGCTCTTCAAAATACCCACATGCATACCTATGATACTAGTGCATAACATGATACTAATGATTCTTATACTATTAGTGCATCACATGATACTAATACATCTTATGCTACTAATGCTTCTCATGCTGCTAATGTTTCTCATGTACTATTATCATCAAAAGTTTCACCCTTGAGTGGATTGTTCAAGACTCCTCACTTAAGTGATAGCATGGAGATATGTCTATGCTATAGGTGGCCTAATTAGTGAAGTGATTCTATAGATATGGATATCTCCCTTGATGCTATCACCTTGAAATACTATTAGACCTATTGCTTGCAAGGGAAAAGGATAAGCGAATTGAAAGTAAACTAATTTAGGGAGGTGATGCACCAAATTCACACCCTCCACTTTACCATCATGTAATAATAACATGAATTATGCCTGAATATGATCACGCTACTTAACAAGGACCTTCAAGCATGAGTTTTTTAACATGAAGGTCATAAACAATGTATTGAATGAGAGGGCTAATCAAGAGGTCTACGAAAAACATTAATGACTAAAATGCACTTTAAAAATATGCAAAGCTACCTCAAGCTCACCATGTGAGATGAAATAAGATAATCCAACTGAAAATAATTAGGAGAGGACAAATGAGAGAGAGTGAAAGAACTACTATTAACATTCATTAAAAATCACATAAGTATACTAGTTGAAAGCATATGAGAAGGTAAAATTTAGCTTTATTTAGAATTCAAAGTAATATACAAAGTATTTACTTTATAATGGATTCACCATACCCAAAGGATCCATAAAAATCCATTCAAAGAAGCATATATAGTAGAAAGTGAGAAGAAGAGAGAGAGAGGCATAGGAATATCAAAGACAAGTGTCATTTCTTGAGAAAACAAGTTACATTAAAGAAAACTATTAAAGAATAGCCCTAAGAAATACTCCAACATGTGTCAACTTGATGTGATATTATCCATAATTAAGGGTGGAATGTAATGACCCTTTAACTTTTAGGATGACTCATCAGCCTTGCTTAAAACTACCCATTATTGGTCAAGGAGGAGTTACAAGCTTGTCTTTTACCATGTGTCACTCTTGGTCATGTTCCTTAGAGTCATCCAATGCCATCCTATGATAATATACAAATATATCATCTTTATGGCGATGAGTATTAAGGCTCAAGTGTTTTCAATATGGTATAACTTTCAATTTGATTGAGAAACTTGGTTCAAGTGAAAACTACCATAGTAAGTCTATTTCTTCAATTCTAGGAATAGTTTTTGCTTAAGGACTACCACCACAGCTTGAATACCTCTCAAATAAATTTTAAGGATTCCTTATGCCTTTTTTCCTACTTAAAACCATCTCTAAGGTTGACATATATGTACAATAGGGTCTGGTCTCTTATATTTCTTGATGGCATATGGATTTGTCAATATGTTTCTTAAGACATTTTGATGAAACCATCTCATAGAGCCATTTAGGTGTCTTAAAACATATTGATGAGTATTTATAAACATATTACATTTAATTATCTAGGTAATTTATGGTTTCAAGCTACTCCATTAGGTCTTACTTAATCAAATTTTATGAGAAGTCCTCAAAAGTTATCTTTTTAAGCCTGCAACAGTCATTTTAGGCCTAAATTTATACTTTATCAGTTTGTACGTGTGATCCAATGAATCATATAGGTTATTTTATGTGTGAAAATTTCATTCAATTATTTTCTATTCCATATTAACCCATTATAATAACTTACTAATCTAGACTTCTCCATCGGGTCCTTTGTAGGGTTTAAGAAGGGTTTAAACATGCTCATCATCTTAATGCTAATTCATAAAGGTGAAGTACCTAATATTTGAATAAATTCCTTAATTTTTTATTACAAATGGGTAATATTTCATGTATAATATATTCATGTCCCATGAAAATTATCCTGTAAGATCCAAACAAAAAACTAAGGTCTTTGGAGCCATTCACAAGGTGACACGAGGGTTTTGGAGTAGTCTCCCTTCTTAAAAATTACTTATAGAACTGTGAGTATTAATGGATGAACCAAAACTTTTATTTTCATATTAAAAACCATATTAAACTATACCAACATGAATATTACCCCATGAAAACTTTCAATGAGGCTTTAATCTTAGAATAATACCCTCTTGGTTATTATAGGATCCTGTAAGAACTCATGAGGTCTAATTCTTGCTTAAGAGGGATAATTTTTTTTATTTTGGGTTATAAAAACTTAATTTAGGTATAATAAACACACAATTATGTTTTTAAACTATTAACTTAATATAATTACCATTTTCCCCTTATTAAGACTTGATTAGCCCAATACCATGGTTTAAAGACAATCTTTTGTGAACAACACTAATGGGAGTGATTTGGTATTTTATCCTATCCACAGTGAGATAATAATTTATATAATATTTCTCCAAAATATAAATTAAATCTTGAGACTATCAAAATCATCAAGTCTCTTCAGTAAATTGTAAGCTTCTTATTTTTTGCACACTTAGGCCTGTAGGTTACTTTAGGCCTAGACTGTAGCTTTGAGAGATATTTGCTCATATTGATGGTTTTATTTTCTTAATAATATGTTTAGACATATTTTTAACCATATACACATTTATTTAAATATCATTAATCTTCAAAATCTCCTTCTTATCACAAAATATGCACTTCTTCTTCATTTCTAAGGTGTAGACTTGTAGGTGCTAATAAGGCCTCTAGGTGTTCCTTCTTGGTGTTATGATCTATATTTATAATAATTATAAATATGCATAATATAATGTATATAATAAAAAAATAAAAGATATATGTGGGATATTATGACAAAATATTCAAAAATATAATAATCACCCTCGAGGTAGGGCAAAACCATACAATACTCTTGTAGGAAGGAATAACTCCACAATGTCTCTTAGAGGGGATAAACCTCCAGTATGATATTTAAATAAAAGACTCAATGTTTAATTTATTCCTTTAAAATTATAGTCATATCTTTTATATATACCTCTATCTAATTAACAATGGATGGGTAACATCCTAATTCCAATGTAGGTTAACTATTACCCAATGCACTAATTCCACAAGTTACACAATTTTCTTAATATATTAGAACCATATAATTAACTAAGGGGGATGTGTGCCACATGTTTGAATCTACATCAACCCATATACATTAATATATCATATCCTTAGGTACATATAATTACTTACCTCCTTGACATTTTTCATCCCCAAAACATAAGAAGAAACCAAATAATGAGTGTGCTTCAAATCATTGCACATTTGTCTCCAAGTTTGATCATCCAACCACCCGTATGTGATCATGGTAGGTGATAAATTTATAATCTTGTTTCAAAATTCTAATTTTCTACTCTAATTCCATTCATGATCATAACTATACTACCTTGGTGTCTATGGATAATTATTCCTCCTTTGATTGCATGTACCATATTCCACTATGCTACTCTGATTCCATTCATGACCATAGTAATTATTATTCCATGCATAGTCATAGTGATTTTCCCATTGATTCCATGTTCCATAAGATTTATTACTACTCTCATTCCATACCTGACCATAGTATTTCTACTTTAGCTTCTTCCATTCATATACATAGTTATTAGAACTTTGATTTTTTGTATAGCCAAAGTGCCCATTATTATGACACTCCATCACATGGATCCATGATTGTTTCCTCTGATGATGATGTGGGTTTCTATATACCTCAATTTTTTTTGATAAATTGACCTTATCAACCTTTTATTTTACCCATGATTATTTCCTCTCATGATGATGTGGGTGTCTATATACCTCAATTTTTTCTGATAATTTGACCTTATCAACCTTTTATTTTACCTATTATACCATTTGATTTGGTGTTTCCTTTGTCTCTTGAGTATATGAAGTGTTTTTATTTTCTTGTATTATTTCTTCATCTATGTCTTCACCTGAATCTTCCACATGCTCTTCTTCACCTAATTTAATCTCATATTCATTATCTACCTTGATTGTTCTTTGTGCCTTTCCAACTATGATATCCTATAAAGTGACCTTTTTCCTATACCAAAACTTTGTGAACTTATTTTGAACATTAATATTTATTTTTTCCAAAGTCTCTAACCATGGATATCCAAGAACCATATCATCATCATCCATATCCAAAGCATAAAAATTTGAATGCAAAACATATTTTTCCATAATGAGATTCAAATCTTCAAACACTAGAATATTCTTACCATCTACTTGAACATCCTTGATATTCTTTTCTTGAACATGTAGATGTTGGGCCATATTCATGTTGATAAAGTTATACATACAGGTAGGGTTAATGGACATAATAACCTTCTTATTTTAAATGCATCCTTGAAATTGAAAAATGGACTTGGATTTCTTTGGAGATAAATTATTTGAACCCTTATCATCCAATTCTTCTTCTTATTTGAGATCATCTACTTCTCCTTCTACACCATCTATACTCTCATCATTATCATTATGCTCTATTTCTTCTTCTTCATCATCACTTTCATGTTCTTCCTCATTGTCATTATTTTATTCCACTAATTTTTCTTCATAATATCTATTATTTTCTTCATTACCATCATTATTTTCTTCTTCTTCTTCATCCTCTTTTTCTTTTAAATCCCATGGATATAGGAAAACCTGTTTCATTTATTCCCATGAAGAATACCTTTATGTGAAGCTCAACTATTTAAGCTAATGTTGTGTATGCCTAGATAAAGAAAGAGACAAGCATGTTTGCCACAAAATTGTTTGAATATTATTATCCTTAAAAAGATCCACTTTTCTTTAGCATTAATATCATCCTCCCGTAAAAATACTTGCAACTTCATGATCCGAAAAAAAAGGGTTAATGAAATACCCTAAAATGTTAATAAATCATTTTAAACTGATCCAAATAGTCCAAATTTTTTACTTTATATTACAAGTATGACATTTAACTGTCACTAGACAATTTGTGAAAAAATTCTAAAATTTTTAGCCTGCAGAGTGAATTTATGAAAAACTATAAAATCACAAAAAATCAATCAAAACAACTCAAAACATTATGAAATGTTGACTTTAGCTCTCTTATATTCTAATAAATAATCAGTGAAAATTTCATATAATTTTTTTATATATTTAGGAAGATATGATGAAATTATTAAAAACCCTAAAATAACAATAAATCCCACAAAACTGATCATAAAACCTCAAATTTTAATGCAACTTCTTTGAATATTCTCTATCTCTAGTAAAACAATTGTGCAATTTTTTTAAACTAATTACAAGATATTAATGATTCCACAAAACTATGATTTCATACCACACAAATTGCCCAAATTGAAGCTTTGATACCACTTGTTATGATCCACACTTATAATATTTGGAAATAATACAGAATATAATGTAGTTCAACACAATAGATATTGGTGGGCCGAGATACACAAATATTCAATATATATAGAAATAGAATACCTTTAATTTAGGGAAACACCATACAATATTCCTTTAGGAATGAATAACTCCACAATCTCTCTTCGATATGGCAACCTCTAATATCCTCTTACAATAGAAGACTCAATACTTACTTGATTCCTTTACAATGATAATCATCTCCTTTATATAAACCTCTATCTAACTAATAATGGATAGGTAACCTCCTAATCCTAATGTAGGCTGACCATTACCCATTGTAATAATTCCACAAGCTACTCAATTATCCTAATATATTGGATCCATATAATTGACTAAGGGGGTGGTGTGCCACATGGAGGCAACTTCATCGATCCATATACTTTAATATATCATATACCTAGGTACATAACACTTCGCATAGTTACTTATTAGTGCTTAAAGATGGATATTCAATAGACTATTTACCTTCATAATATCCTTTATACAACTTCTCATCTATCACCCATAGTTTTCAAAACTCATTCAGTCCTTAAACTTCATTTTTTATTAAAATACTGATCACATTTACTTTAAAATGGAGACCTATAGGTTTGTAGAATTGTAGGTTTGAATTTTATCATCTTAGGCCCTTTCTGATGCATTCTATAGTAATTTTACCCTTTAAAACATTTATTTCATCTCCTTACAATAATTTTCATGACGTTTTAGTCCTTCATACCTCTCATGCAATGCAAGGTTTCTCTCTTTGGTTCATTCTTCTATAGGCAGATTTGCACACAATCTTCAAACTTAAGATCATTGTAGGTTCACTTTAGAGGATTTGGTGATGAGGACATATATTTTTAGAGACTATTGAATACCTATTATACTATTTAAATTCTAGGAAACTAATTCCTTTATTGGTTTCTTGAGGTTTACAACCAATGACCATTTTGACCTTCATATCTACAGGTTTACAATCCCTTGGTATTCATGAGAACAAAACTTATCTTTGATTTTTTGGATCTAAAAATGATTTGAGAAGGTCTAAATGGATTTCAAGAGGCCAAAAATATAATAAAAACATACTTGTCACTCCTTTCATGCATTGGTGGTCTTCATATACTAGGATTCTACCTACAATCATGATAAATGATGAATGCTTATGGAAGACTATAGGTATCCATTATGTTATGCAATTTTGGGTCAAAATAGGCATTTGATTATCTATTTAATGAAATTTTAGATCATTAAGGAGGCATGGAGGAGTTTTAAGAGCTTCACCAACATGATCATAACTACTTAAAAACCCCAAAACATCAAAAACTCCATGTCCTCAACCTATAACATGCTCTAAATTGAATATTTCTTACCTCTTTGAGCTCACAAATTCCAAGTGAGGATTGAAAGGTTATATGAAAGGATTTTACATAATTATTATATCATCTCCAATTGCATTCATGATCTGAGTGAACTTCAAAATGCCATTTCAAGAAGAAAATTGAATTAGTAGGGGTTTAGTAGGGTTTTAGACCACCGTACCTTCTTAGAATTTGTTCATAAATCCTAGCCCATAAAAATCCTAAATAATGCATGGAAACTCAAGCCCATTAAGGTCCCCATATTTTTCCAAGAGCTTGGGTGTTAACTCTCTCACTACTGTGCAAACTAAGCATTTGAAAATGGTCATTATGAGCTTGCCAAGAGCTCAATGGGAAAATGGGAGTGCTTTTATACTTTATTTATACATGTGCAAGCTTATTTGGACATATTTAGAGGCCTCCTAGGATTGTATTCCTGCTATGCACCTTAGATTGGTTTCCTAGTCCATCCATTAAGCATGGAGTCATCTCTCACTCAATCTTAGACCTAAATTGACCTTGGTACTTGACTATAAATGCCTTGAAACAATTGAAATAACTACATTCACCAAGATAATAAAAAATAAACAAACTCATCAAATAAAGACACACACACACACACACACACACACACACACACACACACACACACACACACACACACACACACACACACACACACACACACACACACACACACACACACACACACACACACACATTTTTGCTATAAATCACTTAGGGAAAATAAAACATAAGAACATCACTGAAAATAACTAATATTAAGATGTTTTCCTCCTAAGTCAAAAAGAAAATTTCTACAAACTCTTCCTCCATGAGATGAGTAATAATGTAGAGAAAGTTTCCCTTTGGCCATAATGTTTAATGGGGTATTATTCTTACTTTCCCACTCATTTTTCATACTCTTATGTGAATTTTTATCAGCAATCATGTTTCCAATGAAGATATACTCATCTTGTGGCCCAAGACTCACCTCATGTTACTTGTTGATGTTTGAACTCACCTCAAACATGACTACCTATTGAATCATAGGGGCAAAATTAAAATTAGCTTCTTCTAGATCCATGAAATGGTATGTTTGTTCCTAAATGATCTCTCAGGGATTCCCACATTACTCTTTAATAAGGAGAGCAACCTCACAAGCATCTTCAATCTACCCAACATGATATGTAGACCTTTGGAGAGATTCAAACTCATTGTAAATGCTCAAATAATACTGACACATGTCATATTGAACCTCTTCATGCTGATTTGAGAATGCTTCTTGCATATGATTATCACCTTGAGGACCCATCTCCATCTAGTGGAACACAACTAGATACTTAGAGGGGGTGAATGAGTATATAAATTAAAACTAGTTTTTCAATCCTTTTAAAGTAAATTCAAAAAGATATGTAGATTAAAAGATAAATGTAGAGATCACATACAAGAAAAAATTCACATGACATAAGATTTATACATGAAAACCCAAATGGAAAATACACAGTGAGAATAACCACTAGAAGATACTATTCTAATCTAGCCTCACAGTTTAAAGCCTCACTGGTAAACTTCACTAGTTACATTTATGGACACCCATCCTAAGGAGACACAAATCCCTTAGTTTAAGAGCACCAAATCTAAGGAAGAACCCACTCCCTAATTTGATCACCCACTTAGTTTGTCTGATGGCACCAACCTATCAAACATTTATATGGAGCTACAACTCTAGTCTATAAATTAGATTCATACATGAATCTAGATCTTTGTTCTTTGTTACAGGTCTAATCTACAACTGATCATACTCTATACATTCTCTTTGTGATTTTCTTCCTCTTTGCTCCTCTCTATTCTTCTCTAGTCCTGTATCTAGATTTTTATTTATTTGACACACTTTATTTCCTTCACCAACCACTCTGATCTATATTCAATTTGGATCAATAGCTAACGCAATTATTCAACAACATTTTATTTTTCTTAGATATCATATAAATATAAATAAATGATCTTGGGTTTTCTTATTATCTCTGTGTTACACTTGGAATACAAATACATCACACCAATTTTGGACTCTAGTTCATTATGACTTAAACTGCAAGTTCCCATGTCTTGATTCTGTTAGCCCACTGGGTGCCATTGTAATAGATTTCATGAACCATGCCATAATTTTAGGTATCTAAAACATATTTTAGACTCAAATTTTGATGTACAAGATCTTTAATGGATATTTGATTGCTTATATTTATTAATATTTTTGTCTCTATCAAGATATGGAACTTATACGCAAGTTATTGCATGTTTTTGTAACTAACCATTTGTTTGGACATGACTTTAAATGTCGATCATTATTCTTTCCTTTGACACCATGATTAGATGGTCTCTATTCATATAGATCAAATTTAAAATGCATCTATTTGATCTTCTTGATCTGAGCTTCTGTACACTGTTGGATCTCTAAAGATGCATGAACTTTACCCTGACCTAGTCATTATACTTTGAGAACTTTATATCATTTAAGTCCACTCATTCTATTGGATCTCTTATAAATGATCATCCATGCACTGTTGGATATTTTGACAAGCTTGATATTTATCTTTGATAGGCTCACTCTCATTGGTACTCTATTTGATAGACTCATGTGCTTGTGACACTTGGCATTAACACATTCACTTTGAGGGACCTTTGAAACTTTGACTTCACTTCAATTCATTAGATCATTTGTGTATAATAAAGTGTACGCTGTTGATTAAGATGTGACATAAATTAATTCTTAGACTTATGAAAATATAAAGTCCTTTGGCTCATAGCCAGTAATTACTAGGACAAGGGGTTGGTTTTGCAATGATGGCATGAACTTAAGTTGTAACTTTAGTTACCAGTTCCTGGCTATACCAAGTCAACATTAAAATAGAAAGTACCTATTGAGGCCATGACTTAAACCCTTGAGGCTTTATTGAGAAACCCTATCAAGTTTGAGAGCAAAGATAATTAAATTCTGAGCCCATTCTTTCTCAATTGAACATGTAGTCCATATATTCAAGATGCTCATGAAAAACCCATAACATATCTACCATTTGATTCTTTTGAAAATGTCCATAGATGATCTTTGTAAAAACATGACAACTTTGCATGACCTTATATATATTTTTTCTAAGTATGGAGACCATCTCAATTATACTTGGAATGCCAACTTTGTCCTTGTACAACTCTTATTACGCTTAGTCACATGATCTAAAAATTAGCGCATATGATCCTCTTACATAGGGGATTCCATTCATATATCTAGTTGCTTCTAAATCCTTTATAGGTGCAAGATATGTCTTTATAAAATTCCTTTGAGATTTTTTCCTTACAAACTATAAATTTATCGATGTTGGAAAACACTATAAAAAAACCTTGGATCCCTACTTTGATCAAACATATGTTTTGTTGTGCTACATTGCATGACCTAAGATTTATCATATATAAACTAAACAAAAAAAAAATAGACCCATATGATCATTTTGTCCTAACATCATCAATATGCTTACTTGGATATGTTTTAGTCCTTTTGTAAATTTGGCTATGTATATAAACTGAGTGAATTCTATCTTAGTAGCCAATTTTACATCCCAATTGCTTCATTTATGCTTCATCGCATGTCTTAAAATATGGTGCATAACTACTAGGGACTAATGTGATCAAAACCATCTCCCCCATTCTCATTCACACGTGGCAATGTTGATGTTAGTAAAATGCCTTCTCATCTTATCTATCATAGACCCAAAATGTCTAGATGAATAATATGAAGAATTGGATGAATTCCATTCATGTACGCAAGCATTCCAATCATCTTTGACCTCTAATAGGATTAACATGATCACCATATTCATCCTTAAGCATTAGTGACATGATAATAATGTCCCTTTTAACATCAATGACAATCATATTTATAATAGTCTCCCCCTTTGTCATTGATGGCAAACTAAATGCTTTGATCTTATACTATTTAGTTCCTTCTCTAGCATTGCTTGCATTAACTTTTGATTAGTATGAACTGAAGCTATTCATACCATACTTTTTCCCCCTTAGGCAATGACACATTTTCCTAATACTTAAGTTGGACACTTGCTCTGATTCTACTTTGACATTTGCATTTTTTGCTCCAAAATTTTGTAGACATAATTTTGCTCTTCTTATCACCCTTTGACATCAATGGTAGAGGGAATATTGCTAACTATTTGTCCAAATATTTCTTCCCCTTTATCAGATAAAGGATTTTGTCTAAGAATCTACAACTTTCAACTCATTAGTAATTTTCAAAAAATATAGATACTGGAGTTAACTTTTTCTCTTCTTCCAAGGATTAATAAAGCTTCCATGAGACTCCTTGTGGACTCATGCCCTATCACTAATGATTTAGTGATGTGGTGTAGGAGCCACCACTACCAAATTTTATCTTAGATATTCAAATTATTCCTTGAGAAGAATTTGGTGAATATATCTGCAATCTAGTCCTTAGTTGGCACATATTCCATTGTGACCTCTTGATCTACAACCCTCTCTCTTAAGAAGTGATACTTGATTGATATATGCTTGGTTCTTGAATGCATCACTAGATTCTTTGATATATTTATTACACTTGAATTATCAAAAATAATAGAAATAGGTCACTTGTACTCAACCTTGATGTCCTTTAGTATTTACTTCATCCATAAGACTTGAGTGCAACATGCCACAACTACTACATAATCTACTTCTACTATAGAAAGAGTAACTAACTCTTGATTTTTTCTCAACTATGAAACAAGTCTATTTCCAAGGAAAAATTCACCACTACTAGTGCTTATTCTATCATCCACACTTCCTACCCAATCAACATATATATATATATATATATATATATATATATATATATATATATATATATATATATATATATGCTGTTAAAGTGAACTATTCACTTGTAGGGTACCATAGGCCATAACCAATTATGCTCTTGATGTATCTAAATATTATTTTCATTACATTGACATATGGCTCTTTAGGAGTAAACTAAAATATAACAACTATGCACACTGATTACATGATATCTGTCTTGATGTAGTTAGGTATGTCAAAATCCACTACTGCCCACTAAGGGCACACTTGATTACCTTTGTATTAGCAACTAAACATGGAATTTAACTAGAATGATAAGTAACTAGAAATATGAAACAACACAGGATATGAGAGACAATACCCAATTGTATTAATACTCAATCAGAAGAAAATACAATAAAGAAGATGCCACACTTCTTCTTCCCACACCTCTAGAGCTCCCACACTTCTAGGGTTCACCTGTAATTCTCCTTCAATAGTCACTCTCTCAATCACAGTCACAACAATCAACTCAAACACAGAGTTGTTCACCTCCACCAGTTAGTAACAATGCTACCAGTATAACAAGTAAACAAATGTACTCCAAGTAGATCTCCCTTTCCTTACTGCCACCTGCAAATCAACAAACTTTACTTACCATGCAGATGTCTCTACACCCTGAAGAACCCTTGTCCTTGCCTCACCAAGTCCTCATGATTCTTCAACTAGTACCCTGGTGGATCTCCTAGTAGAACTTGCACACCCTGCAACTCTCCCTGATCATACACACTTAGCACCCCTTTAGAACTAGGAGGAGCTACTCTTGCTCTCTCTACAAGCACAATGGATTTCTAGCACACTTTTACAATATAGCCCATGAGTCTATTATATAGATCTCATGCATACAATAATTAGACTTTCTTAATTACAATAATTAGACACGCAACTCAAGACTATAATTAGCCTCTTAACATGCAACCAACCGGTTCTTTAACAAACTATTCATCAACTCACAGTTCTAGAACCGCATAGGCAATTGACGTCAGTCCCTATCTACCTAGAGGTGATCGACGTCGGCCGATAATGACCGATGTTGGTAGCTTCCTGTCTCTCCCCTAACCGACATTGGTTGGCCTGATCGACACTGGTGTCTGTGACACTTCAGCAACTCCTATTCGCATCCTGGTGAAGCTTTTAGCTCCACAACCTAACAATCTCCCACTTGGAGATAAATAGCTGCACCTATACCTGTACCTATACCTTCATCTAATTCATTTCCTAGCTTGTATCCCTCTTCAAGTTAAACCTTGAAGACCAACCACCACACATCCTATGGTGCAACACCTGTCATCCAAGTAACCTACCACATCTGAACCTAAAACTCCATGTAGTGAAGACCTTGACTCTGCATAGCATGAATCCCTACTACTGGTCCCTCTTAGATACCTGAGAATCTACTAAACTGCCCTCCAGTGCTCCTTCCATGAATTGGCTATGAACTCTCTGACAACTCCCACTGCTTGGGAAAACTCAGGCCTACACTAGACCTTATGTGATTTCAAACACTGTTCTAAGCTCAGCTTGAACTATCCATCCCTTGGTGTGCTTACTGGTTCTGCTTCCTGTGTATTAAACCCTGCCAACACCTTTTTCACATCAGCTCCCATTGGAGACAAAAAATCTCCATGTCTCTTATGCCAAAGAATTTTGCTGCTCCCAAATTCTTCATGACATACCTCTGAACTAACCTTACCCTTAGCTCAACAACTCTCTATATGTACAAACCTGCTCCAAGCATACCATCCACATACAATAACAGGATAATGTTGCGACCATCATCCACCTGGTAAGACAAACATAATAGTTACACTGACATTGACTAAAGCCCTACTTTGTCATCCACCTATCAAAACCTGTACCACTGTCCTGCAGCTTCCTCAAGACCATATACCTTGGCCTTCCGTCTCATGTGTCCATCCACTCTCTTCTCTAACTTGGGAATCCATCCATCTGTTAGTGCTGGAAATTCTACCAAATCTCCTACTTGGTTCTCTTCTAAAGAATTCATGCCATGCTCCCACTATTTCCTAGATTCTACCTGCATTGCCTCTTCACATCTTCTTGGTTCTTGACCATCAGTAAGCAACAAGTAATATAAAGAAGGTGAACAACGAATAGAGGATCACTTACACTTTTAGTCCTCCACATGGGTGTTTGAGACTCCTTAATAGCTTGCTATCTACCCAACATCTATTTTAGTGATCGATCTCGGCCATCTCCCAATCTGCACCCGACACCACCAACTCCTCTAGTTTGCACATGACCGACATCGGCACCTGTCTGTTCGACGTCAGTTACCCTTGACCGACGCTGATACCTGTGTATGCCTATGAGTGATGACTTTTTACCTATGAGCTCCTTTGAATCAATCCCATGTCCAAACTGCCCTGCTCAGAAGTATCCAACCCCATCCACTGGTCTCTGTCTGTCATCTCCTCCAAGAACACCAAGGCTTTCCAATTCTTAAGTTTATCAAATACATCAATCTTCCTTTTCCTGCAATAAACACAATCCTTTCTTGTAGCATCCCACTACTCACAAAAATCTTGGTCTATGCTTTTCAAAGCTGAACTCTTCCCTTTTGACTTAAGAACATCCATTCCCTTCTCACTTATGTGGCCAAGCCTACAAAGCCACACCTGTGCAACAGAAGTGGAATCAATAATACAAGCAAGTAGATAAAGAGTACCTACTTTCTTACCACATGCTAATTCAAGTGCATCCACTGTGAGAGTTCTTGTGCATCTCTCATCACCCAAATTTCTTGAAGAAATTAGCCATATCTCCAAGACTGGGACTTGCATGACTTCCTTCAACACCCATGTGTTGGCCGCTTGCAATTTCAGCCGCACTTCCCCTTTGCCAACAATATGACAAGGGTCACCATCCCCTCTACTTGCGGCTGCATGGAAAGAGGCAACAAAATCTATAGAACAAGATTCTATTTTATCCAAGAAACATTCCAGAGCATCCTATGCAACAACACCTGCAACATCTGCTTCTTCAGTTCCTTCATGCTGATCTGCTACCAACTAACAATATTTCTTTACCTACTCTTTCTTTCCATAAGACCGTAATTGACCATTCATGCTTTTAAATTCCTCCATTCTTAGTGTACTTTATTTTACTGTTGCTATACTCCCACTCAATTAGAAACCCCTGAGAGTGACCTGTAACCAAACACAAACCTGCTCCCTGCAACCTTAGCTCTGATACCAACTGTTAGTGGTATCAAGCTATGAGCCAACAACCTCGCTCTGATACCAACTGTCAGGATCCACTACTGCCCACTAAGGGCACACTTGATTACCTTTGTATTAGCAACTAAACATAGAATTTAACTAGAATGATAAGTAACTAGAAATATGAAACAACACAGGATATGAGAGACAATACCCAATTGTATTAATACTCAATCAGAAGAAAATACAATAAAGAAGATGCCACACTTCTTCCCACACCTCTAGAGCTCCCACACTTCTAGGGTTCACCTGTAATTATCCTTCAATAGTTCACTCTCTCAATCATGATCACAAAAATCAACTCAAACACAGAGTTGTTGTTCACCTCCACCAATCGGTAACAACGCTGCCAGTACACCAAGTACACAACCATACTCTAAGTAGATCTCCCTTTCCTTGCTGCCACCTACAAATCAACAGACTTTACTTAACATGTAGATGTCTCTACACCCTAAAGAACCCTTGTCCTTACCTCACCAACTCCTCATGATTCTTCAACCAGTACCCCGATGGATCTCCTAGTAGAACTTGCACAACCTGTAACTCTCCCTGATCATACACACTCAACACCCCTTTGGAACTAGGAGGAGCTACTCTTTCTCTCTCTACAAGCACAATGGATTTCTAGCACACTTTTACAATACAGCCCATGAGTCTATTATATAGATCTCATGCATACAATAATTAGACTTTCTTAATTACAATAATTAGACACGCAACTCAAGACTATAATTAGCCTCTTAACATGTAAACAACCGGTTCGTTAACAAACTATTTGTCAACTCATAGTTATAGAATTTTAGAGGTGACCAACGTCAATCCCTATCTACTTGGAGGTGACCAACATCAGTCGATACTGACCGATGTCAGCAGCTTCCTGTCTCTCCCCTGACCGACGTCGGTTGGCCTGACCGACGCCGGTGTTTGTGACACTTCAGCAACTCCTCCTGTTCGCATCCTGGTGAAGCTTTTAGATCCACAACCTAACAAGGTATATCAAGCTACCTATCATTGATCTATACATATTCTGATTTTCATCAAGTGACTCATTTTCTTTGCTCAACTTGCATCCATTTATCATGTGAGTAATCACTAGTTTGTTATCTTCAATTCAAAATTTCTTGAGCATTTCCTTTGAATACTTTGTTTGTGACATGAATATCCATTCATCATTTTGTGATATTTGTAGACCAAGTAAAAGATAAAGTTATCTTAGCATAGCCATCTCAAATTCACTTTACATTTGTGTAGCAAATTATTCACACATTTTTTTATTACTACCACCACAGATGATGTCATCTACATAAACAACAGTAATCAACATATGCTCACCTTCTGATTTTAAGTACATATTATTGTATGCACATCCTTTGTTAAAACCTTATTATTGTAGGTATTGGTCCAATCTTGAATAACATGCTCTAGGTGCCTGTTTTAGAACATATAATGTTTTCTTCAGTCTGCACACATAATTTTCTTTGTCTAACAACTAAAAACCTTTTGGTTGTTCAATATAGACTTCTTCTTCTAGGTTCCCATTTAAGAAAGTAGACTTTACATCCATTTGATATACTTTGAAATTTTTGTAAACAAAGAATGCTACAAACATGTTTATAGCTTCCAATCTAGCAACTAGAGAAAATGTTTCCTCAAAGTCTATGCCTTCTACTTATGCATATCTCTTGCACACCAATCTCACTTTATTTCTTATAATAGTTTCATCCTCATTGAGCTTGTTTCTATAGACCCATTTTGTTCCTATCACATTCTTGTTTGAGGGTCTTGGAACGAATTGCCAAGTTTTATTCTTTTCTATTTGGCTCAATTCTTCTTCCATGGCTTTTAGCCAATTCTCATCCTTGCTAGCTTCAACATAGCTTTTAGGATCAATTTCAGACATTAGAGCAAAACTTAATCCTTATTCATTAAATCTCTTCTCCTTGTTTAAACTCCATTATTATTTCCAATGGTCTACCCTTTAGGATGATCCATTTGAACAAATCTTGGAGGTGATTTTTCACTCTTTTTCTCAGCATCTTCACTATCTACTTCTTCAAGATTTGCCTCTTCATTAGCAGTTTCTTTGTTAGGTTCAACATGTTTTATGCCTTATTCAAACTTGGTATTTATGCTCTCCACAATATTGGGTAGCCTCTTATTATAACATATATAGGTTTTTATTTGAGGGGAATAACCAAGAAATATTCCTTCATCACATCTTGATTCAAATCTTCCTAGTTTATACTCCTTTCTTATAATGTAGCATTTGCTTTCAAACACTATGAAGTACTTAACAAAGGCAAGCTTTCCATACCATAACTCATATAGAGTTTTGTCACTATTTACCCTCAATTGAGCTCTGTCCAAGATATATACTATTATTTAGACTGCTTCTCTCCAATATCTAGTAGGTAACTTGGCCTCCTTTAGCATTGTGCTAGCCATTTCCTTGATAGTTTTGTTCTTTCTCTCAACAACTCTATTTTGTTATGGAATCCTTGATGTAGAGTAGTGCCTTTTGATCCCATGTTTATCATAATACCCTATGAATTCATTTGTGGTAAATTCTCCACCTTTATTAGATCTTAAACATTTGATTTTTCTTCTAATCTCATTTTCAACCATGGCTCTAATGGTCTTGAATCTGTCAAAGGCTTGAGATTTGTCCTTCAAAAAGGTTACCGATATAATTATTGAGTAGTCATATATAAATAAAATGAAGTAATGTTCTCCTTTATATCTTATTTTCTTGGTAGGACCACAAAGATTAGTATGAACTAATTATAGTGGATTTGTTGTTGTATACTCCTTTGTTTGAAATCTAACCATTGTTTGCTTGCCTAGTTGACATTCCTTGCAAGTAGTATTTGTAGGTTTGGTTATCTTGGGCATGTGTCTTACACCCTTATCTGAGATTAATTTGACTAGATTATCAAATATGACATGGCCCATTCTCCTATGTTGTAACCAACTCTCATCAATTTTCCCATCAAGCAACTATTACCCTTCATTTCAACAAGATTGTAGATATTGTTCTCAATCCTTTTCTTTTCTACAACTATTTTTCTAGATCTCTTTAGCTTGCAACCTTCTACATCAAATTTGACCTTATATCCATTATCACACATTTGGTTGATACTTAGCAGATTATGTTTCAATCCTTCAACATAACGTTGATCATGTGTAGGTAGTTTACCATCTATGTTCAAGGTTACTTTACCTTTGATCTTTACTGCTGTATTGTCTCCCAGGCTGATAGATCCTTCCTTAAATTTTCTCAATTGGGTGAAATTACTCTTAACACTAGTCATATCATTTGAGAATCCATTGTCTATTATCCATAAATTTTGTTCCTTGGCATGGAGTGCAGTCTGAGCAATCATGGATTGATTTTTCACTCTCCACACATTCTTGGGTTTCTTATTTAACATTTTTTTAGAAATTTGTGAACCTCTGTTCACAATGAGAGTCATGTCTTTCTTTACATTGTGTAATTTTGATCTTACAAAGCTAGTTCTATAATGTTTAACTATGTGACCAAAGTTATTACAATTATAAAAAATTACATTTGTATTTACCAAGGGTGAAAATTAATTTTTTATTATAAAATTGACTGTCCTTGTAGTTAAAACTCTAAAATTACTATCTTTATGACCAAAATGATTATGTCAATAACAATAACCATAAAAAGATGAGGAATACCCAGTCATATCATTTCTTGGTATAACATGAGGAATTTTTCTAAGATGTGGCTTCTTCAAGGTTCTCACCTTGGTGTATCCATCAACATCAGTTACCTTTGTCTTCTTTTTCTCTCCAATATTATTTTCAAGTTCAACTTTCTTCACATCAGTTGTGTTTGAGTTTATCTTTGTATCCTTTCAAGTTTTCTCTTACTTTGCTCTTGATTCTCCTTTTGCTTTGAATTTTTCATATAGGTTAGTAGATGTACTAATTAAGGAACTTTTTCCATTCTCATAACCAAGACCTGATCTCTCTTTTGAGGGATTTTGAGAGTTTATCAATTCATCAAGAATGTCTGATCTTCCTATCAAATTCAAAATTTTATTTGGTTAACCTTTGTATTTTTCAAGTTCTTTTTTTAAAGCCACTATTTTTACCTCATGCTTAACACATTCATCAAATTTAGATTGTAGTTCCATTTTGACTACAAATTATATTCTTTTAGCCTCTTTAACTTATGTCTTTAAGATAATTACAATCTGATTAGATTTCTCAAGATTTTTAGACATTTTCTCAAGTTCCTTTTGTCCAATCTTCTTTTGTTTTGAGTTCTCTTTTCTTATCTTGTCAATCTCATCCATAACACATATGAGCTCACATTATAGATCCACTTATCCTTCTTCTTCGTCATCAAAATATTTAACTTCATTTTGATCTAGGTTTATAGAAGTTAATCCTACTATCATGAACATGGATTCATTTCCATTAGCCATAAAATCACAATCATGATCACCATTTAAACTATCACTATCTTTCCATTGAGTCACTATCTTCTTTTGTGTATGGACCTTTCTTATTCTTGAATAAGTTTTTCTTCTTGGAATAGTAGGGTTTTACCTCTTTGCTACTCTCCACTTGATTTGAGCTATCCTTTTTATTATAAAGACATTTATCAGCAAAATGTCTTACTTTACCATAGTTAAAGCATTTGAAGGGTAACTTACCTTTTTACTTTCTAGATCCTCTCTTTAGTCTTATAATAAAGTTATCTTCTTCTTCATCAGTCTCCTCAAATTCAAATGTTGATATTTCTTCTTTTGCTTGTTTGGCTACATTAAATGTGTCTTCTCTCTTAAAGGTGTCTGTCTCTCCCAATCTCATCTCATAGGTTGTGAAGGTTCTATGTAACTCATCAATAGTGATTTTATCTAGATCTCTTGCTTCCTCTATTGTAGAGATTTTAGAATCATATATTGATGGTAAATATCTTTAAACATTTTTTATAATGATTTACTCTTTCATTTCTTCTCCAAGGCCTTTGATTACATTGACTATTTTATCTACCTTGAGGAGGTAGTCTACAATCTTTTTTTTTCACTCATCTTAATAATCTCAAACTTGCCTTTGTAATTTTGTAGCTTGGTATTATTTACCTTGTCATATCCTTCATAGATGCTCTTTAGTTTGATATAGATTTATTGAGCATTTTGACACTACATCACTTTGACAAACTATAAGTTTGATAGTCCACAAAGAATAACATACTTTACCTTAGCATTACTCTCATATGCCTTCTTGGCAGATTAATTAGTAGGAGTTGTAGCAAGGGTTGTAAATATATTTACCATAGACATCCATACATCAACCCCTAATGAATATAGATATGTCTCCATTTTTATGCTCTAGAATGCATAGTTAGATCCATCAACAAGAGTTGCTTTGTTTGATGAAGATCCTTCTTAACTAGCCATTATGTTTACTATTCCAAGATCTACCTGAGCTGATTAACCTTCTTTCAAGGAACCTTAGGATCTGATACCAATTATTGGAACATAACTAGATAATAAGAAGATGGGGTAAATTAGTATATCAATTAAAACTAGTCTTTCAATCCATTTAAATCAAATTCAAAAGTATATGCAGATTAAAAGATAAATGCAGAGATCATATACAATCATAAATGCACATGACACAAGATTTATACATGGAAAACCTAAAGGGAAAAACCAAAGTGAGAATAACTACTAGAAGCTACTATTCTAATCCACCTTCATAGTTTAAAGCCTCACTATAAAACCTCACTAATTACATTTAAGGACACCCATCATAAGGAGACACTAATCCCCTAGTTTAAGAGCATAAACTCTAAGGAAGTATCCACTCCCTAATCTGAGCACCCACTCAATTTATCTAATGGCACCAACCTATCAAACTTTTCTATAGAGATACAACTCCAATTTAAAAATTACATTCATACATGAATCTAGATCTCTATTTTTTTTACAAGTCTAATCTACAACTGATCATACTCTATACATTATCTTTATGCCTTTTTCCCTCTCTAATCCTCTTTATTCTTCTTTGGTCATGCGTCTAGATATTTAGTTATTCAACACACTTTATTTCCTTCACCAATAACTCTGGTCTATATTTAATTTAGCTCAATAGCTAATGCAATTATTTAGTAGCATTTTCTTTTTCCTAGATATCATATCTATATATATAAACAAATGATCTAGGGTTTGCTTCTTATCTCTATGTTCACACTTAGTCTATAAACACATCACACTAATTTTGAACTCTAGTTCATTATGTCTTGAACTTTAAGTTCCCACATCTTGATTTTGTTAGTCCACCATTTACCATTGTAACAGATTCTATGCATCACACCATAATTTTAGGTCTCTAAAGCATCTTTTAGACTCAATTTTTGATGCAGAGGCTATTTAATAGAGATTTGATCAACTAGATCGATCAATCTTATTATTTGTGTTGAGATTTAAAGCTTATACACAAGTTCTTAATGTTATTTTAACTAACCATTTATCTAGACATGAATTTAAATATTGATCATTGATCTTGCCTTTGGCACTATGATCTGATGGTCTCTATTCATATATCTCAACTTTAAAACACATCCATTTGATCTTCCTAATATGAGATTCCATGCAATATTGGATCTCTAAAGATGTACAACCTTTACCTTGAATTGGTCATTAAACTTTGAGTACTTTATAGAATT
The DNA here is from genome assembly GCA_037957365.1 of Torreya grandis. Classification (NCBI taxonomy): domain Eukaryota; kingdom Viridiplantae; phylum Streptophyta; class Pinopsida; order Cupressales; family Taxaceae; genus Torreya; species Torreya grandis. The sequence continues at coordinate 902,021 of JARHVA010005247.1, read as the reverse complement.
TGAGTCCACTTGCTTCATTAGATCTCTGATGCATGATCATCCATGCACCATCAGATCTTTTGATAAGATTGATATTTATCTTTGATAAGATCACTCTTATTAGTCCTCTATTTTGATAGACATGTGCTTGTGACACTTGGAATTAACACGTTCACTCTGAGGGACATTTGCAACTTTGCTTTGATTTGTTGTATCATTTACATATGATGAAGCATGATCTGTTGTTCAAGATAGGACATAAATTAAGTCTTAGACTGAGGAAAAGATAAATTCCTTTGATCAATGCTGGAAGCCAATAATTTTTAGGATGAGTGGTCAGTTTCACAATGATGACATGGACTCAAGTTGTAACTTAAGTTATCAATTTCTAGTTATACCAAGTCTATTAAAATAAAAAGTACCCATTGATGATGTGATTTAAATCTTTAAGGTTTAACTGAGAAACCCTATCTAGTTTGAGATCAAATATAATTCAATTCTAAGCTCATTCCTTCTCAATTGAACCTTTAGTCCATATATTTAGGATGCTCATGAAAAACCCATAACAGATCTACCATTTGCTTCTTTTGTAAATGTCCATAGATGATCTTTGTAAAACCATGAAAACTTCACATGACCTTGTATAGATTTTATCTAAGTATGGAGACCATCTCAATTATGCCTAAAAGGAAAAATTCATCCTTACATAAATTTTGATGCGCTTAGTTGCATAACCTATAAATTAGTGCATATGATCCTATTACATAGGGGATTCTATACATATATCCAATTTCACGTAAAGACTCCATAAGTGCAAGACATGTCTTCATAAAATTCCTTTGAGATTTTTATTAAAAACTACACATTTTACTAAGTGTTGGAAAACACTATCAAAATGCATTGGAGTCCTACTTTTATCAAACATATATTTTGTCACACTACATCGCGTGAACTAAGATTTAGTGCATATAAAATAGGTAAAAAAATGAACAGACCCATGTGATCATTTTGTCCTAAAACTTTCATGCATGGAAGTTCTAACCTCATTGCTTATTTGGCTTTATTTTATCCCTTTTGTAAATTTGGAAAAGTACAGAAACTTAGTGAATTTTGTCTTAGTATCAAAATTTGTATCTTAATAACTTCAATTATGCTTCATTGCATGTATTTAAATCTAGTGTATAACTACTATAGACTAATGTGATCATAACCATGTGGATAGTTCCCCCATACTCTTTCACATGTGTTAATGGTGATGTTATCAAAATGCCTTCTCATCTTTTCTATCATAGACCCAAAATGTCTAGATGAACAATATGACACAAGCATTCCAATCATCCCTAACCTCTAATAGGATCACCTAATCACCATATTCATCCTTAAGCATTAATGACATGCTCATAATGTCCCTTTTGATGTAATGAAAATAATATTTCCAACACCATCACCTTTTTAGATATTGTCATCTAATCATGAGTTTCATGGTAGTTGCTTGGAAGGTCATCAATCATTGTTGTGACTTGACCTTGCTCACCTAAGGTGAATGGTTCATGTTCATCAAGGGTGATTATTACATCCTCATTAGAGGTTATTTCAATCTTGATCAAGACCTCATCATACTCAATTAAGAGATCTTCTATCTCAGGACCACTTGTAACATCTTCATGGAGGTTCTCTATGCAAAAATTCCCTTGAGATTCTTTTATTATCAACCTAACTAGCTCATATTTATAATAAGAAAAAAGCCATCAATTCCAATCAAAGGAGAGAGTTCAAAATAAAATTTTACCTATTTTTGGATACTTAAGGAATCTTAGAAAGTATCCAAATGCATCTCTATTAAATCTAGCTACTCCAATTCATCAAGAGGCTCTAATAATTATTGTTCTTGATCATTAATGGTTTCATTGAGATGACTAATTGGTTGGATAAATGATGTAATTATATTTATTGGGATTTTCCCATCTTTAATAGTGTTGTTTCCCTAAAAAAAAATCCACATAATGAAGATCACCTTCCCTTTCATTACCAAAGATTGTTTTGTTCTTTTCCTCACCAAGGGGAGTGTCAATGATGAGTTCTTCCTCACGTTCTTCCTCATAGACTTCATTTTTCTCACTTACAAATACAACTTGACATTCATTAGCCTCCAATAAAACACATTCTTCCTTAATGATGGGCTAATCAAACTCATGGATAAGATGTGGAATTTTTATATCCAAGGGTATATCATTATTCTCCTTCAATTCATCAATCAATACCTCAAACCTTGATATTCTTTGGTCTTAAATCTTATCCACAAGAACTTCCTTATTCATTTGAATTCTCTCTTGAATTGACTTCCATGATGGGTAAGTTTTAGGTTCTTTAGGAGTGAGGGGTAGGGTTTGAATAGGTTCATGAATTGGATTGAAGCTTGGGACCCCTCTCTTATTTTGGATGCCCTCTTAGATAGACTTATGTGATGGGAAGGTTTAGGGAATTTGAGAAGAAGTGGATGGTTCTTAAATAGGCACAATTTCTTTTTTGACCTCAACTTATTTGATTTAGGCATGAATTATCCTTCTTCCCCCTTGACACTACCATTTGATTTTTACTTATAATCTTGGACTTAGGAACCTCCTCTTGATGGTGTGTTGTCACTTGAGGGGTGAAAGAAGGATTTGAGAAGTTTACAAGCTATCTTAGAGACTCATCAAATTTCTAATTTTGAATGACCATAAGATAAGGTTTATGAGGGAGAGTAGTTTGATATTGGGGAACAATGAGCGAGAATTTCATAGAATCAATAATTTTATGATGGATTATTATAATTTGGAGCAAGTTAGGAACACAAGAAGACTAACTTAGGTTTGGATATGGTAATTGAGGTTGAATAGATTGTAATTATTTCTCTCCCCATCTTAATATTCTATCCTCTATACATTGATTTAAATCCCTTATTTTTAGCCTTTCTTTGGTTAGGACATGATGGTTTCCCATTGTTGGCATGTCATTGTCATTGATGTCAAAAAGGTAGATAATGTAAAGGCATAATGGTCATTGATTTCAAAGGTCTATTTGGTCAAGTGCTTGAGCATAGTAGTGGCATAAAGAGAGTGTTAATCAGTGAGTGAGTATTGTGGATATGAGTAGCCTATTGAGAGTGTGTTCTCAATTGACAGCATGATTTTTTCAAAGGTAATTAGTGATCAAGGTTGATTTTGTCATTAATGTTTAATCTTGTGAGGTTTGGTGTCAAAAATGTTTAGGTGCATGGAAGAGAGATGTCAAGTCATATGAATCTTGGTCATGTCATTTTAGGCCTGGACAAGGATATGGAAGATTGTTTTCATTAGAAATAGAATGGTGTAGTGATATGAGTGTGTTGTGATGTCTTATGTCTACTATTTTGATGTTTTATTGAGGTCATGACAAGGAAGGAATATGTCAATGTGTAAAGTGCATTGGAAGTTTAAGCCTAGTCATGGCATGATAAAGGTATGAGCTATTGGCATGGTGTGGTGAGTGAACTCAAGAATGTGAGAGGTTTTTAAGGTTTTTAAGCATGATAATAAGGTGTGGATACACTTATAAGTGTTTTAAAATGAGTCTTTGAAGGTAGGTTCTTCAGTCTTGGTCTACACTTAGAACATTCTTTAGCCTTGCCTAGCCCAATGAGGCATGATGATCAGATTTCAAGGTTAATGTGTGAAGGAGAGTTTGGATAGAGATAATTCAAGTTGTTTAAATAGTGATCATGAAGTATGAGGTTATGGTTTGCATGAAAAGACATATAAATTGGTTTTGAGGTCTCTTGAGTACAAAGAATGAAGATATGCAAACATGAGAAGGACTTTTAGTTGTTTAGTGGCATGTGTAACCTTTGTATGGAAACCTAATATATTAAGGAGACATGAGGAAGGGTATTAGATAAGATATATATACATTTTTTTTGGATTTAATAGACATTCCTTTATGAATAATCGTTAATACCAAAACTTATGTTAAACCTCTCTAAAACCACAATAAGGACTCGATGTGAAATATGTTCAAATCAGATCAAAATTGATTTAAATGATTATAAAACCTATTGGATATTGTTGGTGAATATCACAATCACCTTCAGGTGGTATTAAGTTGTTAGGTGATTGAGAAAATCCTATAGGAAAGGGATTGTTTGTGAAGAATTTATTGTAGCAGTCAAAAGTTGACTTGTTCAAAGTAGATAAATTGATGGAGGAAGAAGTTACAGACTCATATTTCATGTCCATGATGGTTTATGGATATTTTTTAGGCTTTAGGTATTCAAATTCGGTGGTCCAAGTAGGTTAGTCGCCAATAGGACAAATGAAGAAAATAGTGCAAAACCTAGACATAGATGAGAAGATGAATTTGAGTATGTTTTCATGGTAGAATGATGAAACTAAGTGGATGGAGATGTTTTTAAGACTTCTATGTCATGTTAATTCTTTGAAAAAGCTTTGGAGGTCAAGAAAATAGATGAAAATGTTGAAGCCATAATGGCTTGTCTGGTTTAGCTTGGTCTGTGAGATATAAGGTCATGAGATTGGTCTGAAAGACTAATATTTTGCTACTAGACCATATGAATTTTATGTTTAAGGATGTTATAAATATGTCAGTGTTAAAACATTTAATTTTAAGTAGGATTAATTGACCCTTAGCTTTGGTATTAAATAAATAAATAATAATATATTATTTATTATCATGAGGTGGAAACTTGGTGATAATAAATAATAGATTTATAATTATTTAATTTTTTACCAAATTTTAATTAAATTATTTTATTAGGATGGATGGACCCATTATTTTTAAAATGGTAATCTCCTTTGTTATTTCACTGTAATTAGGGTTTTACCCCTATTGTGAAAATATTTGAATATGAATTATTTTATCATATTCAATCTGAACAACTTGTGAAAGATATTTGACAAAAGAAGTGGAAAGAGGAAGAATATGTTGTATTGGGTCTTGGCTTCTCAATAATTTGAATAATCATCATGGGTGAATTTTTTACCTCTTTGAGGTTTTCCCACAGTAATCGCTGTGTTGTGTTAATTTGGCTTGTGTATACTTTGCTGGTTATTACTCATCCTAGATTTTATCTTTGCATTACTATTATCTACATGGATTTTATCATGGTAGCAAATCTTGTGGGATGTATTTGATTAGAAAGTATATTGCCAATTTTCATATATATATATATATAGTTAAATATTCAAATTCAAAAAATATTTCAATTATTTTACAAGCCTGGTTTGGCTTCGTACGACATAGGAGGAGGAAAAATTATCTTGATCTTTGTGGAGGCCTATATATCTATTGTTTGAATTAAAAAATACTTTCAAGTTACCAGTATTTTATTTTATTTTGAATTATTTTGTTACCTGGTCATGGTTATATGGCTTTGATGAGTTGTAAAAATTCAAAAATCCATTGTTTAGCTTCAAAAGTGTTTTTTTAAGGCTTTGGTTGCATCACAGTGAAGTTTCAAGCCATTATACAAAGTTTTAGATCTTGAGAAGGCCATTTGAAGCACCTAAAATTTTCTTCTCTACACCGATGGTGAGCTTGTACTCTCAAGAAATTCATATAATAGTCTTTGGTCATCAAAATTCAGATTTTAAGGTTTGATTGACATCTATAAATATCTTTAGGAAGTTTGGCAAAGTTTCATAGGATTTGGTGCCCTGTAAAGGATTCTATGATAATTTAAGCTTTCCATGGATGCCATGAGTAGCTACAGTTATGTATATAGTTTGTTGAAATTTATTTATTAAATAATTTTTTTAAATCAATAAATTTCCTTCAAATAAGAGGTGGACTCCACCTTATCAATTTAGGTTTTCTTCAAAAAGTAAAAAAAATCAAGAATTTTTAATTTTAAAATTACATGCGCACACGCGAGCACACACACACACACACACACACACACACACACACACACACACACACACACACACACACACACACACACAGAGTTAAAATAATGTTCAAATATAAGCTAGTGTATGTAAATTGTTGTTTAGCTTCCTAGATGAGTTGGTAAGTTTCTTTTTGCTAGAGCTTACAACTAAGGAGTTCCCAAGTTTAAAACCTTATAAATTTATTATTATTTTACTTGGTCAAGTTAATTTTTCAAATTTAACTATTTTTGAACTTCATTTTTTAATTTTCATGCCAACTTCTCATGTGTCTAAAATCCTAGTTGACCTACCAAACTTGTTTCAAATTTTGACCTAGTGAATGTTTTGACAAACATAGTCATGTAACCATTCAATCTTTATGTTTTGATATATTTTGGATGCATTTTATTGGTCCATTTTTTATTTTTAAGTCTCTTATTAAAATTTTTACACCTTTTTTTAATAATAGTGTTTAAGTGGTCATTTTGAGTGTGACTCTTTTAACACTTATATTTGTACAACTTTAATTTAATTTTTGGTATTGTTTGGAATGTAAATTATGTAATTAAGTATAATTGCATGTGAAATTCACTTTATTTTGAAAATAGTTCAAAAATTCTTTTAAAATAGTTTAATTTTAAGCATATATTTACTATCTTGTTTAAAAGGAAGCTATGGTTTCACTTCATTTTTTATTAGATAAATCTTAAATGCTTAATGGAAATAATTATAATATATAAAAAATTCAAGTTAAATCTAAATTTATGGCTTAAAAATTATGGAATATTATCATTGGGACTAAAAAATCTTCTTTTAGTGAAATTATTATATTTTAATAATAAGCATAGGAAGTTATGTCCATTATCTTGCAGAGTGTTAAGGATGGATTCCTTCTTCACATTGGTAATCAAGAGTTTCCTAGGGATGCTTAAAAACTCATTGAGTCCATGCATGAAGGCACTCACTTTTCAAAGATCATTAAATTAATCCTTGAATTTCTAACTATACCTATGAAGGGTGATGAAAAAGTTGCTAATTTTCTTGCTAAAATTAAAAACATTAAAGCTCAGTTAGATGGATATAATTATAATTTGATTCAGGATTAATTGCTCTATATTATAATTTAGTCAAATATTCATGAAAAGTTTAGAAATTTCATTTTAGTTTTGAATTCTAAGTATCAAACTGAGCAAGGTATCCCTGACCTTACCACTTTGTCTACTCTCTTGATACAATAAAAATAAGTGATGACCAATTTTGATTCTAAGGAGAATTCCACTCAGACACTTCTCACTCTTAATAATGTTTTTGATCACTAAAAACTAGAAATCTAACCCTAATTTCTCTAAAGGCAAATATGGGATTAAAAAATCTAGTAATAAGAATCATACACCTTAGTTTAATAAAAATTAATATTTTTGTGATAAATTTGGTCATAGAAGGGAAACCTATTATAAAAACAAGAATATAAATAATGATCAAACTTCTAAAAATAACAACAAGAAGAAATCCAATCAAAATAAGCAAAAGAATCAAGATTCAGATGTTATTACTTCATATGCTACTTTATGTGTTTTAAATGAAAATAAATAAAATTTAGATAGAGATGCATTGTACCATATGACATGTTTATCAAATATTTTTTGTGATTCTAAAGATATCTCTGAAAGAATTTACTTAGGAGATAATTATTTTTTAGAAGCAACTAAGCAGGGAAATGATTTTTTTTAAATGTTGCTATTAATAATGTTTTATATGTACCTAAGGTTAAAAAGATTTTTTGATCTTATTCTCAACTTACAAATGATAATTTTATTGTAACTTTACTTAAAGATAATTGGTCCATTAGAAATCATTTTGGTTCCTTGATTGTTGAAGGTGTTCAAAAGAATGGTTTATATATCTTTTCTCCTTATTTTGTATGTTTTCTTTCTTCACATAATAATAATTAATCTTAATTATGGCATGAAAGATTAAGACATGTTAATTTTAAAAGTTTACATGACATGTATACAAATAGTCTTGTTGTTGGATTTCCTTCTATCCCTTCTCATCATGAAATTTGTGAGTGTTGCTTATGTGGTAAACAACATACTAACCCCTTTCACAAGAATCATGATGCAAATTCCTCACATCCTTTAGAATTATTTCATAGTGATATTTTAGGACCTCTTGAAGTTGTATCTCTTAATGGTTCTTTATATACTATTATTTTTATTGATGATTATACTAGAATGATCTGGTCTTATTTCATTAAAAATATATATGATATTTTTTTTATAAGTTTAAAGAATTTAAAGCTTTTGTTGAAAATGCATTTGATTTTTCTATTAAGAGATTAAGAAATGATAATGGTAGTGAATATGTTAATAAAGAGTTTAATTTATTTTTCATTAGTTATGGTATTCAAATGAAACTAACAACTCCCTAATCCCCTTAGCAAAATGATATTACTGAAAGAAAAAATTGCACCATCATAAAAATGGTTAGAACAATGTTGCAATATATAAATGTTATTAATTTATTATGGGTTAAAGCTATAAACACTATTATTCATATTCTGAATAGAGTCCCTACCAAAGGCTTGCATTTTTCTACCCCTTCAAAAATGTAGATTAAAAAGAAACCTAGTGTGGCTCATCTCAGGATCTTTGGTAGCCTTATCTCTATCTTTATTCTCGTTGAGTGTGGAGCCCTTTTGGGCTATTACATGACTATGGTGGTACATTTTGGGGGATTAGAGATCTCTAAAAATGTGGAAAGCACATTTTTCATGTACTCTACATGTGAGTAGAATATTATTAAATGTTTTTAATAATTTCTATAGTGACTTCCATGTTTTGTGGAAGTGGGATTGATTTCCTTGTTTTAGGGAATTAATTGTTATCTTTTCTTGTTTTCATGTTGACTTATTTATTTATTGAAAGTGGGATTGATTTCCTTTTTTCAAGGAGTTAGTTGTTATCTCTTTGAATTATTACTTGTGTAAGCCTTTTTTGGAGGAGAGATGAGGATGGCATGTTCCTCCTTAGGTACAATTTTGGATAATAATGACTAGATGGAGGATGGGTTTTTCCTTGTGGATAATTCTTATTTTGGATAAGCATGTCATATTTTCTCCTCTCGGGCTTATTTCTTCCATCTTTGTATAGATATAAGTGGTGGTGTGACTTTGCACAAGATGGTATTTATTTTATAGGGTGTGGTATAGAAGTGTGTGGTATAATTATTATACAAATATAGGTGTGACATAACATGTGTGAATTATTTTTGGTAGGTTTAAAATTTAGATCAACAATTCAGAGATTTATTTTATGAATTCTAGAGGAGATATTCTATCTTTATGAGAGGTTCTCTTTGGAGAGTTTGTACTCTTGTTTTGTTACAATATTATTGATGACTTTATTGGTGGATGTAGTCCACTTTGGGTGAACCATGGTATACCTATGTATGTGTTATTAATGGTTTTAATTTTTTTTATATTAAATCATTCATTTACTATGATCTAAAGAATTGATTTTGTGATGCAATTAATGCATAGTGAAAGCTACTTTTGCATAGTTAAAATCTGGTTTATGTATTTTAGATTAAATTTTTATGATAAATTAAATCTGATTTGAAATCATTTAATTCCTAAAAAGTAGTATCAAAGCTTTGGTGGTGTTTTTTTTATTGAAGTGGTAAACCATAGGAAGGGTTATTAGCTTGAGTGGGAGCTATGGGAGAAGAGATCAGATTCAGAGTTGAGAAATTTGATGGCAAAAATTTTGGTTTATGGAAAATACAAATAGAAAATTACTTGTATCAGAAGTAACTTCATCTCCACTTGGAGGAGAAAGGAGGAAAACCTATATCTATGAGTGACATTGATTGAAAATTGCTTGATAGGAAAGCATTGGGAGCCATATAGTTATGTCTTTTATCTTCTATTACATTCAACATTTCGGATGAAAAATTTACAAAGGATCTCATGGATAAACTTGGAAAGTTGTATGAGAAATCCTCTACTTCAAATAAAATATTTATTATGAAAAAATTATTTAATATGAAAGTGTCTAAAAATGGTTCTATTGATAATCATTTAATTGATTTTAATATGGTTGTAAGTATGCTCACTTCTATTGGAATTAAATTTGATGATGAAGTTAGAGATTTCCTAATTTTATGTTATTTACCTGATAGTTGGGATAATTTGGTTATGGCTATAAGTAATGCAGTCCCTGCCAAAGGAAGTTTAAATTTTGAAGATGTTTTAGGTGTGATTCTTAGTAAAGAAATGCAAAGGGAGAACACTAGTGAATCATATTCAAGGAATGATTTGTGTGTTGAAACTAGAGTGAGGCAAAAGAATAAGAGCAAAAGAAACCATGGAAAGTCAAAGGGTAGATCTAAATCTAGATCTAAAGCCAAGATGATATGTTGGGATTATGGGAAGAGTGGACACTCAAAGAAGGATTGTTGGTCACTTCAAGATAAGAATGACAAGGATAAAATAAATGAGGTAAATGTGACATCAGGTAAATCATGTTAGGATGCTTTAATTATTTCTTTGGATAGTTTTTTTGAGTCTTGGGTATTAGATTTAGGGGCTTCTTTTCATGCCACCCTACATAGGCATTATTTTACTAAATATGTTCAAAATTTTTTGGGACATGCTTATCTTGGTGATAATGAACCATGTGAGATAATAGGGAAAGGTTGTGTTCACGTGAAAATGTAGAATAGGAATATGTGGCTACTTAAGGATGTCAGACATGTGCCTATGTTGAGATAAAAATTGATTTCAGTGGGGTAATTGGGTAGTGAGGGTTTGGTAATGTTTATTGTATATTCTTAGAAGTTTACCAAAGTATCTCTTATGGTTATAATAGGTAATAGAGTTGGTACTTTATATTTGACTAGTAGTGTTGATTCTTTTGATTTAGTTTCTACATATAGAAATGCAATAATGTGACATTATAGGCTCAGTCATATGAGCCATAAGGGCATAGAGATATTAAAAGACAAGTTGAATAGATTACAATATATTAGTTTTGACTTCTATGAGGATTGTGTGTATGAGAAGCAAAAGTGAGTTAAGTCTCTAAAAGTTAGACCCACAAAGAAAGATCATAAGTTATAATTGGTAAATTCAGATGTATAGGGACCAACTTAGGTATTTTATATTGATGGTTCCAATTATTATGTCACTTTTATTGATGGTGCAACTAGGAAAGTTTGGATTTATTACATTAAAAGGAAATATAATGTATTTTACACTTTTTAAAAGTGGAAAGTCTTGGTTGAGAATAAAAATAGATCTCAAGTTGAAATGTCTCAAATTAGATAATGGAGGTGATTATTGTAGTAATGTTTTATTTTATTAGTATTATAACAATGAAATCTGTAGGCAAAGAATGGTTTTAGGAACTCCATAATAGAATGGGGTATCTAAAAGGATAAACAAAATAATAATGGAATGTGCTAGGAGTATGAGGTTACATGTAAGGTTGCCTTTATAGTTTTGGGTAGAAAGAGTTAGCATAATAGTTTATCTAATTAATAAAGGACCTTCAATGCCTTTGGATGACAACATTCTTGAATAAGATTGGTCTAGTAAGAATGTTGATTATTATTTTCTTAGTCTTTATATGTGAGTATTATGTTCTTATTACGAAAGAGGACATTACAAGTTAGAGACAAAATTAAAAAAAATGCACATTTGTTGGTTATGGTGAGGATGACTTTGGTTTCCATATATAAAGCATTAGAGATAAGAAAATATTTCAGTTGAGAGATGTAATATTCAATGAAAAAGTCATGTATAAAAATTATTTTTAAGAGTAGGAACATGAATAGAAAGAGTACACAGTATTAGATGACATTACAGATGACAAAGTATCCAATGAATCAATTCAGGAACCTTCTACACAAGGACCCTAAACTCCTATGGTAAGAAGAGTACCTAAACATTTTTCTCCTTCTTTGAATTATTTATTACTCATTGATAATGGAGAACCAAAGTGTTATGAGGAGGCATTGCAGGTAGATGCTAGGAAGAAGTGGGAGCAAGCCATAGATGAGGATCATAGATCTCTCATGGAGAACCAAACATAGGATTTGGTAAGGCTACCCAAGGACAAGAGTGCATTGACAAACAAGTGGATTTATAGAATAAAAGAATAAGATGAAGGGATAAAAATGTATAAGGCTAGAATGGTGGTCAAGGGGTTTGCACAAAAAATAAATATTGATTTTGATGAGATTTTTTCTCTTGTTATAAAAATGACTTCTATTAGGATTGTTCTTGGTTTAGTTGTAGTTGAGGATTTGCACTTATAAAAGTTAGATGTGAAAATTGATTTTTTTCATGATGATTTGGATGAAGAGTTGTATATGGAGTAGCCACAGGGATATGAGGTCAAAGGGAAGGAGAACAATGTGTGCATACTAAAGAAGAGATTTTATGGATTGAAATAAGCTCCACAATAATGGTATAAGAAATTTAATTATTTTATGTTGGAACAAGGTTATCAAAGGTGTAATTATGACCATTACATGTACATAAAACATTCTGATGATGGTTCTTTTATTATATTATTCTTGTATGTGGATGGCATGTTAGTTTTAGGAAAGAACATACAACATATTCATATACTTAAGAAACAACTTAGTGACTCATTTTCTATGAAGGATTTGGGTGTAGGAAAGCAAATCTTTGGTATAAGGATTACTCATGATAAAAAGAAGAGGAAGCTAATTTTATCCCAATCAAAGTGTGTGAAGAAAATCTTAGAAAGGTTTAACATGTTGGATGCTAAATCTGTTGGTACTCTTTTGGCATGTCACTTTAGATTATCAAAAGAGCAGTGTCCCAAGATGGAGGTTAAAAATCTTAAGATGTCTAAGGTACCTTACTCATCGGTAGTTGTTAGCTTGATATATGCCATGGTTTGTACTAAGCTGGTTATTGCTCATGAAGTGGGAGTTGTGAGAAGGTATATAAGTGCTCCTAGTTATGAACATTGGTAAATAGTGAAATAAATTCTTTAGTACTTGAGAGGAACCATAGATGTTTCATTATGTTATGGTGGATTAGATAAAACTTTTTATGTTTATATAGACTTAGATATGGTAGGGGATATTGATAGAATGAAGAGTATGATAGGTTATATATTTACTGTTGGAGATACAATGGTTAGTTAGATTTACAAGATACAAAAGGTTGTGGATTTATCAACCATAGAGGCAAAGTATGTTTCTATCGTAGAGGATAGAAAGGAGATGATTTGGTTAAAATATTTGTTTCAAGAGTTGGGGCATGAGCAGGATTTTGGAAGACTACACAGTCATAGTCAGAGTGCTATTCATTTGGAAAAGAACTCCACTTTCCACTTGAGGACAAAACACATTTAGTTACATTATCACTTCATAATGATAGCTTTGGAGGAGAACTTGGTGAAGCTAGAAAAGATTCATACTATCCAAAATTCTATGAATATGATGACCAAGGTGGTCACATTAGACAAGTTGAGACTATGTTCAGATTTGGTTATCCTTAATGGTTATGGAGCAGTGATAGATTTTGTTTAGGAGAAATGGTCTCCAAGTGGGAGATTATTGAGTGTAGAGCCCTTTATGGATATAAAATGACCATGGTGGTACATTTTGGGGGCTTAGAGAGCTCCATAAATATGGGAATCACATTTTTCATGTACTCCACTTGTGATTAAAATATTATTAAATGTTTTAAACAATTTCTATGGTGACTTCCATGTTTTGTGGAAGTGGGGTTGATTTCCTTATTTTAGTGAATTAATTACTATCTTTTATTATTTCTATGTTGAATTCCATGTCTATTACAAGTGGGGTTGACTTCTTTGTTTTTATAGAGTTAGTTTTTAATTGGAAGTGGGATTGACTTCCTTGTTTTAAGGAGTTAGTTGTTATCTCTTTGCATTGTTACTTGTGTAAGCCTTTTTTGGAGGAGAGATGAGGATGGTGTGTTCCTCCTTAGGTGGGATTTTAGATAAGCTTGACTGGGTGGAGGATGGGTGTTTCCTTATGGATAATTCCTATCTTGGATAAGCATGACATGTTTTCTCCTCTTCAGCTTATTTCTTCGATCTTTGTATATATATAGGTGGTGATGTGACTTTGCACAAGATAGTGTTTATTTTATAGGGTGTGGTATAGAAAATTATAGTGTGATTATTATATACATATAGGTGTGGCATAGCATGTGTGTATTATTATTGATAGGTTTTATATTTGGATCTACAATTTAGAGAATTCTTTTATGAATTCTAGAGGAGATATTCTATCTCTGTGAGAGGTTCTCTTTAGAGAGTTTTTACTCTTGTTTTATTACAATTTTATTAAGGAATTTCTTGGTGGATTCAGGCCACATTAGGTGAAACATAGTATACTTGTGTTATGTGTTATTACTGGTTTTACTTTTCTCTATTAAAGCATTCATATACAATGATTTGAAGAATTGATTCTATGATGCAAGTAGTGCATAGTGAAATCTGATTTTACACATGTAAAATCTGATTTAGGTGTTTTAAATTAAGATTTTATAGTAAATTAAATTTATTTTGAATTCATTTAATTCCTAACAATTCATAAAGTTAAAATAAATAATCTTAACCACTTATTCTTGTATTTTTGTAGGATACGGAGGTAAAAAAAGGTTTAAGAGTGTATGATTTTTCTAGATATCAAAATTTTGAGAATAGAAAAGTTCTTATTCTTGAAAAATATTTTTGTGAGCCCTCTATGGATCTTCTTTAGTGTTATTGTATTGATAAACCTAATTCTCATGTTTCTCCTTATGATTAAATAGATGACCTTTAGGAAGTTGATCTAGTTATGGATAATCGAGAGTCTGAGGAACCCCTTGAGTTTCATGTTCAATCTAAAAGACCTAGATGGGTATAATCACCAATTTAAATGTTGATAATATTAATAAATTAACTATAATTCAAAAATTTTATCATTCATTAATGATTATTTATGAATTTGAACTTCAATCCTTTGAGAAATCCACTCAAGATGATAGATGGAATGTTGCTATGCAAGCTGAATATAATGCCTTAATTAAAAATCAGACTTGGTATCTTATTCTTTCTCCACCTAAAAGACATATTATTAGTTATGGGTGGTTTTATAAGATCAAATATAATTCAATTGATAAAATTAACAAGTGTAAATCTAGATTAATTGCTTACGAGTTTACTTAAAAACTTAGGATTAAATATGTTGAAACATTTGCTCCTGTAGTAAAAATGAGTATTGTTAGACTTCTTATTGCTCTTACAACCCATAATGGTTAGGTTATCCACTAAATGAATGTTAAGAATGCATTTTTAAATGATGATTTAGAAGAAGAAATATATATATGGCTCAACCTAAAGGTTTCATTGATTCGAATAAAGAACATTATGTATGCAAGTCAAGAAAATATTTGTATGGTTTAAAACAAAATTTTCAAGCTTGGTATTTTGAAATTACTTATTTTTTCAAAAAATTGGGTTTTTTTAATTACTATTCAAATAATGATCTCTTTTTTAAAATTAAAAATGGTCATTCGATTCTAATTGTATTATATGTTGATGATTTGTTGATTACTTATGATCTAACTAGTTTAATTCATAAATATAAGGATAAACTAAGTCAAATGTTTGAAATCACTAATTTAGGCATAATACATCATTTTTTAGTAATGGTTATATTTTAGGATAAAAATTTAATTGTTGTATCACAATATCAATATGTACATAATCTTCTTGTTAAGTTTAACATGCTTAATTATAAATATACCACTAATCCTATTGAAGTTGGTATTAAAATTGATCCTACACCTGCATGTGAAAAAGCTAACCCTACTTTGTATAGACAGATTATTGTTAGTTTGATTTATTTAACTATTACTAGTCCAAATATTTCATATGTTGTTAGTGTTGCTTCTAGATTTATGTAAGATCTTTATTTAGATCATTGAAAATTAGCTAAACATATTCTCCATTATATCAAAGGAACTATTAATTATGATTTATTCTATTCTTTCATTGATAATGTTAAATTATATGGTTATTGTGATGCTAACCATAATAGTGATACTTTAGATCGTAAATCTACTTCTGGATGTGTTTAAGTTTGGTGTAGATGCTATCACTTGGAGCAGCAATAAGCAACCTACCATCTCTCTCTCTTCTATAGAAGTTGAGTAAAAAAGTGCTATGGAACTACTAAATAAGCCATGTGGTTATGAAATTTATTGAGATAACTTAATTTGGATGTTTCTCAGAGTACTATCTTTCATTGTGATAACCAAATTTATATAGCTCTGATAAAAAATCCAGTGCAACATCAAAGAACTAAACATGTTGAAGTTTATGTGCATTTCATCTAAGATAAAGTCCTCAATGATAATATTAATCTACAGTTCTATCATATGAATGAATAAGTGGCATATATCTTCATAAAACCACTTGGTGCTACCAAGTCTTATTAATTTTGTACAATATTGGGCCTCTCAGAGTTGCGATTGAGGGGGAGTGTGCATGACAATGCCACTTCCTAATAGCTTTATGTTTCTTCTTCTTCTTTATAATTCTTCTTATTTCAAGGAATTATAAACTTAGTGTGTGAAAGTTATGTGATTTGAGTAAACTTCATGTGAAAGTTTTACTTGTGTATCCCAATACATTAAAAGCATTCTTTGTAAATAGAAGTCCTTATGTTATAAAAGGCTCTAAATATGCTTAGATGGTTATTTAAGAGAAATTATGAGATATAGTCTCATCATCATGCTAGCCTAAACTTAATTTCAATTAGTTTATAGATTATAATTTATTTTATTTAAAATATTATGTTTGGCATGATGAAGGTTTTGAGGTGACTATGCCATTTGTCCCCACTTAGCATTAGGGGGGAGTGTTAAAACATTTAATTCTAAGTGGGTTTAATTGACCTTTAACCTTGAAATTAATTAAATAAATAATAAATTATTATTTATTACCATGAGGTGGAAACCTTGTGATAATAAATAATAGAGTTATAATTATTTAATTATTACCAAATTTTAATTAAATTATTTTATTTGGATGGATGGACCTGATATTTTTATAATGGTCACCTCCCTTGGTATTTCACTAGAAATAGGGTTTTAGACCTATTTGAAAATATTCAAATATGAATTATTTTATCATATTCAACCTAAAAGAATTGTGAAGGATATTTGATAGAAGAAGTGGGAAGAGGAATAATATGCTGTATTTGGTCTTCATTTCTTAATAATTTGAATAATCATCGTTAGTGAGTTTTTTTACCACTTTGAGGTTTTCCCATGGTAATTCTTGTGTTGTGTTAAATTATATTGTGTATACTTTATTGGTTATTATTCATCCTAAATTATTCTGTGTATTACTATTATCTACATGTATTTTATTAGTCATAGATTCTTTCAAATGCATCAAGAGTCTTTAAAAGTGTTCATATACGTATTGGAGGCTAAATGTATCAGGACTGTGTTTTGAGTATTCTAGCTGTTTTAAGTGAGTGTTTTGATGATTTAATCTTGAAATCTTAAGATTTAAGTGAAAGTGTCTAATGAATTTGGCAATGAATCTCAGGTCATATATATTCTATCTATGTATTTTTTTGATCATGTTTGAGTGGATTAAATGTGTTTGACCTTCAGTATTGAAAGGTAGACATTTTGGTATACATAAACTTAAAAGGACTACATACTATTGAGGGGTTTCATGAAGGGGTTGGACATAAAAGGTGTTATGGAGCTCAGAATATGTTGGATAATATCTATTTATATGTTGTGTGAAAGGATTGTGCTATGTATGGAGATGTAATGTTTTCAAAAGGATCAAATGGTAACGTGTTGATAAGAAGGCCTAATGCAATTATGTCTCCATGAGACCTAAAGGAGGAATAAAGATTATGAGGTGTTATTGCATAAAAATTATGATTTATTTAAGTTTGTAATGTGTGTTAATACTTAGTTTGTAATCAACTAAAGGTGGTGAGTGTGTGTGTCTGACCAAGAGCTGTGTGATTAAGAGTCTTGTATATAAGCAAGACATTTTAGGCCTATTTGTACATGTAGAGAACAAGTGAATGGATTGATAAATAAATGAACATAAGGTAACATTATTTAAACCATTAATATGGAGTATATAATCATTTCATGAAAATCATATAGGTTTTCTATAGTTCAAGATCAAGGTCATATGACTTATTCAGTCTTGAAGAGGGTTAGTTGAATGAAGAAGCTTAAAGGCATTTTGAGAGAGATAAAGTGGAGTAGAGTTAAAGGATTGATAATCATATGTTGAGAGGATATTAGAGTTTCATCATATATGTGTTTCTAATGTATGATAGTGGATAGATTTCAAATAGAACAAAAAGAGAGATAAGTGGAAGAGTAGAAGAAAGAAGTATGTTTAGTTGAGTTGGTACTTGGTCAAAGAGGGAGTTGAAGCTTCTTTAAAAGTTGGTGCTTTTATAATTGGTTTTATCTAAGTTGGTGCTTGGTCAATAATGAATTGGATCTACCTTATAGGTTGCTACTTACGTAAATGTCCTTTGAATGAGTTGGTTCTTAGTCATAGGAGGTTGTAGCCTCCTAACAAGTGGGTGTTTAATAAAGTCAAATGGGTGCTTGATAAATTTGGGGTTGATACTCCATGTTGGGTTAGTGATAAAATAAATTTGATACATTATCTTATATGATAGTTTTTATAATCTTTATTTCAATTGGTTTTATTCTCCATGAGGTTTTCCCACATATGTGATGTGTGTAATCTTGTTTCAAGCTCATGTGATTGGTTCTTAATGAATTGTTAGATCACTAAGTTACTTTGAATAATTCATGAATGTTGAAGGGTAATTTATTGAAAGTTTTTAAAGATTGATTCACCCCCAGTCATTATTCTTCCAATAATTGGTATCAGAGCCTGGTCTTTTGAAGCAATCCTAATAGCTTGAAAGTGATCCTCAGAAGTAGATGTCTAGTGACCAAGATAAAGAAGACAACATGTACGATGAAGAAGTCTACTATGACAATGAAGAAGATGAAACGAAAGTAGAATTTTAAGTTTAACTCAAAAGTACCCTAGATGATTTTAAACATCAAAATAAGAGAAAGCATGAGTTGAGATCTATGGTCAAGGATCTTAAGGAACATATATGTAACTTGAAGAGTGACATGGTCAAAGAAGCCAAAAAGAATGAGAAGACCATCAAGGATCTCAAGAATCAATTAGAAGGTGTTAATACAAAATTTATATAAAAATAATTTGAGTATGATCAGTTGAACCTATAGAGATATATTCCTTGAAGGTTGAGCATGATTAGTTCATATAAAAGATGAGCAAGTTTTAAAAAGACCATGAGAATTCAGAATAAGTCAAGAGTACCAACATGAAAGTAAACATAAAGAGACCAATTGAGTATCCCAATACAATGAGGCATTCCAATTATTTCAATGGTGTTTTTTTTGCTTATCATATCTTTAGTCATAGATAAAGTGATTTTAGAATGGTCTCAAGGGATGAGTCATCATGGGATCATGCGAGAGGGAGTGATCAATCAAGAGGTAAGTACAATAATGTTATTTGTTACAATTGTCATAATATGAGACACATTTTAAGATTTTGTCTTAATAGAGTTAGAAGACCCTCAAGACTTAACAAGGTATATAGAGCTCCTAGAGTGCATGATAAGGGTCAAACATTGGTATGGAACCCCAAAAAAGTTAGGATCAATCATATTGAGCCCAAAAGTCAAGATGGATTATTTTCTAAGGAGGATTAGAAGACTAAAGGAGAATAATCTATGCTAGTTCAGACTTCCTTTCACATTCAAGGTAAAGGCATATAATGGTATGTAGATAGTGGTTTATCAAGACACATGATAGGAGAGAAAATCAAGTTCATCTCATTGAAGAATAATTTTACAAAAATAGTGAGATTTGGAGATAAAACAACTACCAATATAGTTGGAAAGGGTATCTTAAGTTTGGAAAATGGAAAGACCAAGACACATAATGTGTTGTATGTGGAAGGTTTAAAAAATAACCTACTTAGTGTAAGTTAAATGTGCAACCAAGGACATCCACTAACCTTTCATGATAGAGGGTTTGATATAAGGAGAGCCAAATCAAGAAGGCTAATTGCCAATGCTAAGAGAACTGAGAAACATCTATATATATATTGAATGAGATCAAGAAGGAGAAATGATTTATGATCAAAATGGATGAATGTTGGATATAACACAAAATAGTGGGTTACCTAAACTTAAAAAATTTGGTTAAGATAAGCACTAAGAAGTCGATGAAGAACATGCCTAAGATATTTAAACCAATAAACACACTTTACAAGACATGTCAACATGGTAAGCAGACTAGAAGAAGGTTCAAGTCCAAGGAGTACTCTACTACAAGACCTTTAGATTTAATACACAGGAATATCTATGGTCCTACAAGAATCAAAAGCATTTAAGGAGATAAATACTTCATTTTACTCATATATGACTACACAAGAATGACTTAGGTATCATTCTTGAAAGAAAAGTCATAAGCTCTTGATAAGTTCAAGGAATTAAATGCTCTTATTGAGAATGAGAGGAATGGGAAGGTCAAGTTCCAAAGATCTAACAAAGGAGGAGAGTTTTGGTCCAATGATTTTGATGACTTATTTGAGGTCTATGGGATAAAGAGACAATTCTCAATAGATAGAACACCTCAATAAAATGGGGTGGTAGAAAGAAAGAATAGGATAATTCAAGAGATGGAAAGAACTATGCTAAATGAGTCAAGATTAGTAGATGGATACTAGAGAGAGGCAGTAATCACTATAGTCTACATTATAAATAGAGGATAGGTAAGGACTAATGGAAATAATACTCCTTATGAGCTTTGGAAAGATAGAATTGCTAATGTGGAACACTTTAGAGTGTTTGGGAGAAAATGCTTTATCAAAAGAGATGAGAACGATGTAGGTAAGTTTTATTCTAGGTCTGATGAAGGAATATTCTTGGGATACTCATCTATGAGCTTAGCCTACATATGATACAAAAAGAGGTTGTAGAAGCTAGTGGAAAGGACCAATGTAAAGATAAATGAGACAAAGAAATCACACTCACAGCTAAAGGATACATCAAATAATCTATATTTTAATAATGAAGAATAAATAATAGATTTTGATGAGGAAGAAGAAGTTGAGGAAAGACAAGATTTGAAAGGCCCCTAAAGATAGATTCAAACAGATCATCTTGATAATAAATCATTAGAAACAAGGATGCATGTATGTAAAGAAGAAGAAGAATGATAAGTGACCTAAACCAAGAGAATGTTTCTCTATTGTTTAAAATTGAACCTAATAACCTTGTATAAGCAAGCAAAGACAAGTTTTGGATAAGTGTTATGAATGAGGAGTTAGACCAAATAGAGAAGAATAAGACTTGGGAACTAGTTCCTAGGCCTAAAGATAAGAATATCATTGGCATAAAATGGGTGTTTAGAAACAAGTTGTTGAAGATGGATAAGTCACTAGGAACAAGACTATATTGGTATTCAAAGGGTGTGCACAAGTCAAAGGGGTAACAAGATTGGAGGCCATTAGATTATTTCTAGAATATGTAAGAGTCAAAGCGTTTAAAGTGTACTAGATGGATTTAAAATATACCTTTCTAAATGGTAACTTAGAAGAGGAGGTGTACATAGAGAAACCTAAGGGGTTCTCACTATTAGGTAACAAGGACTATGCTTGTAGATTAAAAAAGTCTCTTTATGGTCTAAAACAAGTTCCTAGAGATTGGCATGCCAAATTGTGTAGGTATATGTTGGATCAAGGATTCAAAAGAGAAAATGGAAATAATAATCTATACATAAAGATAGAATATGACCATTAATTGATAGCACTTGTCTATACGGATGACATCATCTTTGGTGGAAATAGTGAGAGTATGACTAAAGTATTTGCATATGTGATGGAGTTTTAGATGTCCATGTTGAGAAAACTATCATTTTTTTAGACTACAAATCAATCAATCATAAAGAGGTATATTCATCTCATAAGCTAAGTACATAAGAGAGATGTTGAAGAAGTTTGAAATGGAATATTACAAGGATATTAGCACACCTATGATCATAGGGTGTATGTTAATCAAGGAATATGAGTCTTCAAAGGTCAATTAGACTTCATATAGGTCAATAATTGGAAGCTTGATATACACCACTGCCTCTAGACTTGACATCATGTAAGCAATAGGTCTTATGGGAATATTTCAAGTAGATCTAAAAGAAAATTAATTTGTAGGAAGTCAAAAGGATACTTGGGTATACCAAGGGGACTATGGAGTTTAGGTTTTGGTACCCAAGGAACAAGGAGTTTAACTTGGTAGCCTATATAGATGTAGATTGGGTAGGGAGCCTAAATGATAGGAAGAGTACCAGTGGAGGAGATTTTTTCTTAGGTGAGTTACTAGTTTCATGGTAAAGTAAGAAGTAACCATCTGTGAAATTCTCTACTTGTGAGGTTGAATACATTGCAACAACTACATGATACACTCAGATCCTATGGAGAGACAAACCTTAAGAGACTACAAGGTGGAGTATGATGGTCCTATCCCTATTTATTTTGACAATACAAGTGATATAAGTATCTCAAAGAATCCTATCATGTACTCAAGTACTAAGAAAATTCCAATTAGGTATCATTTCTAAAGAGATCAGGTAAGTGAATAAAGTGTTATAATTGAATATGTTTCTACAAAGGATCAGATTATAGATATTTTAAGCAAGCCACTTCCAAAGTCAGCTTTTGAACATCTAAGACATGAATTGGGTGTAATTCCTACCCCTAAAAGTCATTAAGGAATCCAAGTTCTTAAGGGGAGATAATCAGGTGGTTCATTAGATCCAAAATCAAGTGAGTAGTGTTGAAAATTTATGTATAGAGTTAGGTAGAGATTTGTAGCTCTATGTTGTGAAGTGTCAAGACAATGATGTAGAAGTCATAAGAAGCATGGTTTCTTGAGGTACAATTCAAGTGTTATAGAAGTTGATTACAAAAATTGGTATGAGCCTAAGGTGATATTTTGTTAGAATTTTATTTTGTTGTTTATTGAAGTTTAGGTCCAAGGATTATATGGTAGTTTTTGGAAGACCCTTTGTCATTAATGTCAAAAAGGGGAGAATGAGTAGATGAAAAAGTACAGTTTTGAAGTGATTTCAGATTATAATGTGTTTTCCATAAATGTGTTTGACATAAATGACAAATCAAGACTTTGTTGGTATGTTTTTATCGTTTATGTCAAAAGGGTGCATCATGTAAAGGTATAATGGTCATTAATGTCAAAGGTCTGTTTGGTCAAGTGCTTGAGCATGGTAGTGGTATAAAGTGAGTGTTGATCAATGAGTGAGTATTATGGATACGAGTAACCTATTAAGAGTGTGTCCTTAGTTAGAATAATGATGTTTTAAAGGTAATTATTTATCAAGTTTTATGTTGTCATTAATGTTTCATATTATGAGGTTTGGTGTCAAAAGTGTTCAGGTGCATGGAAGAGAAATGTCAAGTCATATGAAGATTGACCATGTAGTTTTAGGTCTATATAAGGTTGTGTAAAATTGTTATCATTAGAAAGAGAATGGTGAAGTGATATGAGTGTGTTGTGATGTCTTATGTATGCTTTTTTATGCTTTATTAAGGTCATTACATGGAAGAAATAGGTCAACGTGTCAAATGCATTGGAAGCTTGAGCCTAGTCATGGCATGGTGAAGGTATGATTTGGTGGCATGATGTGGTGAGTGAACTTAGGATTGTGAGAGGTTTTAAAGGTTTTGTGATCATGATAATAAGGTGTGGATGCACTTAGAAATGTTTCAAAGTGAGTCTTTGAAGTTAGGCTCTTCAGTCTTGATCTGCACCTAAACGATTATTTAACCTTGGCTAGCCTAATGAGGTATGAGGATCAGATTTCAAGGTGAATGTGTGAAGTAGATAATGGATAGAGGTAATTAAAGTTTTTTTATGATTTATCATGAATTATGAGGTTATGGTTTGTAGGAAAAGACATGGAAATTGGTTTTGAGGTCTTTTGAGTGCATAGAATGAAGGTATGCAAACTTGAGAAGGGCTTTTAGGTTTTCATTGGCATGTGAATCCTATTAATGGGAACCTAAGATATTAAGAAGAGATGGATAAGGGTACTATATAAGATATAAAGTCATTGGTTTTAGGTTAAATGGGAAGTCTTTGATGAACAATCATTAACACCAAAACCTGTGTTAAACCTCTCTAAAACCCTAATAAGGACATGATGTGAAAGATCTCATTTGAATCAATTTATAATGGATTGAAATGATGAAGAGCCATATTGGATATTGTATTGTACTCTCTTAGGTACCTCTAGGTATTATTAATTTATTAGGTGAGTGAGATGACCCTAAAAGAAAGGGATTGTTTGTGAAGAATTTGCTATAGTAGTCAAAAGTTGACTTGGTCAAAGTAGCTAAATTTATGGAAGAAAAAGTTAGGGACTCATATTTTATGTCCATGATGGTTTATAGATAGGTTATAGGATTTATATTTTCATATTTGGTGATCCATGTAGGTCAGTCATTGACAGGGCTAATGAAGCAAATAGTGAAAAACCCAGGCAAAGATGAGAAGATGAATTTGAGTGTGTCTTCATGGTAGAATGATGAAACCAATTTCATGGAGATGTTATTCAGGAATTTTATTTCATGTTAAATTTTTTAATAATATTTGGAGATCAGGAAAAAAATGAAAATGTTGAATCCAAAATGGCTTGTTTGGTTCAACTTGGTCTATAACATATAAGGTCATGAGATTGGTCTAAAAGACCAATATTTTGATATTAGACCATATGAGTTTTGTATTTTAGGATGTTCTTAATATGTAATAAAATGTTTTTAATGCATTAAGAGTCTTTGAAAGTGTTTATATAGGTATTGGAGGTCAAATTTTTCATGACTGTGTTTTGAGTATTCTGGTAGTTTTGAGTGAGTATTTTGATGAGTTGATCTTAAAGTCTTAATCTCTGAGTGGAAGTGTATAATGAATTTGGTAATGAAATTGAGGTCATATAGATTTTTTATGTGTATTTTTTTGATAATTTTTAGTGTATTAAGTGTGTTTGATCTTCAATAATTAAAGGTGGACTTTTTGGTGTACACAGGCTTAATAAGATTGAGTACTATTGAGGCGTTTCATGAAGGGGTTGGACCTAAAAGGTGTTATGGAGATAATAGGATGTTGGATAAGATATATTTTGATTTTGTGTGAAAGTTTTGTTTCATTTATGGAGATTTAATGTTTTCCAAGGGATCAAATGGTAACATGTTGATAAGAAGGCCTAATGCAATTAGGTCTCCATGAGACCTAAAGGAGTAATAAGGGTTATGAGGTGTTGTGGCCGAATAATTATGATTGATTAATGTTTTAAACATTTTTTAAGACCTATTTTTTAATCAAATAAAGGTGGTGAGTGTGTGTATCCAACCAATATGTGTGTGAGTAAGAGTCTTATACACAAGTAAGGCATTTTAGGCCTATTTATACATGTAGAGAACAAGCAAATCAATTAATAAATCAATGAGCCTAAAGAGGTTGGGTAATGTGTTATAAAAAATTAGGAGAGAGAATATAATAATTTCATGAAAGTAATATAGGTGTTTTATAGTTTAAAATCAAGGTCATATGACCTATTCAATCTTCAAGAGGGCTAGTTAAGCCAGGAAGTCTAGAGGCATTTTGAGAGAGATCAAGTGGAGTAGAGCTAAAGGAGTAATCATCATATGTTGAAAGGATATAAAATTTGAATCAAAGATGTGTTCCTAATGTATGACAATAGATAGTGTTCAAATAGAGAAGATAGAGTGCTGAGTGGAAGAATAAAAGAAATAAGTGTGTTTGGCTGAGTTGGCGCTTCATCAAAGAGGGAGTTAAAGCTTCCTTGCATGATGGTGATTGAAAAATTAGTTTGGGTTGAGTTGGTAATTGTTCAAGATGGATTTGTAGCTAATTTTTAGGTTGGTGTTGGTATAAATGTCCTTTGACTAAGTTGGTTCTTAGTCATAAAGGGTTGTAACCTCCTAGTAAGTGGGTGCTTGCTAAATCCAAGTGGGTACTTGATAAATTTGGGGTTGTACTCCATGGTTGGTTAGCTCTCAACTATATGTGATACATTATATTATAGGATATTTTTTCCAAGCTTTGTTTCACTTTATTCCCCATGAGGGTTTCCCACATATGTGATGTGTTATCTTATTTCATGCTCATGTGATTTATTAGATCACTACGTTACTTTGAATGATTCATGAATGTTTAAGGGTAATTGATTGAAAGTTTTTGAAGAATAATTCATGACTCCTCTTATTAATTGTGATTCCAACACCCCTCTCAAAGTCTTATCACTCACTCCTTGAAAACTATAATGTGTCCCTTAGATTTGGAATGATGTAACTAGCCATAACTTGGCCAAATTCTACACCACCATCTACCTTTCTGATCACCATTTCATTATTTAACATCTTCATGAGTATTTGAGTGTCTTGATCTTTATTATCTTGGATTATCCTAGCTATACATTCCTCCTTGTCCCTTAAATCTTGTTGATGGTAATCTTAATAAGACTGATGTGAAGGCTACCAAGCTTGGTAAAGTTGATGAGGAAAGGAAGGAGGATGGAGCTCTTGATATCAAGGTTGATCACATTAATATCTAGGGTCATAATGAGGGTAAGTAGGGTAATTATATGGATGGTTTGGATCAACATAATAGTAGTATGGTTTATTAGGATACTAATAAGTATCAATATGTTACTAATAAGGGTCACAATCTTGAGTAAAAATAAGTCTACTCCAAATTCATCCATAAAACCTCATGAGAAAGACAAAATACAAAGGTCACTTGCTTTTCATAATATATGGGATTTTAGAACTAACTATTGTGATTAGATATTCCATTGTTTCTTTGTTCATACAACTAATGGTTGATGCATTAAAGAGTACACCAATCACTCTTCAATGGATGAAGTCTTGTATCCCATTGGGCATGTCAGATTTGTTATAATCAAAAATTTCACCCTTGAGGGTTTTTTAAAGAATAATAAATCAAATGATAGCATGTAGATGCCTCTATGTTTTGGGTTTCCTATTCAGTGAGGTGAATCTATAGATAGGTCTATCTTCCTTGATTTTATCACCTAAACTACTACTAGACCTATTGCTTGTAAGGGAAAAGGGTAAGATAATTGAAAGTAATCTAATATAGAGAGGTGATGCACCAAATTAACACCATCCAATTGACCATAATGTACTAATAACATTAATTAGTCCTTAATATGATCACACTAATCAACAAGGGCCTTGAAGAATGAGTGTTTCAACATGGAGGTCATAGATAATGTACTGAATGAGATGTCTAAGAAAGACCCTAATGATTAAAATCCACTTAAAAACTATGAAAATATACCTCAAAATCACCATATGACCTCCAATAATATAATCCATTTTCAAATAGGTTGGAGAAGACAAATGAGAGAGAGTGAAAGAACTACTATGATAATTCATCAACAATCACACAAGTACATTAGTTATAAGCATATGAAAAGGTAAGAATCAGATTTTTTCAAAATTTAAAGGCATAGTAAAAGTTTTTAGTTGAGAAGGGATTCACCATAATAATCTAAAGGATCCATAACAATTCATTTAAGTCAAAATATATAGGAAAATGTGAGAAGGAGAGAGAGAGAGAGGCATATAAAGATCAATAATAAGTGTCATCTCGTGAGAAAATGAGTTACAATCAAGAAAATTGTTAAAGAGAAATTATAAGAAATCTTTCAGCATGTGTCAAATTTATGTGATATTCTCCCTCATCAAGGGTGGCATGGAATTTTCCTTCTTTTAGGATGACTCATCAACCTTGCTTGAAACTTCCCATTCTTGGTCAAATAGGAGTTACAAGCTTGTGTTTTTCCATGTGTCGCTCTTGATCATGCTCTTTGGAGTCCTCTAATACCATCCTATGCCAATTCTATGTCTTTATCATCTTTATATATATTATGATTAAGGATAAAGTGTTTTCAAGCTGGTAGAACCTATAATTTGATTGAGAAACTTACTTGGTTCAAGTGAATACCAAAATAGTAAGTCTATTTCTTCAATTCTAAGCCTAGTTATTGATTTAAGACTACCAAAATCACTTGAATACATATAAAGTACATTATAAGGAGTATTTACACCTCTTTTCCTACTCAAAATTATCTTCAATATTGAGGTACGTGTGCATTAAGGTCTAGTCTCTTAGAGTTCTTAATGGCATATGGATCTGTCAATATGTCTCTTAAGACATTATGATGAAAATAGCTCATAGAGGTATGTATGTGTCTTGAAACCTCTTCATGAGTATTTATAAACCTCTTATCTTGAATTATTTTTGTTCCTAGAATCAACTACGCTTGTTTTGTAGGCAACCCCTACAAAACTTATCTGTTTCATAATCTACACTCTAAGTTCATTTATCGAGATAAGATTCTCTTGATCTCAAGAAAATTCATCTAAAATCCTAAGAGAGTTTGAAACATTATCCCACCATGATTTATCAAAAATCATGAAGCTTGTTGTAGTCGTAAACTGATCAAAATGTCAATTTTGATCATTTTAGGGGTGTTAGTGAAATTTTGAATTTGCTTGTGTAAAGTCAGCACTTTTTGCCACTCTTACATGGTTTTTATTTTTATCGTGCTCAAGCAGTAATTTTTACTTCCAGTACATGTTCCCAATTAAAAGGGTATGTGCATGGTTGGTGGTTTTTACTAATTTTTGCATTTTTTTAGGTACATGTCAAGTCGGCCAAAATCGTCACCTAAGCAAGATCTCTGAGATCTTAAACTTCAAGTGGAATTAATGGCCACTCATGCCAAGAATTAAGGGTTTATTTTCAAGATTTTAAATGTGTTATTTCATTGTTTTTTCTTGTCATTTATTTTGTCAAAGTCTCTTAGTTGATTCCTCTTACCTTTTTGAAACTACTCAACTGTGGTGATAGAAGATTAAAATAGATTTCAAATTCACCACCATCAAGCTTAGGCTTTCAAACTCACTAGGTAATTCATTTTAACTTCTAGGGTTTTGTTTAATGAGTGGTATCTACTATAGATTGATATTTTCATTTACTTGGTCTTTTGTGTTGAATCCTTGTTCTTCCATTCATTTGTGTCCTAGATTATTTCTAGTGAGTCAAACCGGTGAAAACCACCAACCATTGTTTTGCCCTAGGTTTTAAGTTGATGTGTGTCATCAGTGGTTTGACTTGACAAGGATTTACCCTTAAAAAAATGTTAAGTGCAAACCAATTATTACAAAACATTATAATGATAGCTATATTAGCCACTCTCACATCTCCTTGTTGTGAATAAGTCAAAAGCAAAATCAACATTTTTAGTCACTTACATATTTGAAAATGCTTTCAAGTGGAAGTGTATGGGTAGTGAAATATGCCACCTTTACATAAAAACCTTACAACTTATACCACATATGGTATCAAAAAAAAATTGCCACTTGAACATCAAATACAATTCATACCAATATGTATTATCAGTGTTTTCTACCACTGATGCATAACACTTGTGATCTCCTTATTACCCACAGTGTCAGCATTTTTTACCACTCTAACATATAACTCATATTTCTTAGAATATGCAATAGAAAAAAAAATATCCACTCTAACACTTGTGAAATATCTCTCATATGCAAGGGTATAAATTTTTGCCGCCCATGCAAACATTCTCTCAAATTTTTCCTAACTCTAGGATATTTTCAATTTTGTTTTTCTGAGCTCGCTTTCCTCTAATTTTTTTAGCCTACTCACACTCTAGCCCTTTTAAGCATGTCTCTATAGTCATGATCATCAACATGTAATTTTCTTAGATTACCAGTATTTTCTCTAATTGCGTGATCATGACTTTTTGTTTTACAATTTCTTCTATAGATCTTCTTTCTTCATCGACATTCTTCTGGTGATAGCTCATTCAGATGACCAAGTTATCTTCAAAGAATTCAATAGCAATGAAGTACAAATATCAAGATATTTTTCCAATCACCTTAGTTACTTCTAATTCCAATGACATTAGAGATATAGAGATTGGCCATGTGGACATGGCTAAATTTGTGGAGAGAACCAAGTCAAGCAATCCCAACTTTTAAATGAAGAAGATAATTGACAGTAACATTCATTTGGTATCTTCTTTCCCAATGGCAGCCCACAACACAAAATTTATCCTTCAGTGTGCTCAATTTTATATCAAAGATAATAGGGCTATGATGGGTGCTAGTGGCAATGTGATCAGACTGGATCCTGAATTCATTGATAAGGTGTTTATGTGCCCTCATACTATAGAAGTGTTAAAGATTGATTTTATTGAAGCACAAAAAGAGTATTGACAAAAATACTAAAAAGGCAAAGAAGGTAATCAATAATAAATGCCTCAAGAATTCAAGGTCAAATTTGTCAAGGTGGCCACAGAGTTTTCATAGAAGTGACTTTATATAAGAAGTTGGTGATCTGATAACTCTTCTCAGCAAGATAAGAGGTTTATCCTCTTCCTCACTATTTCATGAATGGATGTATCCTTTCATCAAGGTAATACTCCAAGGGAAAAAACCATCTTCTAGGGAGAATAATCAGCAATGCTTTGCATGAAGAATTGACAAAGGTATCCACTACCTTCAAGTTATACATGACTTCTTATTTGGTGTATATTATAAGTTCTATGAGAGTCTTTCTAGGTATAACATCAGAAGGAGTTAGGAGGGTAATCCATGTGTATCAATACTATTCTCAATTAACATTAAAGGGTTTTATTCATCATTTCAGGAGAGTAAATGATGCTTTCTTTGTAGTATGCATATGTGTTTTTGATCCTCAATTAGAACAAATAAGAGTGTCAGATGAGGCTTAGACAATGGTAAATTATTTTAGATACATGTTCTTATAGTTTCCTTCTTTCTCATATTTGAGGGTTGGCTTTTTCCAAGGTCATCCTTATATGATTCCAAGATTCCCCTTAGACAAAATGGTCTTAATGGAGTTATGAAAACAAATGATCATCATGTATAATAAACAAATGGAGCTCAAGAAGCCCGATTTCAGGTTCCTAGTTAAAATTGGTAGATATTAAGTATTAATTGCTGCGAAGGCTAGAGCCATGGAAATTGAGATGCAGCTTGTAACTATGAAGCAATTCAAGATAATACCAAAGTTTGACTATAGGGGTGTAAAAGAAAAAATTAAGAGGAAAACCCAATTCCATGAACCTATGGTTGAAGATGTTTAGGTAGATTTGAGAACATAGGAAGATGTTAGGAAATTATAATACAGCTAGTTATCTCTTGAGAAAATTGAATATCTAGGACTTGCTAATATTCTTGTGGATCTAGTGGATGATAGAGAGTTGGTTGATGATATATATAATACTAAACATATTTATAATATCCCTCTCCCTCCAATATAATAGTATAAAAAAAAGCTAACCTCTTTGAGGAAAATATTTGAGCCTATATTGACAAACACCTATAATTGGCTAACAAACAAGGGAATTGCTTTGAAATAATTCCTCATAGGGTCATAGATTGAGATTCAAGAGCAAAAAAGAAAAAAGGTGGAGAATAGGATGAAGAACAAAAGTGATGTTCCCTCTTCTTCCAAGCTACATAAACTTAAGATCATATTTGTGATGAAGAAGTCAAAATCTATGGAGAGAGAGTCTGAAATAGAAGATATGGAAGTTGAGAAATAGAGCACTGAAGAACCAGCCACATACGAGATGGAGATTGAAGATAGGCCTATAGATCAACAAGAGGAGAAATATTTGTCTCCATAAGAGAATGTACAACAAGAAATAAGAGTCTCTTCTCCATTTCTCGACACACCTGTTGAAGCTCTTTTGTCTATTTTTCCTATTGATATTCCCTCTTCTGAATCTCCCTCTCCTTCCAAAATAATTTTTGACAACCCTCAAAACACTTTTGAATATGTTCTTCATTCCTTAGGGTCTATTCCTAGTTTGTCCTCCTCATCTTTTGATATTGGAGACGCTTCTATTTTTGATCACTTTGTAAGAGATGCCATAGTTAGAGCCAAGATGATTTTCAATAACATTGTTAGTCCAGATAGTATCAGGATGCAAGCAACTTTCACTATGTATGATGGTCACATGAAGAAATATGGTGATACAAATTGAAGCAATTTTTTCCCCTTAGTTTATTTTCCATTTTTTAGATGCACTTTTGAAACAACTTTGGACATATTTACACGTACTTTTTTCATATGTAATTACATGTAAAAATATAGGAAGTCCCAAGTCAATAAGGACTCCTATTTTTGAATAGGTTAAATTTTAGATTTTTCCTAAATTTTTTCAAGGCCTCTCCTTATAAATAAGGAGGGCCTTTACTGCAATTAGCTATCTTTTAAGTTATTAAAGTAAACTCTACCAAATTGAAGAGCATTTTGAGACTTTGAGCTCAAATAGTAAATCAAATTTTATCAAGTGAATAAGAAAGCAAGTGATCGTTCAAACTTTTTGTTGAAATAACTTGTGTTGTATTGAAATTTTTTCTTATGTAATTTTCCTAATATGATCTTATCTGTTTGATTCAATATTAGAGTGAGTGAGAATAATCTGAGAGATGTTCTAAAGTTGATTGTGGAGACTTTGTGCTACAACAATTATCTTTAGTTTGTGTTTTAGTGTTTTAAAGTAAAGGATATTGGAAAGGCTTTAAACTACTATTATATTTTGTGATCACATTTTTTGTCATAGTTTTTAGTGAAGACTTTGGGCTGTACCTCATTTTATTGTGTTTTAAGTTATTAATCAGCAAAAGAAGCAACGATAGACTTTGTGCTCTCGTGAGTTTCTTGATTTTTTAGCTGGTATCAAGAAAGTGTTCTTATATTTTGTAAACATAATTTTTGAAAAAAGAGAAATGGATGATATGGTCTCACCCTTGAATTAATATTTATTTTAAATTAGTTTTTGATAGTTTATAGGGAACCTCCCCTTGCTAAGAGGAGAGATTTATCTCATTACATTGTGGTCAATATAACCATTTTGCCTTTAGTTAGTTGAAGAAAAAATATTCACCCAATAGTTATCTATGTAATTTATGGTTATACTCCATTAGGTCTTACCCATTCATATTTCATGAGAAGTCCTCAAAAAATGTCTTTTTAAGCTTACAACAATCAGTGTTAGGTTAAAATCCATAATTTCTTAGTCCACACATGTGATAAAATGACTCATAAATGTTATTTTAGGTGTGAATAAGTCATTTAATTAGTTTTTATTCCATATCAACAATTTGAGGCATTTAAGAAGCCAAAATTCTCCATCAGGTCTTTTGTAGGGTTTAAAAAGTGTTTAAATAGGCCCATCATCTTAATGATGATTCATAAAGGTGAGGGCCCTAATAACTAAACCAATGCAATAATTTTTTTATTAGATAAGGGTCCCCTTTAATGGATAATATATTTAGTTCTCATTCAAATTCTCTTGAAAGATCCAAACAAAAAATTGAGGTCTCTCAAGCCCTTCACAAGATGGCATGAGGGTTTTAAAGTAGTCTCCCTTAATAATTGTTTATATAATTATGAGTCTTGATGGATGAAAAAAATTATATTTTAATCATAAAAAACCTATTTACCTCTCCCAACATGATTAGTACCCCGTGTAAACTTTCAATAAAGCTCTCGGTCTATAAAAATGGCCTCTCGTTTATTACAAGACCATGTAAGATCTCAAGAGATATAATTCTTGATCAAGAGTTATAAAAGTGTTTGTTATAGGTTTAAGACACTTAATTGAAGTATAATATACATACAATGATGTTTTCAAATGATTCCATGAATATATTTACCCTTTTCCCCTTATTAAGACTTGGTTATCCCAATACTTCATATAATATTACTCCCACATCTCATTTTCATTTTGAGATTGTTAAACTCATCAAGTCTCTTCAATAAATTGTAAGTTTCTTAATTTTTACACTCTTAGGCCTCTAGGTCATTTTAGGCCTAAGTTATAGATTTGAGAGATATTTGCTCATCTTGATGGTTTTATTTTATTAATACGAGGTTTGTAAATCATCATAACCCTATCCAAGTTTATTTAAATATCATTTATCTTCTAGAATTCATTCTTGTCAAAAAATATGCACTTCTTTATATCCAAGGTGCAAACCTGTAGGTGCCAATCAAGCCTGTAGGTGTTTTTCCTCAACCTAGTTCCTTGTTGGTTCCCAAAGATGGTTATTTAAATTACTACTTACCTCCATAACATAAAAAAAATTATTAGATATCACCCATAGTTTCCATGACTCATTTATTCCTTAAACTTAATTTTTCAATACAAGATTGATTGCATTTACTTGAAAATGGAGACCTACAGGTTTGCATACATGTAGGTCTGAATTTTATCATCTTTGGCCTTTTATGATGCAATATATATTAATTTTTACCCTTGAAATTATCTATTTTATATTATTAAAAAATATCCTCATAAGGTTTTAGTTCTTCATACCTCTAATGACAATGCAATGTTTGTCTCTTTGGTTCATTCTTCTATAGGTAGATTTGCACATAACCTTCAAACTTATGATTATTGTAGGTTCATGTTGGAGGAATTCATATTTAGGACATATAGTTTTTGAGAATATTAAAGGTATATTAAGCAATTAAAATTATATGAAATCAATTCCTTCATTTGTTTCTTTAGATTCACAACCAATGACCATGTTGACCTCCATATCTTCATGTTATATGCAGTCCCTTGGTATTTATGAGAACAAAACTTCTCTTTAAATTTTTGGGTCTAAAATTGATTTGGTAAGGTCTAAATAGGTTTCAAGATGCCAAACATACAATAAAATACTACTTTACACTCTTTTCATGTATTAGTGGTCTTCAAATACAAGGATTATGCTTGTAATCTTGATCAATGATGAATGTTTGTGGAAGACTATAGGTCTCCATCATGTTGTGCAGTTTTAGGTCCAAATAGGAATTTGAGTGTATTTTTAATGAACTTAAAAATCATCAAAGAGGTGTATAGGAGTTTTTATATATTTACTAACATGATCTTAACTACTTGAACACCCTAAAACATCAAAAACACCATGTCCTCATCCTACAACCTATTCCAAACTGAAGATGTCTTACCTATTTAAGGTCACATGTGCCAAATGAGGATTTCAAAGTTATATTATAGGACTTTAAAGGTCTATTATATCCTCTCTAATTTCCTTCATGTATCCAATGAGCTTTAAAATTCCATTTTAAAAATAAAATCGAGCTAGTAAGGGCTTTTTAGGGTTTTAAACCACCCTACTTTCTTATCATTTGTTCATAAAGCCTACCCATGAAACTATTGAATAATGCATGTAATATCAAGGCCATTAGGGCCCCCATATTTATCCAAGATATTGGGTGATTAGTATCTCTCTCTCTCTCTCTCTCTCTCTCTCTCTCTCTCTCTCTCTCTCTCTCTCTCCCTCTCTCTCTCTCTCTCTCTCTCTCTCCCCTCTCTCTCTCTCTCTCTCTCTCTCTCTCCCTCTCTCTCTCCCTCTCTCTCTCCCTCTCTTTCTCTCTCTCTCTCTCTCTCTCTCTCTCTCTCTCTCTCTCTCTCTCTCTCTCTCTCTCTCTCTCTCTCTCTCTCTCTCTCTCTCTCTCTCTTACACACACACACACACACACACACACACACACACACACACACACACACACACACACACACACACCACACACACACACACACACACACACACACACACACACACACACACACACACACACACACACACACACACTCACACACACACACAGACAAAGCATTTGAAAATGGTCATTATGAGCTTGATAAGAGCTTGATGGGAGAATGGGAGTGATTTTTTACTTTCTTTAGACCTTTCCAAGCTTCTTGATCATGTATTTTACTGTAGGGAGATTAAGAGACACATTTTAAATAATTTCCACATAAATATGAGCCCTTAAAATTTATATGGGTGAATGAACTACCCTCCTTTTAGTGTTGAAAACTGTTTATAATTGAATTTTATCATTTAAAACTAACTTAAACTAACTTGAAAAGTGTTAAACCATACAAGTAAATTTTTCTTGACTTTACTTGAATTCATAAATCTTAGAGATATGTTAGACTTGGACATGAAAGACATCTAATATGTTGAGGTTTGTTCATGTTGGTGTGTTGAAGACATTGATGTTGTCATTCATGTCAAAGGTAATTGAGTGCCATTGATGCCATATAATTGATCTTGTGAAGATACATGGTAAGTATTCTTAATGACTTAAGCATGATCTAGTAGGTCCTTGAGTTCTGCATAAGGTCTTGGTACAAGGTTGTGATATGACAAGATTATAAATAGTGATTACTTAGTATTTATATGAGAGATCATAAAAAATAGAGTCTTAAATTGTTTATTATGATAATTTCATTATTTTACCAAGTTCATAAGAAGTAAGCCTTTATGGACAAGGTGTATTGAGAAGCGTAGTATTGTCTTGGTGAAGACATGGCTAGTTTAGTCTTGATAAGACACCTATATGGTTTAAGAAGTCTTGGTGAAAAGAGAATGATGAGAGATTATATAGGTCATTTTCCAGATGTCTAGATGTAATTAGTGAGCTAAAATATGTGTATTAGAGGTCTCAAAGTTATATCGTACCTAGTAAGTATATTGGTTCTTAAACATGAATATGGTTTGAAGAGGAATGATGGTGATGATATGGATATGTATGAGCTTGAATTTATGAAATGTAGTATGTGATAATGGTACAAGGATATATGACATGATTATAAGGTGTTGTGAGTAGTGCAAGAGGGTTCAAGTTATTTTTAAGGTATAAGTGTGTCTTACAAGTATAAGCCTAGTGTGCAAATAAACCTAATATGGCCTAATGAGGGGTCAAATTCAGTTTCTAAGGTGATATAGATAATGTGAGATTTACCATAGGTATAATAGGTTTTTTTATGAATGATAATGAATTTTGAGGTCCTACGTTGAAGGATAAAACATGAAAAAGAGTTTAAAGGTCTCTTGTGTGTGTGGAATAAAGAGTTACAGACCCAAGAAGGAAATTTTGATGCTTATTGGTATGTGTGAATATTGCATGGGAAGTTGAGATCTTGGGGAGAGATGGAAAAGGGTATTAAAAATGTTTTCCAAGTGTTATTAGTGGGTTTTTGAGGCAAAGTTTTATGAACAAATGCTAAGAATGGAAATTGATCTAAAACCCTCATAAAACCCTTATAGTGACCTGATGGTGAATGTTTTGTTTTTAAGTGCCCATAATGGTTTTTTAAAGATATTTTTTGTATTGGATAATGTATAGGACTCTTTTAGGTTCCTTTGGGTGGCATTGAGTGTTCAGGAGAGTGAGCAGAATCTACATAAAAACTCTTCTTTCTCATAAATTTGGTATAGCAAGAAGGGTTGACTAGGTAAAAGAATGAAAATCATTGGAGGAAATTTTTTGAGACTTTTAATTCATTCCCATAATTATTTTTAAGAAATTTATATATTTAAATTTTTTGATAATAGTCATGGAAGTTGGCCTATCGCTAAAAGGTCAGATAGTGAAGATAGTGAGAAAACTAGGTAAGAGTGAGAATGGGATTAGGGATGAGTTACAGAGGATTAGGAATGGATAAAATTACATGATTTTTTTTAAATACCTATACCACATTCATATTTTGTTATACGTTATGGAAGTCATTGAAAATGTTCAAGATGGTGTCCACAAATTGATGTCTAGTGAAAATGAGACAATAAAGGTACAAGGTTTATATTTTGGTCTATATATACCATATTTATCATTATAAATATATAAATTTATTATTTTATATGTTATAAATATTGATAAGTATAATAATCATGCATAATAACTTCATTTTTGTATCTACATAGGTGTTGGAATGTAAATTCACTATGGCTGGTTCTCAAGACAAAATGATAGTTCTAAGCAAGTAAGTGAGAATCATGAGTTTGAGGATATCTACACTTTGATAATGCATCTAATGAATATTATGTTTTTTATGACCTAAAATACCTATACATGCTTTATATAAGGCTGAGATTCACTTTAAGGAGTTGAGATATGGAATTCAAAATGGCTTATCTAGCTGTGTAAGAACTGTGAAAGAGAAGCTTAACAAATTAGTTTGTATGAGCAATTATTGACACTATAAACAATTACACACACACACACACACACACACACACACACACACACACACACACACACACACACACACACACACACACACACACACACACACACACACACACACACACACACACACACACACACACACACACACATACATACAGAAAATTGCCTATAGCTCTAAAAATCTAGTCATGAAGAATGTTGTCTTTAACACTTGTAAGAGCACTTCTATGACTTATAATTCACATTAATAGTTAATATGTAATAGTTCACATTAGTAAAAGTTGAAGTAATGTCAAAATTTTCATTTACCAGCTTAGAAGGATTATGTATAAGCTAAGTTAAAGATCAAACCTAGGTTGAGAGTCTAGAAGGAATGTAAAGACATGTTGATAGTAAAGAATAGGTCAAGGCATCAAGGTGTCTTTTATAACCTTGATTTAGGAATTGTAAGAATTTATGTGTAGGTTTCTTGTTGAAGCAAGTAATAAAAGGATCATAAGAGTTGTTGATTGGTATATAAGACCAATGCCATTCTTGGTAGGACTAGAGATGATCTAAAGAGTATGTTTAACCTTGTGTTTTCATGAATATGATATGAAGTGATCTAAACCATGAAATTTGATCATGTGATCTATATTTATAAAGGTAGAGGTTTGTAAGTGAAGAATGAGTTGATGTTCAAAACTAGAGGAGTTAAGTTGAGTCTATAAAGCTGCCATAGATAAGCAAGGTATATTAGAGGCTTGAGTATGTTGATGAGTCCTATTGGTGATGTGAGGTTTGATTGATACTTCATGAGGTATAAAGGTATGATCATGAATCCATGTTTGTATTTTTTTAGCATATATGAATTGAGATAACAAGACCCAACATAGGAGTTTATTGGAATCATGAGTGCACATTTTGTTGAAAGACCTAAGAAGATGATTATATCCTATAGGCATGATCAATGGTGGACATTTTATTTTGGGTGATGATGTAGGTATTTGAAGCATATGACATGACTAGCATGAATAAGGTTTTCAAGACTTCATGGGACAATGAAACCATGAAAAGCTAGTGAGTGTAAGATGACTGCATAATTGGTTGATTTGAGTCACTACCATGTGAAGTCAAGTGATCTTGGTGAATGTCAAAATGGAATTAGGATATTTTGATACATGTGGACATTATATAATGTCCTTGACAATGTATTTTAAGTACCATATTGATTAGATTACTCTTACTTAGAAGTCTGATATGACATAATAGTCTTGATAGAGTTTGATGATTATTTAACAAAGGTTCACAATAGAGATTGAGGTCTCATAGACCTAACTAGTAGTTTTCTATGTGGAAGTTATTCTGATCTAATCTAAGCCATGATGTATTATGAAACATAAAGTGGATAGATTTTTACATAAATAATATTTTGATATGACATATGAATATATTTATGTATAGATGACTAAGATTGTTCTTTGGAACAATGCTATTGTTTGGAGATAGGATTAAAGTGTGTAGGTCTATATAAGACCTAATTGAACATCGTTAAATGAATATTATTTGTCAAAGAAGGATTTCATTCTTTAGGTGTTACCATATATTAGGGAAGAAGAGTGATGTTCATGTGTATGAATGCCTATGATGGTTTGGGCAAACTTGAAAGGAGATCATAATCTTGGGGGAGATTTGTAGCTATATGATTAATAAGTTGTTTACTTTAGTAGACATGAGCCTAAGGAAAGGTGAGATTCTATTTGGATTGATCAAAAGGAGATCAATAGCATGTGCATATTATAAAGTCAAATGAAGAGATCTTAACCTTGTTTGGAAGAAGTCTAAGTCAATTAACATCTAGTTTTCAAGTCAGACAAGGGCATATGTTGAGGATTTATGGGTGATAAATAAGATTTCTCTAATATTAAGGTCTACTTATAAAATCCTAGGGCTTGTGATGAGCATAAATTCAAGGGGAGCTCATATATTTCTTTAAGAGATATTTGAGCAGTTTGTCATCAAGATCAAGTCCAAGTATTAGGTGGTATAATATGAAGAGATGAATGGATTAAAGTAAGATCATGAGAAGATGATGATCTATAATTAATTTTTGTGGAGTCATGACAAACATGTGTCAAGTTATTGAGTCATAGAGGCAAGTTAAGAAATAACTATTCAATCCTTCTAAGGTAAGCATTTGGTCAGTTTTCTCTAGTGGCATTATTGATTTGGAGTGAAAAGACATGGTGATAGTTTGAGAGACCCTTTGTAATTAATGTAAAAGGGGGGGAAAGACGTGGTTGGGAGATTCATCTTGAGGAGATGTGAGAATGATATACTTTGTTAGAGTGTTTTCCCATCAATGACAAAGGGGGAAATTGTTGAGGTTTGTTCCTATTGGTGTGTTAAAGAAATTGATATTTTCATTGATTTCAAAGGTAATTGAGTGTCATTGATGTCATATAAGTGATATTTTGAAGATATATGTTAAGTATTTTTGATGACTTAAGCATGATCTAGTAGGTCCTTGAGTTTTGCATAAGTTCTTGGTACAAGGTTGTGATATGGCAAGCTTATAAGTAGTAATTACTTAGTATTGATATGAGAGATCATATGAAAGAGAGTGTTAAAGTTATTTTTATGATAATGCTATTGTTTTACCAAGTTCATAAGAAAAAATTATTTGTGGACAAGGTGTATTGAGAAGCCTTGTCCTGTCTTGGTGAAGATATGGTTAGTTCAATATTGGCAAGAGACCTATATGGTTTGAGAAGTCTTGGTCCAAGGACAATTATGAGAGATGTTTTAGATCCTTTCCTAGATTTTTGGATGTAATTAGTGAGCTAAAATAGGTGTCTTGGATGTTTCAAAGTTGTATGGTGCCTAGTAGGTCTACTAGTTCTTATACATGAATATGGATTGAAGAGGCATGATGGTGATGATATGGATATGTATGAGCTTGAATTTGTAAAATTTAGTATGTGAGCATGGTATAAGGATATATGATATTATTTTAAGGTGTTTTGAGAAGTGAAAGAGGATTCAAGGTGTTTTCAAAGTCTAATTATGGATTACATGTATAAGCCTAATGTGCAAATAGATCTAGTGTGTCCTACTAAGGTGTCAAATTTAGTTTCCAAGGTGATAGAGATCATGTGAGATTTACCAAATGTCTAAGAGATTATTTAAAGAGTGTTAATGAAGTTTAAGTTCATGAGTTAAAGGAGAAAGCAATAAAAAGAGTTTGAAGGTCTCTCGTGTGTGTTGAATAAAGAGTTATATACTTGAGAAGGAACTTTTGATGATTTTTATCATTTGTGAATATTTAATGGGAAGTTGAGATCTTGGGGAGAGATTAAAAAATGTACTACTTTTTTTTCCAAGCATTATGAGTGGATTTTAGGGGAAACTTTTTATGAACACATGTTAAGAATGGAAACTAGTCTAAAACCCTCATAAAACACTTATAGTGACCTGATGGTAAATATTGTGTTTTGAGTGACCAAAATGTTTTTAAATATATTTTTATTATTATATCATGTAAATAACTCTTTTATGTGCCTCTGGGTGGCATTGAGTGTTGAAAAGAGTGAGTGGAAGCTATAGAAAAACTCTTATTTCTCAAAAATTTGGTATAGAAGGAAGGGTTGACTAGGTCAAAGAATGAAAATAATTGGAACATAAAGTTTGAGACATTTAATTCATGCCCATAATTATTTATTTTCAGGTTAAAAAATTTAAAATTTATAAAATGACCATGGAAGTTGGCCTATAGCTAAAAGGTCAAATAATGAAGATAGTGAGAAAACTAGGTAGGGGTGAGAATGAGATTAGGGATGAGTTGAAGAGGATTAATAATGTATAAAATTTCATGATGTTTTTGAAAAAAACCTATACCGCATTTCCCTTTTTTTATATGTTATTTAAGTCATTGAAAATGGTGTACACAAATTGATTTATCTAGTGAAGATGAGACAATGAAGGTACAAGGTTCAGAGTTTGGTCTATATATCCCATATTTTAAATTATAGATATATAAATTTTTGATTTTATATTTTATAAATATGTATAATTATCATAATAATTAATCATAAATTCTTTTTTGTATATACACAGGTGTTGGAATGCAAATTCACAATGACTAGTTCTCAAGAAAGAATGATAGTTTTGAGCAAGTAAGAAAGAACCATGAGTTGGAGGATATATAAAATTTTATGATACATATAATGAATATTATTTTGTTTTTTATGACCTAAAATACATATATATTCTTGATATAATTTTTAGAGTCACTTTATGGAGTTGAGATATGAAAACCAAAATAACTTATCTAGATGTGTAAGAACTATGAAAGAGAATCTTAACAAATTGGTTTGTAAGACCAATGATTGAAACTAGAAATAATGATATATACATTTTATTAATTTATATATGTAACATATTAAATATTAATGTGAATTATATTTCATGTAAATTCTCTTACAAGTGCTAAAGACAACATTCTTCATGATTGTGTTTTTGGAGCTACAGGCAATTTTCTATACGTAAGTGAGTTTGATGTTCCTATGTCATTTTGATCAATTTTTAAGTAAAAAAATCATGTGATAATGTATTATAGGTTACATGGGATATTATTAATGAATTTTTAGTGTTGGAAAGTGTCTATATAGTTGTTAATGGTAAAACATTCTTGACTGTGTTTTGAAACTTGCTAGTAGAATAGAGTGAGCCTTTTGTAGAAGTATTTTTGAGTGCTTGGATCTTGAGTGATGGTATATAATGGATTTTATGATGAAAATAAGGTCATAAATTTTCCATAAATATGTTTATTTTTAATTTAAAGTACATATAAATGTTTTTTGAGTTGTATCTTTGTAGAGAGAGTTTTTAACGTAATTAGGCCTAATGGAGCTTTCATGAGGTAATAAAATGACATGTGACTTATTGAGCATGGAGGAGGTTAGTTGAGGTTTAAAAATAATTTTTTGAAATTTTTTAGGACTTTTGTGAGGGCAATCTTGTCCATATTAGTCCAATTTGTTCTTTAGAGAAGATAGACCTAATGCATTAGGTCTCTAAGTAGGCCTAGAAGAAGATTGAGGTCTAAATGAGTTTGGATGACCTAATAATGATATTAATATGATTAATTATTATGTGTAACATGTAATAATACATTATTTATGTCTGAACCTAATTAATTAATGTCTTGGCTGACGAAATGTGTGAGTATTCTAGTGATTGATACAAGTATAGGGCATAATAGGCCTATTTGGCCGTGTGAAGAAGAATAAGATAGTGAAAACAAGTAAAAGAGAACCTTGAGGACAATAAGGAGGTCATGGATATAATAATATTGGAGTATATTATAATTCATGAATACCCATCATAATTTTTGAGTATGATGGACAAGGTCACATGACCTAAATTTGTCAAAAAGAGGCAAGTTGAGCAAGGAAGCCTACAGAGGCTATCTGAGAGAGATAGAAGAGTGAGGAGATAAAATGAATGTTATAATCATAATATTAGTGAAAAATAGGTGTCATAAGGTGATCAAAGGTTTTAGGTGTCTGATTTGGTGCTGAATCAACTAGGGGGTTGGTAGCTCCTTGCAAGTTGGTATTTTCTAAAGACTAGTTAAGTAGGTGCTTGACTAGGTAGGCATTGGAGCTCCTTGTGGAGTTGGCGATTCACTAAATTTGGATATTTTAATTATAGGATTGTATTAAATTTTAATATTTTAATGGTTTTTGTCCCCATTAAGGGTTTCCCACATATATGATGTGTTTTATGACTCATGCTCTTGTGTATGCTTGTTTATACATTGGTTGATCTATGTGATTAAATGAATGCTTCATAAGTAAAAAGTGGAATGAAATTATTTTTTTAAGAAATGGATTCACCACCTCCTCCCTCTTAGTGTCTATATTTCCATCATAACAAGGGTTTGTACTAGATATTAATTAAACAAGATTAACAACAAGAAAACACTT
Source organism: Torreya grandis (assembly GCA_037957365.1). Taxonomy (NCBI): domain Eukaryota; kingdom Viridiplantae; phylum Streptophyta; class Pinopsida; order Cupressales; family Taxaceae; genus Torreya; species Torreya grandis. The sequence goes on along the minus strand of JARHVA010005247.1, from coordinate 857,884 downwards.
TACCTTAATTTCCTAAAAAATACCTTAAACAATGCTAAAATTTTAGAATACATTAATTTATACCTCTTATAGAGGTATAATTAGTGCAAAAGGTCATGTTTTTTATTGATCCCACTTATGGTATCCAAATTTATCAAAAAACTATTAATGCTTACTATGAGACTAGTGCATCTCATACTACTAGTGATTTTCATGCCACTGATGCAGTGTTTTTTACTAACTCATCTCCCACTTATAGTTCATATCAAGATCTTGATACCTCAAATAACACTAATGCATCAAATGTTTCTTTCACTAGCCAAAATAACACTCAAACCAATCAACTTTTACTAAAAACTCTTAAGAAAATGCATACATTTCAAAATAATAATGCAAATCAAATGATTCAAATGAAAAATAACCTAATACAACTCCAAAACCAACCCCACCATGATTAATGGTGAGTGAAAATCCTAATTCAACCCCCCTTAGGGATTCACATGGTAACCTAATACCACAACCCCCTCTTATCAACAAAATTATCAAACATTTACAAAATAAACCTCTAGTACCTCAAATTGACATCATTGACATAGGAGGTATCACTCCCACCATCACCTATAATGGATATATAGATAGTACCCTACATTTAAAGACATTTGGGAACCTTTACAAATATTGAGTTAAGCTTAATACTTTTGCTGCCACTAAACTCTTAGTTATTACACTTTCAAGAGATGATTTAGATTGGTATAATCAATTGAAAACCCACTAAATTAATATATTATAATACTTGGTTAATTATTTGGTCCAAGAATTCTAAACCACTAATTTTCCTAAAAGCAATTCAACTCATTTCAATAATTGTAAACAACTATAAACTAAAACAACACATGTTTTCATCAAAAGATGGAAAGATTTGTCTAGAAAATATGAGCATAATATGGTGGATGAGAACCTATTCAACTTATTTACGAATTCTATCCACCCTAAATTATAATTTCATGTTATGAATATTTCTCCAAAAAATTTGGAAGAGGCTCTTGACCAAGCCAAATTTCATGTTTTCCTCATACATCAATTTGAACCTCCCTAACCTACAATAGGAACTCAAATGCTTATCACAAATAAAAACTACCATGCAACCAATGATGGTGTTACAGACACTTATGATACCATACACACCATCCAATCCATTGATCCAAATAATACCATGGATCATGTTCATCCTCATAACAATAATTTTAATCACAATCCCACATTTTCTCAAAATAATCATACTAATGTGCACAAACCTTTGTCATTTGCATAAATTCATAAACATCTTCCAAGACCTTTAAAATGAGATCTTGAATCCACTCATCCTATGAAAACTTGGTATGATCTAAATAAATTTTGTCAATTCCATGAAAGTTGGGGCCATTGTCATGAAAGCTGGGGCCATTGTCATGAAAGTTGTAGTTAATTAACAAATATTATTATGGAATTTTTACTTGGTTCTAAATTTGGCCACAAATCCCTTATACACAAAAGATAAAAAAATTATGACATAACACTTAAAGCTCATGAAACTCAAATTAAAATTAATATTTAAACCAAGCCAATGATCATTTAGCTATATATAAGGGTCCCCTTCCTAATAAAAAATACAACATTGATCAACCTACCCCTACTACCAATAACATTTGAAGTCTTATATAACTTAAAACCAATGATGAAAATGTGGTTAACATGACTAATATGAGGTGATTAGTTTCCTATATTGATTCAACCCCAAAACCTAACCATCACATCTCTTCAATATTTTGCATTATTTAAGAAACTTCCCCATCCTATCTAATAGAATTGGGGCATGAAGAACCAACACACATACAAACATCACCTCAAACAATCCAAATTGACCATACCTCTCATACATTGATATAAATTATACTCTTTCCCAAAATTCCATGCCTAAATAAAAAATCCCTCGAACTTCAAATAATATTTATTCTATTCAATGACAAAAAATACCTCAATAAAAAACCACATAACCTAAGGTCACTTGAAAAAATAAAAAAAATAAAGCAATCAAACATATACAAAATGAACCTCTTGTACCTCAAATTTCTATTATTGACATACGAGGTATCACACCTACCATCACCTATAATGGGTCCACCAATCTAGGGTAAATTTTAGTGGTAAATATTTGTTAATTCATGAATATTAAATTTTTGGGAAAATATGTTTTGGAAAATTTTCAGGAGTAGTACATAAGACCCATTCACCTAAAATTTTGGGATGTGAAATTTTTTAGGGGTAAGTTCACCAACCGTTTATAATAATTATGGGGAATCCATGTAATTCACTTTATATATAGTACATATGTTCATAAGGGCTACCATTCACGTCTCATTATTTACCTCATTACCAAGTTGAATATTAAGGATGCTTGACTGATAGGTTATGGGATAAATGAAAAATAAGTATAATTTTTTTATTAAACCTTAATATTATTTCATATTTGTATTCCTCTCAAAGATATATGAAATTTCAAAAAAATAAATCATCTCAATCTAAGTAGGTATGTAAGAGTTACAACTTTGAGAAGTTGGTGTTTGGTTGCATCACATCATCCTACCAAGAAACACATGGTGCCACCTGATTACATCATGATGTAGTTATGTGGCATCATGTTTTTGGGTCACAACATGTTGTCAGGCGATGGCATGATGTGATGCAACCAAACACCAACTTCTAAAGTCCTTAACTTTTTCATATGGACTCAGTTTGAGATGATTTTTTTATAAAAATTGCATATCACTTTGAGAGGAATACAAATGATAGCATGTTATTGAGATACAACATGTTGTTAGAAGGTAGTATGCTACCAGGTGATATTATGCTATCGCTCGATGGCATGATGTGATGTAACTAAATGCCAACTTATGGAGGCTATAATTTCTTTCATACATACTCATTTGAGATGATTTTTATTTTAAAATTTCATAGATATTCAAGAGTAATACAAATAACAACATGATTCTAATTGGAAGCATGTTGTTGGGAGATAACATGATGTGATGCAATTGCATGCCAACTATTGAAGGCCATAAATTTTGCATACAGACTCTATTTGAGATGATTGTTTTTATAATTACATATCTATTTGAGAGGAATTCAAATATTCAATAATATTACGGTTTATGAAAGTTTTTGATACCTTTTAAAAATTTATCCCAAAACCTATATGTTTTGAATATGTAGATGAACAATTGTACAAAAAACATAACAAGGTGATTTTTTTTCAAAATATCACTAGGGTTGCGAATGGGATTCACCTAAAAAACCTAATGGGGTTTCTAATATGGAATCTTAAAGTGAACCTTACACCAATCCCATATTTCACTTAAAGACATTTGATAACCTTTATAAAGATTGGGTAAAAATTAATACCTTTGATGCTATCAAACTATTAGCTAAAACACTCTCATAAGATGATTTAGATTGGTACAATAAATTTAAACCCCATTCTATCACTATATTTTAAGAATTGGTTAACTCATTAGTCTAATAATTTCAAACTAGTGTTCTTCTCGAGAATAACTTAGCTCAATTTATAGATTGTAAACAACTTGACACTAAAACAACACAAGCCTTAATCAAGTGATGGAATAAATTATCTAACAAATGTGAGAATAACATAGTGGATGATAAAATTTTCAACCTATTCACTAAGGATTTCTACCCCAAATTACAATATCAGGTTAGGACTCTCTCTCCAAGGAATTTGGAATAAGACCTTAACCAAGCTAAGCAACAATAATTCCTCATGTGTCAATTTGAACCATCTAAACTTACAAGTAATGACATGATCATTAAAAATAAAAAATGTCATATAAATAATGATGGTGTTATTGATACCTATGACACTATTAGTAACATTCAAGCAATCTCTCCAAATAACACAATGGAGCATGCTCCCCATCCAACCAACACTCTTACATATTCTCAACCTAATAACACCAATGTCTATAAACCATTATCCTTAATTGAGATTACAAATATTCTTCCAAGAACTCTACCATGAGATCTTTACCCCACTCATCCAATGAAATCATTGTATGATCCAAACAAATTGTGTTGGTTTCATGCAAGCTGGGGCCACTCTCATGAGACTTATATAAAATTACATAATCTAGCTATGGATTTTATTCTTGGCCCAAAATTTGATCATGAAACACTTATTTGTAAGTGTTAACACATATATGACATATCTTCTAAAGCTCATGAAATTCAAAACAAAAATAAAGCTTTAAATCAAGCTAATGCTTACCTTGATATATAAAAATATCCTCTTTCTAACCATCAAGATAGCACCGACAAGCCTAATCCTTCTACAAAGAGTGTTGAAAGTCATATAGACCTCACTACTAATGAAGAAAATGTGGTTAATATAACTAAGATGTGAAGAGTATATGCTTTTATTTTTTTCAATCCAACACCCATGCATCAAACCTCTCAACTATTATGCATCATTTAGAATACTTCCCCATCTCATCTAATGGAATTAGGGCAAGAAGACCTTATAACATTCCAATAACCACTCTCAACAACTCAACTTAGTTATACCTATCACACTATCTCTATTCTTCCCCCAACATCCACATAATAAGACAATTTTCCTCAAACTTTTAATAGTATTCATTTAACCCAACCATAAGAAATACCTCAGCCAACTATTACACCACCTCAAGTCAATCAACCTATTGGTACTCAACCTAAACTAAATACACCCTATCAAAATACAAGTTTGATTTCACTTCCAACCCTAATTTATAGGAGCTATTGTAACATTATGTTATTATATCTAGAAATCCTCCCATGGGTTACGATGAATGGGACCCCATTATGGAACTTTCTCATCTTCCATCCCAAATACCTTTCCTCAAATTCATGCGAACTTTAATCAAAACCATCTAATGCAATTGTTGTTTGAAATGAACATCCATCATATTCCTCTAATAAAACATGAAGCTACCTTATCTGGATCCAAATATAGTATCCTTAAATAATGTGAAGATATGTACATACATGTTGATGAAATAATGGACACTTCTCTTTCCCTTAAGTTTCCTATCACTTCCATGATTCTCAATGAGATTCTACTTTATTAAGATGATCTTCCTCTATTTATTAGTGTCCAAATTTTCCATATCTAAGTTAAGCATACCATAATTGATGAAGGTTGAGGTACTTGTTTTGCCTCCCTTGATTTAATTTAGACACTTGGATATTCTAGATGTAAACATAAGTCCACATGTAGTACATGTCAATGATACAATAAAAGGAAAATGATTCCTCTAGGTTGCATGTGGCTTCCCATTACCATCCCTCCTATCACTTGTTACATGAAATTTATGATCTTTAATTTTCCTCTATCCTATAACATCTTACTTGGTAGACCTTAAAATCATAGTATGAGAGCAGTCACCTCATCTGCATGCCAATGCATCAAATTCCCCCATAATCAAGCTATTTAAAAGATGTAAGAAGACATTAACCCTTAGATTTTTGAATAATTCTAAGAACATGGTGTATTTAGAATTCCTACCCTTGAAATTTTTCCTAGTATCCCATTTAAGGAATCTCAACTCTTCAATTATCCACGTAATTCCATTTGAGGTTATAATGGTCACCCCAAATTAATTATGAGCATTCCACCTAACCTGCTAGATTATGGTGATGATGAGTTGGATGAGATTAGCCTTAATATCAAAAACTCTAATCTATCTCCCTCATATCATTTCCAAACATACTCCCTCTTTGTAACCTCAATCCTATCAACTACCTATCAATGATATACATGTCTTAACCAAGATTAGACATTATATCCATCACACATCCTTTGATGATAAAGTAATACATATATGTACTATAAAATTGTATACACATAAGTATGATGATGGTTATGATTTAGATGACCCAATTTTAGTTGGGATTGTAAAAGATAGAAATATCAAAAATTTTCAATATCATACTTTATTTCTATATTTTCATTTTTATTTTAACATTCCTTCCTTTATAGTACCTAATTGTAGTCTTCTTCCTATTTTTTATAGGGTCAATATGGAATGCTCACATGGTAAACCTATATTTGAAGTAGATCCCCTTAGGAGCATGCTCATAAATCATTCCATGATAGGTACTTACCACTTTTCTAGATACCAAGATTGTTCTAGTTTGCTTCCCTTAGAGATGTTAGCTACTATTCTTCAACCTTCTATGTGACTAGCCTCACTTTCAATTAATCCTAGTCTAATTTATACTCCCACTCTACCTTTAGATAAACCTAGATTGGTTTCTAATCCAGTCCAACCTTCCCTTAGTGATGGTGTTCTTCCTTCATTGCAACTTGTTCCCATGCCCACCCAATGGGCTAATCAGCCTTATCGTGATATCCATAAAGTTTTCATTCACTAGACCAAAGACTAAAAATTATATCAGCCACCCCCTACTTCTTATACTTTTTCCATTAATAGGCAATCAAATTCTAATAATAAATGTTTATGTTATTTCCACAAGATAAATAACCACTATTCCACTCATTTTTAGAAGCTTCCCACCACTACTTATCCCAAAGATAAAGTTATACCTCCTCCTAAGTTATTATTTGAGTATATCCCTAAATATGGTGAGGTATACTATCTTTGGCACTAGCATGGTACCCATCATAATGATTGCTTCCATATTATCTAAAAATACCTTTGTGATCACCCACAATTCACACCCACACCAGTTTTACTTCCTTCTAGAGGTCACTTATGCAAGAAGTCTCCTCCTTATTCTCTAGCGACACCTCCTTCTCCATTAGTGGCATATCTTTATCACCCCACAAATATTATTCCTATCTAGGCACCTATTCTTCTCCTTGAGTATCCTACACATGAGATCCCTCATGATCATGATCCTTTAGATATACCTACATTTTATGTTGAGGAGATTCAAAAGGAATGTTGAGTATTATCATTTATGTCAAAGGCATATCTTGAATGATGTTGATATCATTGAGAGATTGTGCTTAGTGGGTAATATGTTGATATGATGGTCAAGTGAGCATTGAAGCATGGTTATGATGTTTTAGGTCTGCATGAGGTCATGAGAAAATGTTGATCAGAAAGAGATTATTGTAATGGTGTGAGAGTATTTTCTAAAGAGTGTTCTTATTTCATATAATTGAGGTAAGCATGTTTGAGTACTAGTTATTGAGTAAAAAGTGTCTTTATAATCCTAATCTAGATCCTATGAGAAGGTGTGTGTAGTGAAGTTTGGTGAAGTAAGTGAGGTCAAGCTTGTGAGAGGTTGTTTATTATTATGTGATCATGTAAGTAAAGTGTAGATACTTTTATAAGTGTTTCAAGATTAGTTTCCAAGCTTTAATTACTTAAGAAGCCTAGTCATGACATTAGTCATAGCATGTAAAGTCCTCGTGAGAAGGTATGAGTATGGTAAATTGGTAATATGGATGAAAATAGGCATGAGAGGTTTTATGAGGTTGATTAAGTATGTGTGGTGGATAATGTATGGAAAGAGGCATAAAGGTCAGTTTTAAGGTCTGATGTGGTTTTCACATTAAGGTCTAAAAGAGAAAAGAGAGAGAGTGTGGCCTAATGAGGGGTCATGATTAGATTTCAACGTGTTTGAGATCTTGTAATAATTTTAATAGGTGAAGTATTTTGTTTCAACTTTGTTCATACAGTTTGAGGTCATAGTTTAAAGGAAAAGGCATAAAAAATTGGTTAGATGTCTCTCAAGTGTTCAAAATGAAGGGTTCTCAACTCGAGAATGATTTTATTGTGATCATTAGCTCATAAAAACTTTTACATGTGAACCTAAGCTATTCATGGTATATGGGGAAGGGTCCTAGCTCAAAATTCCAAGCATTAGTTTTTGGATTGAGAGGCTATGCTTTATGGCTAATTATTAAGAATGGAAACAAGTTTAAACCCTCTTAGAACCCTAATAAGGACCTAATGTTGATAAAAAGTTCCCATAATGGATTGGTATGATTAGGTAAGATATTAGAGGTTGTATTCAAATATCCAAGAACCTCCATGTGTGATTGATTTTTCAGGTGTGTGAGTAGACCCTATAGGAAAGTCTCAATTTTTTGGAGATATATTATAGTAGTTAGAGTTGACCAAGTCAAAGTATGAAAATGGATGGAGGATGAATCTTGATACATGTGTTTTATGTCCATGAAGGTTTATGGATAGGTTATAGGCTTTAGGTGTGAAAATTTGATGTTCTAAGTTGGCCAATTATTAGCAAGCCTAATGAAGAAGAACAGTGAAAAACCTAAGCAACAATGAGAAGATGATTAGGAATGTGTTTTCATGATAATATGATGAAACCAAGTACATATATATGTTTTTTAGGACTTGTGGTAAATGAATTTTTTGTATAACTTTTGGAGGTTAGTGAATATAGTGAAATAGTTGCTCACAAGTTGATCTATTTGGTTTAGATGAGATAATGAGATATAAGGTCATGATATCATATGGATTATGATATATGTAGATAATCATATGAGATCATAATATCATTATTATATATACATATAATATATTAGAAATTTAATATGTCTATACAAGTGTTAGAGGTCTGAGTCACCATGATTGGTCTTTGAGGAAAACTGGTAGTTCTAAGTGAGTGAGTTATAGAGGTGTTTATGAAGCTTTATGACTTGTCTGATGAAATCTAATGCATTTTATGAAGTTTTGAAGGAATTTAAGGTTATTTTTATGTGATTTATTATAATTTTTATGTGGGTAAATATTGTGTTATCATTAGTTATTCAAGATAGACCTTTTTGTAAGTGTGAAGGCCTAATGTAAATAGTACTAATGGTGTGCTTCTAGTGGTGGTTGGAGCTAAAAAGTGTCATGAACATAATATGAGATTAGTGGGGGTATATTTTAGTGTTATATGAGGTTTTCCTTCTTTTTTTAAGTTTTAAAGTGTTCCAAGGAGATCAAAGGGTAATGTGTACTAATGAAGGCCTAATTGAATTAGGTCTCATTAAGGCCTAAAAGAGGTTTTGGTATTTTAATTTGTAACCAACCTATTATAATGATTAATTAATGTATGAAATATGTTATAAGAAATATTTTAAGGGAAATAAAATGGTAAAATTTTGTGTGTATGAATAATAGGTGTGTGATCTAGAGGATTGTATAAGAACACAGTGTAATAGGCCTAATTAGCTAGTTAGAGTTTGTGAGAGTGAAAGCAATGGAAATAAAACATTGAAGAGATGAAGGAGGTATTATATACCATCATATGGGTGTATATAAAATATAATTAAGATATAATATGGGTAATTTAGATAAATATCAAGGTCATATGACCTAATCTATCTTAAAGAGACCTAGTTGAGCGAAGAAACCTAAAAAGCAGTTTGAGAGGGATATAAGAGAGAGAAGAGATAGAGAAGGTGATAATCATGTGTTGTGTGAGAAATAAGGTTATATAAAAGTTATAAATTTTTTTATCTACTTTATTTTATACTGAGTCATCTAGGGGGTTGGTTTTTGCTAAAGCTTAGTTGAGTGGGTGCTTGAGTTGTTGGGGTTGGCGTTCCATGTTGGTGATTCAATAAAGATTGGTTTTTATCCTATAATAATGTAGTACATTTGAAAATATAAATGGGTTTATTTTCCTTCAGGTTTTTCCACATATGTAATGTGTTATCTTGTTTCATGATCTTGTATGGTTGCATATAGTTTGCTAGATGTTCATATTTACAAGAATGGTTCATATATGCTTAGTAGAATTGAATGAATATTTTGAATAAATTGATTCACTCCTCCTATTAGTTATTATGATTTCAAAAATTGGTATCATATCTTGGTATTTTAAAGAAATCCTAACAGCTTAAAGGTGATCTTAAGAAGCATAAGATATCTAGTGATAAAAAATAATAAGATAACATGTATGATGATGAAGTCTACTATGACAATGATGAAGGGAAAGTTAAAGTGGACCTTGAAGCTAAGCTCAAAGTGCCTTAGATGATTTTAAGAATAAAAATAATACTATAATGGATCTCAATAATCAATTATAAGGTGCCAATATAATGTTTAGATAAAATGAAGTCATAGAGAGACAGGACTCAAAAGGCCCCTCAAGACAGATTCAAAGAGGTCATCCTAAATCTCAAATCATTAGCAATAAGAATGTAGGTATGAAAATAAGGATAAGACTAGTAAGTAATTTAAATCAAGATAATGTTTTCCTATTTTCTAAAATTTAACCTTTTGAATATTATAGAAGCAAGTAAATCCAAATTTTTGATAGGAGCTATGAATGAAGAGTTAGAATAAATAGAGAAAAATGAAACTTGGGAACTAGTTCCTAGTTCTATAGATAATAATGACATTGGAATGAAATGGGTATTTAAAAAATGTTAAATGAATATGGAGAAGTCACTAGGAATAAAGCTAGATTGGTATGAAAGGGATATGCACAGGTTGAAGGGATAGACTCTGAGGAGACCTTCACACGAGTAACAAGATTGGAAGCCACCAGATTATTCCTAGCATATGTAGGATTCAAAGGGTTCAAGGTATACCAAATGGATGTCAAATATACCTTTTTGAATGGGAATTTGGAAGAGGAGGTGTACATAGATCAACTTGAGGGGTTCTCACTATCAAGTGACAAAGACTATGTTTATAGATTGAAAAAGGCTCTTTATGGTCTAAATCAAGCTCCTAAAACTTGGTATGATATATTGGATAAAAGATTCAAAAGAGGAGTTATATAGAGTATTATACACATAAATATATAGGATAACCATCAATTTATAGTATTTGTCTATATGGATGACACCATATTTGGTCGAAACAATGGGAACATGACCAACATTTTTGTAGAGGTGATGAAGAAAGATTTTGACATGTCCATGATAGGAGAACTATCATTATTTTTTAGGTTGTATATCACTCAATATAAAAAATTTATATTCATTTCACAAGCCAAGTATATAAGAGAGATGTGGAAGAAGTTTGGGAAGGAATATTACAAGGTAGTTAGTACACCTGTGATCATGGGGTGTAAGTTGAGAAAGGAAGATGAGTTTCCAAAGGTAAATTAGACTTAATATAGGTTAATTATTAGAATTTTATATACACCACTACCTCTATAAACAACATCATGTAAGTAGTAGGTCTTGTGGGAAGGTTTCAAGTAGATACAAAGGAAAACCATCTATAATCAGTTAAAAGGATACTTAGGTATCTCAAGGGGACTATGGATTTTGGGTTATGGTATTTAAGGATCAAGGAGTTTAATTTGAAAACTTATAAAGATAAAAACTAAGTAATAATTTTATATTATAGGAAGAGTACCAGTGGAAGAACTTTATTCTTAGCGGGGTACCTAGTTTTATGGATAAATAAAAAACAACCATCAATAACATTATCCACTTGTGAAGTTGAGTACATTGCAGTAGCTTCATGTTGCATTGAGGTCTTAAGGATAAGACAAAACTTAAAATAATACAAGGTGGAGTATGATGATCCCATCCCTATCTATTGTGATAATATAAATGCTATAAGTGTCTCAAAGAACCTTATCATGCACTCAAGGACTAAACACATTTCTATCAAGTATCATTTCCTAAGAGAGAAGGTAAATAAACAAAGTGTAAAGATTGAATATGTTTATATAGAGGATTATATTTTATAAATGTTTATCAATCCATTTCCAAAATCAACATTTAAACACCTAAAATAGGAATTGGGTGTAGTTCTTGCCCCTAGAAATCACTAAGGATGTCAAGGACTTAGGGGAGCTAATCATGTGGTTCATTAACACCAAGTGAATGACAGTAGTAACAAGAAGGTATGCATGGATATAGGGGGATAATGTTTTTATGATGACTCATAAAATCATAGTTATGTATGTTGAGTGTTTTGGTTACAAAAAGTGTGATCCAAAGAGTTGTAGACATCACTTTGTCATTTATGTCAAAGGGGGAGAAAATTTCAGAATGAGGGAGAAGTTTTCTAAGAGTGGTTGCCATAAATGACAAAGGGGGATGTTTTTTAGGAATGTAATTGATGTTAAAGGTGCATCTTTCATGAGGTTGATGTCATTGAGAGAGTGTGCTTAGTTGCCAGTATATTGATATGATTGCCAAGTGAGCATTGAAGAATGGTTATGAGGATCTAGGTATACATGAGGTCATGAGAGAATGTTGATAAGAAAAAGACTATTTTAGTGGTGTGATAGTGTTTTATAAAGAGTTTTGTTATTGTATATCATTGACATAAGCATGTTTGAGTACTAGTTCTTGAGTACAAGGTGTCTTGAGAAGCTTAGTTTAGACCCTATGAGAAGGTGTGCATAGTGAAGTTTGGTGAAGTAAGTGAGAAAAATATTTTGAGAGGTTGTTTTAAATTGTGTGATCATGTAAGTAAAGTGTATATACCCTTATAAGTATTTCAAAGTCAGATGTCAATTTTTAATTTCTTAAGAAGCCTACTCATTGCATTAGTCATGGCATGTAAAGTCCTTATGAGAAGGTATGAATATGTTGACCTAGTAAGATTGATGTATAAATTCATGACAAGTTGTATTAGGTTTCTTAATTATGTGAGTGCTTTTCAGAATGCATTGAAATAGGCATGAAGGTCAATTTTAAGGCCTAATGTGGTTTACAGGTTAAGTTTAGAGAGAGAGAGAGAGAGAGAGAGAGAGAGAGAGAGAGAGAGAGAGAGAGAGAGAGAGAGAGAGAGAGAGAGAGAGAGAGAGAGAGAGAGAGAGAGAGAGAGAGAGAGAGAGAGAGGCCTAATGAGGGGTTATGATTAGATTTCAAGGTGTTTCATTTCATGTAAGAATTATCATAGGTGAGGTATTTTTTAAAGTTTGTTCATGTAGTTTGAGGTCATATTTTTAAGAATAAGGCATGAAAATTTGGTTAGAAGTCTCTTGAGTGCTTAGAATGAAGGCTTCTTAGAAGGATTTTATTGTGCTCATTATCTCATTAGACCTTTTCATGGGAACCTAAGATATTCATGGTAGATGGGGAAGGTTCCTAGATCAAAATTTCATGCATTAGTTTTTATATTGAGGAGATATGATTTATGAATGCTTGTTAAGAATGAAAAAACGTTTAAACCCTCTTAGAACCCTAATAAGGACTCAATGTTGAATATGTTGGCCAAAATTTCAAATAATGGATTGATATGCCAAGGTAATCTATTTAAGGTTGTATTAAACTCTCCTAAGAACCTACAGGTGTGATTGAATCTTAAGGTGTGTGAGTAGACCCTATAAGAAAGTGATAATTTATCAAATATTTGTTATATTAGTTAGAGTTGACCAAGTCAAATTATGAAAATAGATGGAGGATGAATATTGAGACATGTATTTTATGTACATGAAGGTTTCTAGATATTTTCTAGGATTTGGGTGTACAAATTTGATGTTCCAATTTACCCAGGCAGTAGTGAGAAGATGATTAGGAATGTGTTTTCTTGATAATATGATGAAACCAAGTACATACAGATGTTCTTAAATAATTTTAATACATGTTAATATTTGTTATAAGTTTTAGAGGTTACCTAATATAGTGAAAAAGTTTCTTACAATTTGACCTATCTGGTTCAGATGAGACTATGAGATATAAGGTCATGAGATTGGTCTGCAAGACTAATATTTTCCATTTGATTATATTATATTAATTTTTGAGAATGGTATAATGATCTCATAGGATCATCTACATGTATCATAAGTTATTTAAGATGTCTATATAGCTGTTGGAGGTCGAGATCTCATGAAGGCTATATGTATGAAAAGTAAAAATAGACCTACCTTCCCACATCTTGTTCCCTATTCCTCGGGACCCCTTACAGAGCCATCAGTCTATTGAGAATATTGGGTATTTATGTGATAAATTAGGTAGCACCATAGAGTTAATTTAATTATCCTATTCTAATCTACTGGCCTATCACACCCCAATATATCTTGGCTCTATCATGAGGCCAACTATGGAGTTTGAGCTTTGATTGAAGATATGAGATGTGCTTGTAATCATGTATTTTGGTATGATTTCGAAAATTTAAATTTGTAAGTTACATTTTTATGTCATTACCTTTCGTTTTAAATTATTTGGATTTTAAATTTTTTTAAATGGATTTTTCTATTCCTCCTCCATATGCGATTGGAAGACCAAACATGGATGATAAAGATGACTTTAATTTGAATACTTTAGACTTGGTTGATAAGAGAAAGATCTTAGAGAGCAAGGTGTCTAAGATTCATTATTAAGTCAAGTGAAATAAAAGTGTTATCTTGACTTTGACCTTGTTTTATCCAAATGTGGACTGAAAGGAAAGGAAATTAAGTAAAATGACACATGAAATAATTTGAATTACTTGAAATCATAAAAAATGTGACAAATGAAAAAAAAAGGTATAAAATGACATTGAAGTGTGATTCCTTATCATTGGAAGTGTAGGAAAACATGATAACATAGGTTGTTGTGCAAATTTTATTTATCAAATAAATAAAATCCAAATTTGTGAGAATAAGGATCACAAACTCAGAACCATTGCAAAACACATTCTAGACAAGGAATACTAAATGAAAGATGGTAATTTCATGAGGAAGGTCAGGTCCTACCCATATTCTTACACTTCAAATAATAAAATATAACTCATGAGGGTGCATAAAGCATGTTGAAATTTAATTAAAAATAAGATATTTGTGAGGAAGTCTAGGTCCTATCCACGATCTTACACTGCAAATCACAAAAGATAAATTTAAGGGGGTATCAAAAAGTATTGAAAAGTAAGAAAATAAAGAGTTAAAAATGAAGTCATGAGGAATATCAGGTCTTATCCATGGTTTTATAATACAACTCATGATGAAATTGGAAACCAAAATACTAAAAAGGAAGGACTAAGGTTTATAAAAAGAGAGAACTGCTACAGAGGGTGAAACCTATATAAATATCATATAAAAAGTGTTAGAATGATAGCATATAGAAAGCATGATAAGAAGGGAAAGATTTAGGTAAAATATTTATTTAGGAATTACACATTGGTGGGATATTTAAAAATATGGCCTCATGATTTTGAAAGTGATAGGTGTTAGGATCAAGGATGTCTTTAACTAAATAAGGCCGCCACCATTTTGGGCATATTTAAATTGTTTTTCATGAGTGTATTTGAGATTAAGGACAAGATCACCAACATTAAAAGTGTGAATTTTAACTCTTTTGTTATGTTATTTGGCAATATGGGCCTTGTATTAGTGATTATGTTGCAGGATAGAGAGACAGTGTTCGTCAAGGAGATCAAAGCATGAAGGCAAGATCCTTAGAATTTTTCATTGGGTATGATACCATTAAGAGAGATATGGAGAGAAATAAAACTCAAAATCTAATGGGAGGATTGATTCATAACCATAGACTAGTGAAAATGGTGTTGCCCTAGTGGAAATGTGTGTGATAGTGCGATAGGCCTAAAGAGAAGGATATAGATGAAGATGCCAATCTATGCGAGTATCATGAATTTTATTTTGAAAAATTTTACTAAGAATTTTGTTGGTGGCCTCAAGTTGGCCATTTCATTGTAGATTGTAGGGTGTGGAAAATTTATGATTTATTATAAACTTAACATAGAGCTATTTTACATCTTTATTTTTGAAGTTACCACCATTGTCTAAAATAATAGTATGAGGAACACCAAAGGAAAAAATAATTTTATTGATAATGAATTTGGAAATGATGGTACCAGTGACATTGATGAGGGGCATAAATTTGACCCATTTGGTAGAGTACTTGATGGATATCATAATAAAGAGATGCACATCTTGAGATTGATGTAATTTGCTAATGATATCTAGTCCCCACATGGAGAATGGTTGAGGAGACTCCATGGTTTATATCATGGCTAGAGGCGAGTGGATTATATCATCATGAATTTGGCAAGGAGTATACTTTTTAACAAATTTGATGGCATCCTTTTCAAGAGTAATCCAAAAGTATCTCATACATAATAATTTTTTGGCTATAACATGTCTGCTATAGTGACTACCATAAATTCCCCCATGTACTTATTCAAGAAGAAGAGGAACCTCTTATTTCATAACACATAGAAGAAGGGTACCTTTAGCATTGTGATAATATAAGATGTTATATCAAAAGACATACTTAAAATTATTAGGTCTAATTTTATATTTAATGAAGTGATAAAAAATAATAAAATCATAGAGATGAGTCTTGTAAATTTTGGACATGGCAATGAGGTCGTCTACATAGGTTTCTATAATCCTTTGGATAAGATCATGAAAAATGTTGTCATCACCCATTGATAGATAACTCCATCATTTTTGAGGCTGAAGGACATCTCAATGTAATAATAGGCCCCCCATTCCATGTGAAAGTTATCTTATGTTGGTCTATAGGAGTAATGTGAATTTGGTTATATCCTAAGAAACCATCCGTAGGGGAAAAAATTTCATAACCAACAGTGGAATTGATGATGGAATCTATAGAAGGTAAGAGAAATTTGTCCTTGGGATAAGCCATATAATATTATGGAAATCAATGCAAATGTGAATGACCATGGTGACTTTCTAATGAATAGGGACAATGTTAGAGACCCATTTTGAATATGCCATAGGCTTGATAAAATTAGCATTGATAAGCTTGATAATTTATTTATGGCATAAAGTTAAAACATCTGGTGAAAATTTCCATTGCTTTTTCCATATGGGTTTGGCATTAGGGTAAGTGATGATGTTGTGCACCATGATGCTAGGGTTAAAATCAGGCATGTCTTCATAGGACCAAGCAAAAGTCTAATGATAGTTATCAAAGAATAAGCTAAATTTATCACATTTAGTTGGTGTGACTTCATGAGAGACTTTAATTGGTTGAGGGTATGATGGGGTACCATAGTTGATTCAAGTAGTTTCCTTGATAAGCATATCATTTTCATATTAAAATGATATGGTGCATTAGGTAAAGAGAAAATGGGATTTGCTTTAGGATCAATGATAGCAATGAAGTTGTTAAAATGAGGGGATTTATTTTTGAAATTACCAAGTTTGTGTTGTTGTTGAGATAGTTAAGGTTCTTGAGCATGAAGTAATTCAATAATGGATTCATCACTAGGAAAAGTGGGAAGAGGACCATAATACTTGACATCTACTTTGAGATCAAGAATTTGATTACCATGGTGGTTATATTCAAAATTTATCTCATGTACATTTGTGGCTTTAACATCTACTGTAATCTCAAGAGTAGGTGGAGAAGGGGAAGAAGGTTTATCATATTTGATTAGTTTATTGTCAGTGTCATTCATAGGGAGAAGAATTTGATGCAATGATTGGATCTATAGGTGGTATAAAAGATGCATGAATTTTCATAGGTATATAAGGTAGGATTTATTCTACCACCCAAGGAGTATCAATAAATGGAGAATTAATAGGAGGTACATGACCTTTAGGAGCTAACTCATAGTTAGTGGAAATGGTATGAATATCATGATTGAAAGCATGTATTTGAGCTAAAGTTTTTTGATAATGCTAAACATCCAAGTCCCATTATTGAGCTAGGGATATGGTGTAATTATCATCATAGGTTGGAGAAATTATACATGCTTGAGATTAAGGAGGAGTTTTGAAAGGGGAAATACCTAGATCACTAAATATACGCGGAGATATGATTAAATGATATTATAATAATTTGGCCACTCTATAATCATTGCATGTGAAGGCATATTCTATGTAAGAGGCCTCTTAAGCATTACATGGAGGGGGTAAATTAGTGATCTCATAAATGAAAGGGATGGTGCGATCATGAGGAAATAAAGAAGTAGGAAACCACTCCTATATGTAAGGAGGTAGCTTAGTAGTGTTGTAAGTATGTTTCAAGTCATTAGGCTCATCATCATTTAAATTACCAAGAGTGACATGTAAATTTGTAATGACATTGATAAATTTAGGTAAGGGAACAATGTTGATTTTTGGAATGGTAGGAATGAGATATTAGGATTTAGGATTGGGAAATGAATAATCCAAGGGTTGGGATTGGCTTCATGTTTATAACTTTTACCATTATGTAGGAACTTGATATATTGGCTACCAGAAGAGGCTATATCCCTCTTTCTATGAGTCCATGGGCATCTTAGGATCATGTTGTAAGATAAGGGTAAATAGAGGACTATATGATTAGTTTGAATAGTATTTGGTATGATTGTAAGAGGGATCCAAACACAACCAAGTGGATTTTGATTAGTTTTTTCAAATCTATGACATGTTAGTTAGGTTTACTTTAGATGATATTTATTAAATCCTGTTGAGATATGTTCCTATTAGGTGTGTTTATGGCATTAAATATGTCATTAATGTCAAAGGTAGTCAAAGGTCATTGATGTCCCAAAGGTGATCTTATGAAGATTAATGGTAAATATTCTTAGTAAACTAATCATGACATAGTAGGTCTTTGTGTTCTACATAATATCTTGGCACAAGGTTGTATCTTGACAAGCCTATGAGTAATGATTACTTTGAAGAGATCATTTGAAAGAGAGTGATTATATTAACATATTTATTGTGATAAGGTCATCATTGATGAAGGTCATGAGAAAATGTTTATGTTAACATCATGTATTAATAAACCTAGTATTGTCTTGATATTCCTAGAGAATTTTTAGTGATGTCATAGAGGTGTCCAGGTGAGTGGATGAAGTGTCTTGATAGTCTAAGTGTCAATGACAAAGTGTATAGTGTGCTAGTCCTAGTATGCTTGAAGTAGGATTCATTAATATTTAGTTTTGAAATGATTAGGAATGGGTCTAAAGTATTTATCATGTCTGAGGTTTCCTATCATAGGTTAAGGATGATTGGAGAGCTTGTGTAAGTGCAGGGTATTTATTTAGTTCTTCATTATGTTCATCTTGGCATAATTGGTTTTGTGACAAAAAAGTATGAGTAGGCATATTTATGATGTTATATTTCATGTGTGATGGTTAAAAAAGAGTATTATATATAAATGGATTCACTTATGAAATTTGATCATTTGGTTCAAATTTTAGGTCATTGGGTTGAGCAGAGCAAAAGTTATTAAGGTGTAAAGTTGGCTTCTCAAACAAAAATGCATTAAGTTCCCATACTTAGCCAATTTTGTGAAATGAGATCTAATGGTGTGTGTTTAATTGCACGATAGATATACAACATGAAATTAATATGACCATATAAGGATATAATAGAAAGCATGAAACTTTTTAGATAGAGATAAATGGTGAACATGTGTTTTCACATGCAGATCTATGATATGTGTTGAGTCAAAGAGGTCAAAGTGTCTAATGTTTATGTAGGTTAAAGTCCAAGATACTCTCGAATAGATCTAAGGAGTTAATTTTTTCCAAATTTTCAAGAATAAATGATATGATAACAAGTTTTTTATGTTTAATGGTGAGCAAAGGTAAAGACTAGGCTAATCTAATAAGATCGATAGTGTGTATTTGGTCAAAGTTGTTAGGGAGCACGAGATGAGTTCAAAGTGACAGATGTTTAGCATAGTTAAATTTTAGTATAATTTCAAGGAATATAAATGATTGATATTTTTTTGAGCTATGACATGGCATGAGATGATGAAAAAGTGTTCGATGTTTAATAGTGATCGTTGGAATTTGATTTTTCAAATTAATGAAGGAAAAACTAGTGCTTAGTTTTTGAGCTATAACTTTTGATAAAAGATGAATTTATTGATGTATTTAAAATAAAAATTGTAGATAAATTCAAGGTTAATATATAATATAGTTATAAGGTTTGAATTTTTTAAAAATTAATGTTATTGAGCTCCAAATTTGACCATGTGTTTCACCATGTTCTTCAAGTGACCCAAGAAGGATAATTGAAGAGTTCTTATTGGTACTTGGATGTATCAAGGTAAATTAGATATTGGAGAGTGTTGTATACTCCATAAGAATGATTTATGTGTATTTTTGAGTTTCTAAAAATCCATATTTAGTATGAAAAAATGCTTAGAAGTTGACTATATGTTCATTCATGGTGTTTTTATGTATTAAGGCCAAAGATTGATCTATTGAGCATTGCATTGGAGTGTAATGATGACTATGATCATTTGAGGAGGTCTAAGAGGTCATGTGAAGTGTAAATATTCATTTGGAAGTGGTATTGTGTTTATAATTTTCTTATTGAAGTGCAAAAGGGTGAATAGGTCTCCATGAGACCTATAAGAGCAACTAAGGCCTAATTGAAAGGTGTAACTACTTAAGTATGACCCATGGATGCTATGTGAAACCTATGTAGATGGTATTGAGATATGTTATATGTATTAAGGGATAAGTAAATTATTATGTCTAGGCTAGAAGATAATAATCATGAAGGCTCTGAAAATAGTGAAATCAAAGATGATGATTTCTAGACTTGAGAGAAGAGGTGTGTGTAAGAGTTGTAGAGCAAAGGAAAGAAGAAAGGATGTGTACCTAGTAGATTGGTTGTAGAATAGATCTATTTTTTCACTATTTTTATGAAATTTAGGTCATATTTTTGATGTTATAATAGTGATCTTACAAGTTTTAATATTGAGGAGAGAAGCCAGTAGAAGAAGGATTTACAAGTCTGAGTGTATATATGAGGGAAGTTTGAGTGAAAAGGAAGAGAGATTATGGCATGATTATGTGAGAGGATTATATGAGATAGAGAGGGAGTTTTGAAAAGGTTATAAAATTTTTAGGTCCATCATTAGGTTTTGAATACATTAGTTTAAAGGTGAAGATGTTTATTTCATAGGTGTTGAGAGGGTACTCAACATCTAAGTCAGAAGGACTTGACGATCCTAGGTGTAGGTGATCCTTGTGAAATATGTGTTTCACTAATTTTAGTTCAAAAGGAATTGATCATCCTAAGGGTATGTTATCTTTTTGAAATAGGTGGTTCACTAAATTTAGGTCATCATCCTAGGGGTAGGTGCTCCTTGTAGAATAGGAGTTTCACTAAAATCTCATGTTTGTATACTTTTTATAAGATAAGTAGTCTATGGTTTTTAGCCTTGAGAGTGGGTTTTATTCCCTAAGAGGGTTTCCCACATATATCTTGTGTTTTTTATGTGATCTTTCATTATCTATTGTTCATTGATATAAACATCTTGAATTATACATGAATAGTTGTATTGAATGCTTAATTATTTGAAGGGTTTAGAAATTGAATCGGATTTTTTGCCACCACTAATTCAACCCCTCCCCCTTAGTGGTTTGTACCTATAAAAATTGGTATCATAATTGGTCCTTTGGTAAAGGCTTGACATCTTGAAGGAGATCCAATGTACAATATGGGTAGCCATCAAATGCAAGGAGGTTTTTCCACTAAGAAATCACTAATGTTTAATGTATCAAATTATGATTTTTGGAATATGAGGATGAGGACCTACAACTTTTCCATTGGGCTTGACACTTGGAAATATATTGTGGATGGTTATTTTATACATACTATTCATCCATCTAGTACTATAGATAAGAAGATATTTTAGAATAATTCTAAGGTAATGAATGCTAGCGCTTGTGATATTTTAGAGACTGAATACACTAAGGTAATTCATTGCATATCTACCAAGAAAATGTGGGATAAATTGAAGACTATTTATGAATAAGATTCATAGGTAAATTTGGTAAAGTTATAGACTCATCGAAGATACTTTGAGAGTCTTAAGATGAAGAAAAAAGATTCTATGGCATCCTTTTTGTAGAGAGTTGATGAGAATGTGAACATCATTAGAGGTCTTGAAGAGAAACTTGAAGAAGCTACTATAGTTCAAAAGGTATTACTGTCTCTCTCTCAATTTTGATTCTAAAGTATATGTTGTAGACGAAAGTCATGATCTTACTAAATTGAATATTGATGAATTGCATGACATCCTTACTACCTATGAGATGAGAGTAAATGATGATATACCAATAAAGAAGGAAACAACATTCATGATAGAAATGAAGCCAAAGAAGAAGTTCCAAGGTAAGAAACTCAAAGAGGATGACATATCTGATATTGATGAATATGAACTAATTGCTTTGTTTACAAGTAAATTGAAAATAAGGTCAGGTAAGTATAAGGGTAAACTAACCTTAAAATACTTTAATTGTGGAGAGGTAGGACATTTTGATAATAAATTCCCTCATAATCATAATAAGAATGATGATGAAGAGCATGGTGAAGGCTAAGATGAAGAAATATAAGTATAATAAAAGGAAGAATGGATTTAGAAAGTATGACAAAAAAATAATTCCTTCAAGAACAAGAAGAGTCTCTACACTAATAAAGATTACAACTCATTAGATGAGAGTGAAGACAGTGACTCATAGTATGATCATGAAGATGATGGTCTTGTTGAAGATGAAGCCCTCTTCATGGCTGAGGAAGGAAGTTGCTCATATAAAAAAGAGTCTACTTGGAGTGGTTCAGATGATGATAAAGATGAGGTGGATTGTGATACTAAATTGATGAATGCTTTGGAAGAAATAAATATTAAGAAGAATATTAACAAGAAGATGAAGTCTCAAATCAATGAATATGAATAAAAATTAAGTGTGGTTGAGGAAAGAATGACTAAAGACAATAAGGATCATGAAGGTATAGTCAAGAATTTTAGTTATCAATTGGAAATCATGTCTATAATCTTGAAAGATAAAGAAGATGAGTGTTCAAGGTATGTTATTGAAACTGAGTTATTGAAAGATGAGTTAGAGAAGTTTGAAAGCAAGGAGAAATCATTTATCAAGTTTGACAAAATTTCTAATGATTTAGATAATATCTTCAAGAGTCAAAATTTTGATAGTGATAGATCCAGATTGGGTTTTAATGAAGAGTTGAAATTTACTTCTCAAGTTGACATGAAGTTCAATGAGAACAAGGTAGATTAGCCCTTGAAAGTCACCAATCAGTTAAGAAATAATGGTGCAAATAGATTGAAGACTAATCATGTGAGATAACCTAATGTAATTAGGCATGTAAACTTTAATGGTTATTGTTTTACTTGTAATTATTTGGGCATGGAACTAGAGAATGAAAATTACCTATTAGAAATGAGTTTGCATGGAACTATGATGGGGATCATCAGTTAAAAGGTGTGAACAAAGTTAAGTGCTTCAACTATCTTGATGAGGGACACTTTGCTAAACATTGTCCAAATAAGGTAAGACAAGATAAGTCTTCTTCAAAATAAGTAGTTTGTTTCAATTATCAAAAGAATGGACATATTTAAAGATTTTATTCTAATCAAGAAGGTATATTGTGCTTAAACTATCAAGAGAGAGGCCACTTTGCTAGATTTTGCAAACAAAGGCCTACAAGACATAATAGGTTTAATCAGGCTCCTAGAGTACAAGAAAGAAGGCAAGTTAACTCATAGAAACCAAAGATGGTAAGTATGAGTCATTATGAGTCTACAGGTCAAAATAATCTATTTTATATGGTGGAAAATGATATAGAATTTGGGGAGTTCCAATGGATCTCATTGTCTATTCATGTTGTGAAAAAAGAGACCAAGCTCGAGGAAAAGACCAAGGTGCTAATTGAGGCTAGTTCTGAGGTGTGTATGGATTCAAGAGAATATCCTACTATTGTTGAGCAAGATTCATGTAGAGAAAATCATTTGTCAATGCCCATTGGGGAGGTTCTTTCTTCAGTTGAAAATGTATGCCATGAATCTTTATTGTCTCCATATGTTATCAATCAAATCTTAAAAGAAAAGGATAATATTGTAGTGGATGAGCATGTTGCTTTTCTTAAGCCCAAGAAGAAGAAGAAGAAGAAGAAGAAGAAGAAGAAGAAGAAGAACTATCAATATAAGATGACTAAGGAGGAAAAGGAATATGAGGAGTTATGGGAAACTCTTGGTTTCACACATTGTGAGTTAAGGTGTCTCTATTTAGGCCTCAAGGAGATACTTAACAAGCAAGAGGAAGCATGGTGGATCCCAGTTGAGATTTGGTTGATATTGCAAGACAAGAAAGGTCATGAGAATATGTGCTTGGTTAAGGGGGAGTAACAAGTTCATAAGCTTTCTTCAGATGTTGTGGTGAATTGTGTGTTTAAAGAGTATTAAGGGACTTTGGTCCTAAAGGTGAGTTCCTATCATTTTTTTATGGATAGAGTAGATGGTCAAAGGTAGAGAATGAAGACTGGAATGATATGGTGTATAAGAATAATTATTTAAAGTTCATTCAAAGTGGTTTTATATGTTTGTTTGGTCAAAGATTTTTTTTTACATCCATTAGTCTAAGTTGACCATTTTGGTTAGTGGTGTCTGCCTAGAAGGAGCTTGAAGTGAAAATTTGATGTTTTCAAGGTCTAAGATGGCAAGAGTTGGATGTTTTTAGTTGGATCAAGTATGTTTGGGTTGAATATATGTTGTGGTGGTGTTAGAGTGATGTCATGGTATGTTTTTCTCATTTTGGCTTAGTTTTTACTTTATATAATTAGTCTATAGGGTCAAATTAAAGGTTTTCAAGTGGTAAAAGAGGATTTGTGAGTTATAAAGATGAAATTTTTGTATAGAAAGGTCTATTGAACTTATTATAGCATGTTTTAGGTGTTTTTATGGTCTAAAGGCATGTTAAAGTTAAATTAGATATTTTTGAGTGCTCTTAATTTTATCAATTTTGGCTTAAGGACAATCAAACCTATAATGGGTTATAGGATGTATGGGTTCCCAAAAGTATGGAAGCTCAATTCTTGGTTTAGAAGTGTGTGATAGTTGTATCCAAGTGTGTAAGAAGTTTTAGAGGTGGGTATCAACTAGAAGGAGGTTTTTTGACCCTATTTGTGATGAGATTCTAGAGTTTTGGGCTATACTAGAAAAGTGGTTTGCCTTATGAGCTGAGGTATGAGACTTCTTAATATGTTGAATGGACCAAATGGGTTGTCAAATCAAGCTTCAGAGAGATCCAAAGGTTTGTTGTTATTGGGTGGATATCTTAAGATGCTCAAAAGGAGTAATGGATCAAAGATCTTAGGGGGAGTCCCTCTCAGAGGTTTCTTGGTGGGTTCCATCAGATTTCAGTGCTTTTATGTGTTATTTCTTCATTGGTTGTAGTGTTTGGTTGAAGCAAGTGTTAGCATATAGAAAGAAGAAGTTATCAAGGGAAGAAGAGGTAGGATCAAGGTAAGGGGGAGTTTGTTTCATAGTTATAAGTTGGCCCTCTCCTATTAGTGGTTTTTAAAGGTCCTCAGGATCAACTTGTGCCCACTTTTTCATTGTGTCAAAGGGGGAGAAGGTTCTTATTGTGAGAGTTCTTGAAGAGAGAGAAAAAAGGTGATATCTATGATGGATGTTGACATCAATGATAAAGGGGGATATTGTTGGAGAGTTGTTAGTGATGTCATGGAGGTTTCCAGGTGAGTGGATGAAGTGTCTTGATAGTCTAAGTGTCAATGACAAAGTGTGGAGTATGATTATCATATAATACTTGAAGTAAGCTTGTTTGATCTTCATTTTTTGCATGATTGGGGATGGGTATAAAGTATTGAAAATGTGTGAGGGGTCCTATCATAGGTCAAGGATGATTGGAGATCTTGTGGAAGTGTATGGTATTCATTTGATTCTTCATTATGTTCATCTTGGCATAGTTGGTTCTATGATAGAAAAATCTAAGTAGGCATATTGATGACATTATATTTCACATGTGTGAAGGTTACAAGAGAATATTGATATATGGATGGATCCCCCAATGAAAGGTGATCATGTGGTTCAAATTTTAGGTCATCAAGTTGAGCGGAGCAAAAGTTTTTAAGGTGAAAAGTTAGATTCTTATATAGAAGTTCACTAAGTTCCCATACTTAGCCAATGTTGAGGAGATATAATGGTGCACATTTAATCACATCACAGATATAAAACATGAAATTATTTTGACTACAGAAGGATTTAATGATGAGAATTATTCTTGTTAAAAATCTAATGGTGATTTTGTAACCTATCAGATAGAGATCAAAGGTGAGTGAGTGTTCATACATGTAGATCTATGATGCATATTGAGTCAAAAATGTCAGAGTGTCTAATGTTTAATCACATTATATTCTAAGATAATATTGAATATATCAATAGAGCTCATTTATTCAAAATTTTTAGTAAGTAGTGAGATGATAGAAAGTGTTCGATGTTTAACAGTGAGTGAAGGTAAAGACCAATCTAATCTAAGGAGATTGATGGTGCATATTTAGTCAAAGTTACCAAGGAGCATAAGATGAGGTCAAAGTGACAGATCTTTAACATAGTTAAAGCTTAGGATACTTTAAAGGAAGATCAATGATGTGTATTTTGTTAAGCTATGAGAGGGCATGAGATGATGAGAAAGTGTTTGATGTTTAATAGTGACCGTTGGAATTTAATTTTTCAAACTAACAAAGGAAAAAAGAGTGGTTATTTTTTTATCTAAATTTTGATCCAAGATGAATTTATTGATGAGGTAAAAATAAAAGATGTAGATGACTTAAATTTGAATCTATAGAATCTAGTTATAAGGTTTGAATGTTTGTATAGTTAAAGTTATTAAGCTCCAAAGTTGACTATATGTTTGATCATGTTCTGCAAGTGACCCAAGAAGGATAATTGAAGAGTTCTTGATGGTACTTGGATCTTTCAAGGTGACTTAAATATTGGAGAGTGTTTTAAAATCCCTAAGGATGATTTTCATTTATTTTTGAGGTTTTACCAATCCATATTTAGTATGAAAAAATTCTTATAAGTTGATTGTGTGTTCATTCATGGTGTTTTTGTGTATAAGGCCAAAGATTGATCTATTGGGCATTTGCAGAGGAGTGTAATGATTATTGTGATCATTTTAGGACATCTAAGAGGTAATGTTGAGTGTACCTATGCATTTTTAAGTGGTCATGTGTTTCTAATTTGATTTTTGAAGTGTGAAAGGGGTGAATAGGTCTCCATGAGACCTATAAGGGTTACTAAGGGATAATTGAAAGGTGTAGTTGCTTAATTATGACCCATGGATGTTATGTCCAACCTGTGTGGATGGTATTGAGATATTTTAGATGCCTCAAGGGCTAAGGAAATTATTATGTACAACTTAGAAGATAATAATCATGAAGTCTTTAAAAATAGTGAAATCAAAGATGATGGTTTCTAGACTTGAGAGAAGAGGTGTGTGTAAGAATTGTAGAGCAAAGGAAATAAGAAAGAGTGTGTGGCTAGTCGATGGGTTGTAGATCATAGCTGGTTGATGACTATGTGTATGACATGTAGGTCATATTTTTAATGTTAGAATAATGCTATTGTAAGATTGAAGATTGAGGAGAGAAGAAAATAGAAGAAGGATTTGAAAGTCTGAGTGTGTATATGAGGGTAGTTTGAGTGAAGAGGAAGAGAGATTATGGAATATTTCATCATCAGTAGACGCCTCCTTCATTCCTCTCTTTTACAACTTGATTAGAGAAAACCTGCGATAATAGGCAGGGGCCGAATGGCTACGGCTTCACACTATTACTTCAAACTAAAAATATTACAAACTCTTGTTTCAATTTCTAATTCTTAGGATCCTTCAAAAAGGGCAAGAGAAGAGCATACTCTTTCCACAAGGCTACTAGATTTCTAAAACTTAGAATTTTTTTGATGGAAATGCTATGGAGGAGAGGCTTATTTATAGTATTTTGGGTGGTCCTACCTGATCGCTATCAAGGCGGTGTCAAGTCCCATCATACTTTATAGCATAAAAGTTGAGCTATAGGGAAATGTTGTTGGATGCACTAGATGATGATGAGGTTTGGTGTCATGGGTCCAACATTGCTTTCACTTCATCTTCTAAGTCATCTTCACTGATAGGATTGAAAAGACATTTGAGTTGGAAGGTATTGGAAAGATGCCAGTGCTGGGGTCCAGGTTCACATGTGCGATATCATAGAGTGATGTAGAAATAAGATTCCCACTCCAACTGTCTTTTGATGATAGTATGCACGATAGTGTCTTGATCATGATTCTCCTCTTCGTGTATGTAGTGCGGGCCATGCCTAACAACCCATCGATACAAATGTTCATTAAAGGGAGACCTGATTTTTACCAGCCATGTCCATAATGGACGTTTAAGTAACTCAGTAAACCGGTGATACAAAAATTCACTGTTAAGTCTTTCAATATAGATGACTCCAGAGTTTTGACGGTGTTTTACCTAAAGTGTAGCTACTGAGGACATTTGTAAGTCTTGTCCCGCTGCATAAGAAATCCTTATATATCTAGGATGCAACCCTTCTTGCAGAATCTGCTCTTGGACAAGGATGATCAAAGAAGGAAATCCTTGGTTATATATTCTGGTCAGATTAAAACCAGGAATGGGTTGGTGCATAAGTGTTGCTAGAGGATTTTTGCTGAGCCAATCTACAATAACATTTTTAGTGCCCTTGATATGTTCTACAAAAAAATTAAACTGATTAAAAAATGCTTACCATCTAACATATTTACCACGGCCATCCTTTCGACCATGATCTTTTTCCTTAAAGGTCAGAAATCTAGTACAATCGGTAATGACAACAAAATGAGGCAGATGGAGAAGTTTTAACATGAACTTCTCTAAGCATTTCTTTATAGCATAGATTTCTTTATCAGAAGAAATCCATTTAAGTACATCAAGACTGAAAACTCCACTAGTGAATTCACAAATGAATTCTTTATTGCTATGTAAGCAAACAAGTACTCCTCCCCATGCAATATCAGAGGCATCAGTATAAACTTTAAATTGGTCAGATTTTGGGATATGCAGTTTTGGGAGTGAAGCAACTGTTGATTTGATTTTTTGGATTGCTGCTGTATGTTGTTCTTCCTAACAAAAAGCTTTCTTTTTCTAGAGAAGTTCTTGTAGAATGAACCTGTTTTCACTAGAATTAGGATAAAAGCTATTTAAATAATTAAGTAATCCCAAAAAGGCTTGAAGCTTAGCTTTGTCTAGCTTCTCTAGAAAACTGATAACTTTCTCCTTATTATGTGGCTGTATCTACAGTCTGAAATCTCAAATCACCATGCCAAGGAAATTACATTCAGTTTTGCATAACTAAATCTTTGTTTTTGAAAGTACTATTCCTGCATCTTGGGCCAATTTGAAGAAATGGGAGAGATGAGTAAAATGGTTAGTAAGAGAAATACTAAAAATTAGTATGTCATCTATATACACACACAAAAAGTTAGAAGTGCCTTGAAAGATCTTATCCATATGAGCTTGATAGTATGCTAGGGCATTCATCAAGCCAAAAGGCATCACTATCCACTGAAAATGGCCGAAAGGGCAACTAAATGCTATCTTTTCCCTGTCAGCTTCTTTGACTCTTATCTGATAAAAGCCTGACTTGTAGTGGAATTGGGAGAAGTATTTACATGTTGCAACTTTCTCCAACAAGTAGCTTTTATCTAGAATCATATATGGAAATGGTTGTGTGATAGCATTCAATGGTCTGTAATTGATGACCATTCTTTTCTTTCCTCTTTTCTACTTAGAATGTTTGTTTACCATAAAGGCATAACAATAGAAAGGGGAAGTATATTTCTCAATAAAACCATTAGCCTCCAGTTCTTTTATCTGGAGTTTCATATCGTTATAATCTTGAGTTGGTATTGGGATCTTTTTCCCAATTTTCATATGCTCGCCTTCAAGGATTTTTATGTCCATCTCGGGCATAGATTTAGACCAAAAATATTGAGGGTTGTCAGAATAGATAGTGGCTTTAATATTTTCTCCTATCTCTTGGATATTAGTTGGGATTACAATTTCTAGTATTTGAGTCATTGAACTTGGAAATTGTTCTGTGGCATATATGAGGTGATAAATTCTTAGCCTTTCATTTTCAATTGTAAACATGATACTCTTAGTGATAGAACCATAGGGTGAGTATCTGTCAATAAAGGCACCACCTAGAAGAATATCTACAGGCATTCTATCTAATGCAAAAAAGTCAGCATGGAAGATTTTATCTTGAATCCTAAGGGTTTGCTAATGTTTGTATTTGTTGTAGATGAAACTGTTCCCTTGGATGTCTAAACTCTTATAAGGTAAGGCATCATCCAATGTTTTCCAATCATGGATGAGTTGAGATTTAGCAATGGAGAGAGAAGCTCCTGTATCTATTTGGGCATCTACGAGTCTACCATTGATTTCTAAAGTAATAAAATGGGCAAACTTTTCATTAATCAGCTGAGTAAGATAAGCTGGTTGTGGAATTTCCAAAGGAGGAATACTAGTACATACCAGTTTTTGTCTCCTTGGATCCTGAACAATAGATTTTTCATTGTCGATGTCTTCATGTTTTGGTTATGCTTCTTCTTCTTCTTCTTGGAGGTTAATGCATTCACCTGGGTAGTAATCCTGGTCAGAGTAGAAAGAGATTTCTACTTCATCATCCTCTTCTTTTTCTTCTGTGGGTAGTAGGATATCCCACTATGGCTCGATCTTTGGTGCTTAGATTTCTCTTGGATTGTCTCTATTGGTGAATTTATTCTTGATCCAAGAGTTGTTGGGCTTGAAAGAGCTCTGGTATTGCAAAGGAGGATGTTGAGGTCTTTGCAATGTTGGTAGCATTCTGGGCATTGAGCGCTATCTCCCTCTAGATGTTCCTTCTCCTCTGGAGTATCCTCTTCCTCTAGGTTTCTCTGGTCTTTCTGGGACTTCATGATGGTGTCTTGACCAGTTTCCATGTCCTTCATAGGGTAGCTGTGACCAATCATGGTGCCTTGGTTGATAAGGACACTGCATGTTGGTTAGTGGAATCACCTTCGAGGAGATCATCTAGAATTGGTTCATAGATGTCATCCTATAAAGAAAGGTCTTCATTGAAATCAACAATATCCCATCATGTTGTTGTGTTGGAGGTAAATACAACTTTAACTGCAAGATTCTTGCAGTGACATTGAGGAGCAATGTGGCCAAGTTTACAACAAATTTAACAAATAGACTGTTTGGAAGGAGGACGAGCTGTGCATCATTTCTTGAGGAAATGATGCAGAGGTGCATAGGAATGCTTGCAAGGAAAAGAGTGGTGCTTGAATGAAAGATGTTTGCGGTGCTACTTTTACTGTTTGCGAGGCTGTATAAATGGTTTACAATTGAATGGGGCTATTTCTTGGAAGATAGGAGAAATCTGGGAGGCTTGATGTTTAGTGAGTTTCTGTATAGACTTAGTCTCAAAGACTAAGCACATGGCTTGCTGCTTAGAAAAGTCAATCACATTTGAGAGAGAGAGATCTTCAATCATCAGTCCCTTAAGATCAATATAAGAAATAACTCTATCAATAAGATTATATGGTAGAGCATGCAAAATTTGATCTTAATTTTAGTGGAAGAGAAACTCTTGCTTTCATATGCCAATTCTCTAAACTTCTTGGCAAATGCATCAAACTACTTTAAATCACATAGCTCCATTTTGAGAAGCCATTTTTTAGATTCCAGTTCTCTATTGCTGACTAGAGGTGCAAACTCATTGATCAATAAATTAAATAATGTGGCTAAAGAATCAGGCTGATTATGTACACGTTCATATTGTTTGGCTTCTGTCATGGTATTCCACCATTGATTAATAATACCCCAAATTTTTTTTGAAGCAAAGCAAGTGGTTCCAGCTTGATCTAAATGTGCATTGATGGTAATAACTCTCATGGAGTTACACTAGGTAGTGATCTCATTCAATGGATTGACATCATCTATATTAAGATACCAGGGCTGTAACTGAACATGGGTTCTTTGCATGAGGGTAGTATTGAACTGCTATTTGCCAGTCTTAAAATTAGAGCCAAAAGTGAGTGAACAATTGGGCTTTTTAGCAGATGATTCTGCTTGCTAATCCTGTTTAGAAAGCTAATCTAAACTATCATCTAAAGCATCTAGTTTAGAATCAATAGAAGATACTTGCTTTTGCATCTTCTCTATATTATCTTTTATATACAAAACATCTCAACAGAAATCATCAAAATTCTCTGTGAAGTGGGAGTTGAACCTTGCTGTATAATTTCTATGTTTGAACTCATTTGAGGGTTCAACATCTCCTTGATAAGTAGCTGAAAAATACTGTACAGTTCCTGCTGGCTACTTACGTATTCCTTTATGAGGTGGCCATCTTCCACCTTTATACAGAGTAACTTTGTTCTCTGTATAGAATTCCAGACTATCTTCTCTAGGAAGGTTCATCATTGTATAGGGTAATTGATCCTTTGGATCACTTCCCTGATTGATTTCTTCATCTTCGATCAAAATATGACCTATTTTGACAGTTCTTCAAGAAGAGGAAGTTGAAGGTCTGGATGGAGAAAGATGAGAAGAATTAATAGACAAAGATCTGGGAAGTATATTTACAGTTCTACCATCACTTTTATGTACTGTTACTTGACCTTTCATCCTAGGAGAAACATTTTTCAACCAATCAAATTTCCAATCAGAAGGGATTTCTATAGATTCTATATGGCCTTTCTGTAATTGGACAGTACCACTAAGTCTTCTGGCATAAGGCAAATTTTCTAATATATTTGGGTGATTAGTATTTGTCATACTATAAACAATAAAAATATTTATAGAAGCATACTTGAATTCACCGAACATATCTAAACCAAATAGGGAGGTGAATAATCCCCAACAATCTAAAGATCTATTTTTTACTTCTTTACATCCCTTATCACGGACTATGATAGAGAGATTAGGACAAAATTCAAAACAAATAACTTCATCATTCAAGCGACTAAGACTGGAGATTTGATAGGAATGCTTGAAACTAACTTGACGACGATCACACAAAGCAATATATATAACAAGCTTAATATTACCGAGAATCAGAGGAGTTATATGGATTCTAATAAGACCAAAGTGAACAAATTTCACATCTTCATGTGACCTGATATAGTTTATCTCTGGTTTAGGTAATAGAGAGCAAATTGGTTTGAAAACTCTTCTTTGACTTATAACTAAGGGTTAACTCAATAGATTTGATTCGGGGTTTGACAAAAGACAAATATGTAGAATTATAAACAAACTTGGATTTTAAAAATTCAGATTTCTTATAGACATGTGAAGCTTTAATAGCCAGAGTTTTATACAGGCTATTTTCTATTTCAAGGTTTTCTTTAGTGATTTCAATATCTGGGCAGTCAGATATTTGTTCAGGAATGAATGAAGTTCATAGGTTCCTTCTAATTCAGATTCATTGACTAGTTCTACTGTAGAGGAGGTTTGGGCTTTTCTGAATTCCATGGCAGAGAGATTTGAGGTCTGGTAAGTGAGAAAATTTTGGCAAGGGAAACAAAAAACTATAGAGATAAAGAGGCCTATAACAATTTAAAAATGGCTGAAGACTCGATGCATATAGACTTTCCCAAAGAATTTTGCAAAGCAAAAAATTTAAAAAGTTAGAGCTGAGAATTCTTACAAAATCAAATGATCCTTACAATGGCTCTGATACCAATCTTTTATCATCAGTAGACGCCTACTTCATTCCTCTCTTTTACAACTTGATTAGAGAAAACCTGTAGCCATTCAGCCCCTGCCTACTGTCGTGGGTTTTCTCTAATCAAGTTGTAAAAGAGAGGAACAAAGGAGGCATCTACTGACGATAAAAGATTGATACCAATCTTTTATCATCATTAGATGCCTCCTTCATTCCTCTCTTTTACAACTTGATTAGAGAAAACCCGTGACAGTAGGCAGGGGCTGAATGGCTACGGCTTCACACTATTACTTCAAACTAAAAATATTACAAACTCTTGTTTGAATTTTTGATTCTCAGGATCCTTCAAAAAGGGCAAGAGAATAGCATACTCTTTCAACAAGGCTACTAGATTTCTAAAACTTAGAAATTTTTTGATGGAAATGCTATGGAGGAGAGCCTTATTTATAGTATTTTGGGCGGTCCTGCCTGATTACTGTCAAGGCGATGTCAAGTCCCATCATAATTTACAGCGTAAAAGTTGAGCTATAGGGAAATGCTATTAGATGCACTAGATGATGATGAGGTTTGGTGTCATGGGTCCAACATTGCTTCCACTTCATCTTCTAAGTCATCTTCGCTGATAAGATTGAAAAGACATCTGAGTTGGAAGGTACTAGAAAGATGCCAGTGCTGGGGTCTAGCTTTGCATGCGCAATATCGTGGAGTGATATAGAAATAAGATTCCCACTCTAGCTATCTTCTGATGATAGTATGCATGACAGTGTCTTGATCATGATTCTCCTCTTCGTGTATGCAGTGCGGGCCATGCCTGGCAACCCATCAATATAGATGTTCATTGAAGGGAGACCTGATTTTTATCAGCCATGTCCATAATGGACATTTAAGTAACTCAGTGAATTGGTTATACAAAAATTCACTGTTAAGTCTTTTAATATAGATGACTCCAGAGTTCTGACGGTGATTTGCCTGAAGTGTAGTTGCTAAGGACATTTGTAAGTCTTGTCCTGCTGCATAGGAAATCCTTGTATATCTGGGATGCAACCCTTCTCATAGAATCTGCTCTTGGACAAGGATGTTCAAAGAAGGAAATACTTGGTTATATATTCTAGTCAGATTAAAACCAGGAATGGGTTGGTGCATAAGTGTTGCTGGAGGATTTCTGTTGAGCCAATCTGTAATAACATTTTTAGTGCCCTTGATGTGTTCTACAGAAAAATTAAATTGATTAAAAAATGCTTGCCATCTAACATATTTACCACGACCATCCTTCTGACCATGATCTTTTTCCTTAAAGATCAAAAATCTAGTACAATCGATAATGACAACAAAATGAGGTAGATGGAGACGTTTTAACATGAACTTCTCTAAGCATTTCTTTATAGCATAGATTTCTTTATCAGAAGAAATCCATTTAAGTACATCAGGACTGAAAACTCCACTAGTGAATTCACAAACAAATTCTTTATTACTATGTAAGAAAACAAGTACTCCTTCCCATGTAATATCGGAGGCATCAATATAAACTTTAATTTGGTTAGATTTTGGGATATGCAGTTTTGGGAGTGAAGCAACTGTCGATTTGATTTTTTGGACTGCTACTGTATGTTGTTCTTCGCAACAAAAAGCTTTCTTTTTCTGGAAAAGTTCTTGTAGTATGAACCTATCTTCACCAGAATTAGGATAAAAGCTATTTAAATAATTAAGTAATCCCAAAAAGGCTTGAAGCTTAGCTTTGTCTAGCTTCTCTAGAAAATTGATAACTTTCTCCTTAATATGTGGCTATATCTACAGTCTGGAATCTTGGATCACCATGCCGAGGAAATTACATTCAGTTTTGCATAACTAAATCTTTTTTTTTGAAAGTACTATTCCTGCATCTTGGGCCAATTTGAAGAAATGGGAGAGATGAGTAAAATGGTCAGTAAGAGAATTACTAAAAATTAGTATGTCATCTATATACACACACAAAAAGTTAGAAGTGCCTTGAAAGATCTTATCCATATGAGCTTGATAGTATGTTGGGGCATTCATCAAGCTGAAAGGCATCATTGTCCACTGAAAATGGCCAAAAGGGCAACTGAATGCTGCCTTTTCCCTATCAGCTTCTTTGACTCTTATCTGATAAAAGCTTGACTTGCAGTCGAATTGGGAGAAGTATTTACATGTTGCAACTTTCTCCAACAGGTAACTTTTATCTGGAATCAGATATGGAAATGGTTGTGTGATAACATTCAATGGTCTGTAATTGATGACCATTCTTTTCTTTCCTCTTTTATGCTCAAAATGTTTGTTTACCATAAAGGCATAACAACAGAAAGGGGAAGTAGATTTCTCAATAAAACCATTAGCCTCCAGTTCTTTGATCTAGAGTTCCATATCATTATAATCCTGAGCTGGTATTGGGATCTTTTTCTTGATTTTTATATGCTTGCGTTCAAGGATTTTTATGTCCATCTCAGGCATAGATTTAGACCAAAATTGCTGAGGGTTGTTAGAACAGATAGTGGCTTTAATCTTTTCTCCTATCTCCTGGATATCAGCTGGGATTACAATTTCTGGTATTTGAGTCATTAAACTTGGAAATTGTTTAGTGGCATATATGAGGTGAGGAATCCTTAGCCTTTCATTTTCAATTGTAAACATGATACTCTTAGTGGTAGAACCATAGGGTGAGTATCTGTCAATAAAGGCACCGCCTAGAAGAATATCTATAGGCATTCTATCTAATGCAAAAAAGTTAGCATGGAAGATTTTATCTTGAATCCTAAGGGTTTGTTGATGTTTGTATTTGTTGCAGATGAAACTGTTCCCTTGGATGTCTAGGCTCTTATAAGCTAAGGCATCATCCAATGTCTTCCAATCATGGATGAGTTGAGATTTAGCAAAGGAGAGAGAAGCTCCTATATCTATTTGGCCATCTACGAGTCTGTCATTGATTTCTAAAGTAATAAACTGGGCAAACTTTCCATTAATCAACTGAGTAAGATAAGCTGGTTGTGGAATTTCCAAAGGAGGAATACTAGTACATACCAGTTTTTATCTCCCTGGATCCTGAACAATAGATTGTTCATTGTAGATGTCTTCATGTTCTAGTTCTGCTTCTTCTTCTTGGAGGTTATTGCATTCACCTGGGTAGTAATCTTGGTCAGAGTAGAAAGAGCTTTCTACTTCGTCATCCTCTTTTTTTTCTTCTATGGGCAGAAGGATATCCCACTGTCGCGGGTTTTCTCTCATCAAGTTATAAAAGAGAGGAACGAAGGAGGCATCTATTGACGATAAAAGATTTGTATCAGAGCCATTGTAGGGATCGTTTGATTTTTTAAGAATTCTCAACTCCAACTTTTTGAGTTCTCTACTTTGTAAAATTCTTTGGGAAAGTCTATATGCATCTAGTCTTCGATCATTTTTAAATTGTTATGGGCCTCTTTATCTCTACAGTTTTCTGTTTCCCTTGCCAAAATTTTCTCACTTGCCAGACCTCAAATCTCTTTGCCATGGAATTTGAAAAAGCCCAAACCTCCTCTATAGTAGAACTAGTCAATGAATCTGAATTAGAAGGAACCTATGAACTTCCTTCCTTCATTCCTAAACAAATATCTGACTACCTAGATATTAAAATCACTGAAGAAAACTTGAAAAAGAAAATAACCTGTACAAACCTCTGGCTATTAAAGCTTCACATGTCTATAATAAATCTGAATTTTTAAAATCCAAGTTTGTTTATAATTCTACATATTTGTCTTTTGTCAAACCCCGAATCAAATCTGTTGAGTTAACCCTTAGTTATAAGCCAAAGAAGAGTTTTCAAACCAATTTTCTCTCTCTGTTACCTGAACCAGAGATAAACTATATCAGGTCACATGAAGATGTGAAATTTGTTCACTTTGGTCTTA
Organism: Torreya grandis; assembly: GCA_037957365.1. Taxonomy (NCBI): domain Eukaryota; kingdom Viridiplantae; phylum Streptophyta; class Pinopsida; order Cupressales; family Taxaceae; genus Torreya; species Torreya grandis. Next base: position 820,571 of record JARHVA010005247.1, on the reverse strand, counting down.
TTAGAATCCATATAACTCCCTTGATTCTCGGTAATATTAAGCCTGTTATATATCTTGCTTTGTGTGATCATCGTTAAGTTAGTTTCAAGCATTCCTGTCAAATCTCTAGTCTTGGTCGCTTGAACAATGAAGTTATTTGTTTTGAATTTTGTCCTAATCTCTCTGTCACAGTCTGTGATAAGGGATCTATAGAAGTAAAAAATAGATCTTTAGATTGTTGGGGATTATTCACCTCCCTATTTGGTTTAGATATGTTTGGTGAATTCAAGTATGCTTCTATAAATATTTCTGTTGTTTATAGTATGACAAATACTAATCACCCAAATATCTTAGAAAATCTGCCTTATGCCAGAAGACTTAGTGGTACTGTCCAATTACAGAAAGGCCATATAAAATCTATAAAAATCCCATCTGATTGGAAACTTGATTGGTTGAAAAATGTTTCTCCTAGGATGAAAGGTCAAGCCACAACACATAAAAGTGATGGCAGAACTGTAAACATACTTCCCAGATCTTTGTTTGTTAATTCTTCTCACCTTTCTCCATCCAGACCTTCAACTTCCTCTTCTCAAAGAACTGTCAAAATAGGTCATATTTTGATCGAATATGAAGAAATCAATCAGGGAAGTGATCCAAAGGATCAATTACCCTGTATAATGATGAACCTTCCTAGAGAAGATAGTCTAGAATTCTATACAGAGAACAAAGTTACTCTGTATAATGGTGGAAGATGGCCACCTCATAAAGGAATACATAAGCAGCCAGTAGGAACTATACAGTATTTTTAGCTGCTTATCAAGGACATGTTAAACCCTCAAATGAGTTCAAACATAGAAATTATACAGCAAGGTTCAACTCCCACTTCACAGAGAATTTTGATGATATATGTCGAGATGTATTGTATATAAAAGATAATATAGAGGAGATGCAGAAGCAAGTATCTTCTATTGATTCTAAACTAGATGCTTTAGATGATAGTTTAGATTGGCTTTCTAAATAGGATCAACAAGTAGAATCCTCTGCTAAAAAGCCCAATTGTTTACTCACTTTCATCTCTAATTTTAAGACTGGTAAAAAGTAGTCCAATACTACCCTCATGCAAAGAACCCATATTCAGTTACAGCCCTGGTATCTTAATATAGATGATCTCCTCAATCCATTGAATGAGATCACTACTTGGTGTAACTCCATGAGAGTTATTACCATCAATGCACATTTAGATCAAGCTGGAACCACTTGCTTTGCTTCAAAATTTTTTTGGGGTATTATTAATCAATGGTGGAATACTATGATAGAAGCCGAACAGTATGAATGTGTACATAATCAGCCTAATTCTTTAGCCACATTATTTAATTTATTGATCAATGAGTTTGCACCTCCAGTCGGTAATAGAGAACTGGAATCTAAAAAATGGCTTCTCAAAATGGAGCTCTGTGATTTAAAGCAGTTTGATGCATTTGCCAAGCAGTTTAGAGAATTGGCATATGAAAGCAAGAGTTTCTCTTTCACTGAAATTAAGATCAAATTTTTGCATGCTCTACCATATAATCTTATTGATAGATTTATTTTTTATATTGATCTTAAGGGACTGACGATTCAAGATCTCTCTCTCTCTCAGATGTGATTGACTTTTCTAAGCAGCAAGCCATGTGCTTAGTCTCTGAGACTAAGTCTATACAGAAACTCACTAAACATCAAGCCTCCCAAATTGCTCCTATCTTCCAAGAAACAACCCTATTCAGTTTTTGGCCATTTGTATAGCCTCACAAATAGTAGAAGCAGCGCCACAAACATCTTTCATTCAAGTGCCGCTCTTTTCCTCGCAAGCATTCCTATGCACCTCCTCATCGTTTCCTCAAGAAATGACGCACAACTCGTCCTCCTTCCAAACAACCTATTTGTTACATTTGTCACAAACTTGGCCACATTGCTCCTCAATGTCACTACAAGAATCCTACAGTTAAAGCTGTATTTACCTCCAACGCAACAATGTGGTGGGATATTGTTGATTCTGATGAAGACCTTTATTTACAAGATGACATTTATGAACCAATTCTAAATGATCTCCCTAAAGGTGATTCAGATGATGACAATGATGCGGATGCTCTCGAGTCATTAGTCGATGACTTGGAACAACCACTAACCAACATGTAGCATCCTTGTCGACCAAGGCATCATGATTGGTCACAGCCACCTTATGAAGGACATGGAAACTAGTCAAGACACCATCATGAAGTCCTTGAAAGACCAAAGAAACCCAGAGGAAGAGGATACTCCAGAGAAGAAGGAATATCCAGAGGGAGACAACCCTCAATGCCTAGAATGCTACCAACATTGCAAAGACCTTAGCATCCTCCTTTGCAATACCAGAGCTCTTTCAAGCCCAGTGACTCTTGGATCAAGAACAAATTCACCAGTAGAGACAATCCAAGAGAAATCCGAGCACCAAAGATCGAGCCACAGTGGGATATCCTACTATCGCGGGTTTTCTCTAATCATGTTGTAAAAGAGAGGAATGAAGGAGGCGTCTACTAACGATAAAAGATTATGCCTATATGAGAGGATTGTATGAGATAAAAAGGGTGTTCTAAAGGGGTTAGAAAAATTAGAGGTCCATCATTAGATGTTAAAGACATCAATTTACAGGTGGAGATGTTTATTTCATATGTGTTGGGAGGGTGGTCAACATCTATGTAAAAAAGACTTGACCATCCTCAGGGTAGGTGCTCTTTGTGAAATAGGTGTTTCATTAAACTTAAGTCAAAAGGACTTGACCATCTTAGGGGTGGGTGCTCCTTGTGAAATAGGTGTTTTTTCTAAATTCAAGTTAGAAGGACTTAAACATCCTAGGGGTAAGTTCTCTCTATGGAATAGGTGTTTCACTAAAGACTCATGTTTGGATACTTCTAATAGGACAATTAGTCCATGTGTGTTTAGGTTTAAGAGTGGGTTTTATTACCCAAGATGGTTTCCCACATAGATCTTGTGTTGTGTGTGTGATCTTGCATCATTTATTTTTCATTTTTATAAACATATTAAATGTTTCATGAATGGTTGTATTGAATGCTTAAGTTTTTGAAGGGTTTTAAAATTGAATTGTATTGTTGTTCACCACTAATTCAGTCCCACTTATGGTTGTACCTCTTACAAATATATGCATGAAACATTGTGAGTCATAGTGATGATATGAAGGTGGATGATCTTGAAGGTGTTAAATATAATTAATATAGCATGTAAAAATTCATTGGAAATTGTGTTAACACTATGTATAAGGTATATAAGCCTTCAAATGAGTTACAATGTCTAGGTTGTAGCCTATCCCTACATGAAAAAACCTAGTGAGATGGCATATGCCTAATAACATGATGAGTAAGTATTTTGTGACTTGTATGAGTAAGATTGGTATTGAATGAGCTTGGTATGATATAATTTTACATGAAGATGAGGTGTTTAGTTCAATTCAATAAGTTTTAAAGTACATTCAATATCCAAGTGTGACTAATAATTCAAGACTTAGTGTGCATAAGAAACCTAGTGATGTCTAATAAAGGGTCAAGTTGAGTTACCAAGATGCAAGAGCTTATGTAATAATGGTTTGAGATTTGATAGGTTTATTCAATAATGTTGACAAATTCTAAGGTCACGGATTGAAGGATAAATCAAGAAATCACATTTGAAGGTCTCCTATACATGCAAAATGAAGAGATGAGAGCCCAAAAAGGATATTTTAATTCTCATTGGCACATGTGACAGTTGCATGGGAACCTAAAAATTTTCGTTGAGATATAAAATGGTCCTAATAAGGTTTTTGAATCATTAGTTTATTATTAGAGGGGAAATACTATATGAACAAATGTTAAGAAGGCAAACCCATTCAAAACCATCTCAAAACCCTTACAAAGACCTGATGATGAAAATCTTATTGAGAATGACATAGAATGGATTGTAAAGGTAATTTTTATGTTTGGATCATGTAGAGGAACCCTATAATAATCTCCATGTGGAAGTGGCATGTTAGGATTATGAGTAAATTCTATAGAATTTAATGCTACATGTATGGATGACTAGGTCAATGCATGAAAATGTGTTGGTAGATATTTTGTAGGTCAGGAAAAGTACCTAGGTAGTCATGGGATTAAATCCACATAATTTAATAGTGAAACTCTTATATGTTTTATGCTTATCTATTCTAAATATTCACAGTTTTAGTTATTCATACTTTAAAAAAAAATTCACAGGATATGCATAAGTTATCATATTTTGGGGTATTAATTTAATCACAAAGTTCATGAACCATAACATAGTGATTTTATAGTATGTAGCTGATTTAGAGAATATGTAAAGGATTTTCAAGAAATAGAGAATGAAACAACTATAATATGTGAGAAGAAATAAGTTGTACTTTATAATAAGTAATTTTATAGAGATTATTGTATTCATACAAATAGATAAACATATAATATATGATAATTATTTTAGAAAATGATTAAGAAAAACTATAATTCATGCTTAGATTTAAGGATAACACAAAATTTACCATTTTAATCTTCACAAATGAACCAAAAGATCTCCTTAGACTCAAAGTTCCTCAGAAATCAACTTTCTTCTTATTAACTTTGAACCAATTTCATACAAAGAACATTCATAAATCTAAACACAAAATTTTAGATTGCCCAAACTTTTTTTCTTTAGTTACAATTGATTTTAAAAAATTACCATATTTTTTGGCATGTAGGCCTTCCCTCTTACTTATAATATTTTATATGTCAAAATAAATTAGGAGACAACTCCTTGAATTCCCATGTGCCATGCTAAAATCTAAAAACTATTGAGAGACATCCTCTTTGAATTAATCCTGTGTGGCATGCAATGGATGATGACATGTAATGCTTTCTTAGTTTCAATATTTAGATCAAATATAGTTTATTTTCATGTTGTGTGGAAATAGCTCAAGTAATTTGTTTTTACAAAATAACTTAAAGTAATGGCATCTAGCCAAGTTACTTGAGTCTTACATTTTACAAAGCAAATTACTTTTACAAGTAACTTATCTAAATGGCATTACTTACAAAGTAAAAACAAAATCACTTCAAATAAATTTGTGAATAAAATATAATAAGATAGAATAAGTTGTTGAGAAGAGAAGAAATTAAATCATTCTAATTCATGAACTTTGAATCTATATTTTTCCCTGTACTTGATGTGTTGAAATATCATGAACTAAATGGCTGCATCATCTGACTTGGAAATTAATTGCCTTTCTATTTTCATTTTTAGTAGTTCCCTTTCCAAATTATTGTAATAATCATTCACCTTCTCAAGCTTGGGTTCCAACCTCTTGACATGTTATTGAATTTTTATTAGCTCCTTTATAGATTTTACTATGAATGGAGTCGTAGCCTTTTCAGTTAATTTCTTGAATTGCTAATGTAACTATTTAGGCATCCTTAGTGTTTCTTCTAACCAAACATTAGTAATATAAAAGATACAATCATCTAGATATATTTTTACTTTACGAGCATCATTTTTTAGAGTCTTCATTTCTTCAAGCATTACTACAAAAGTATGCATGCAAAAATATATGATGTATTCCTCTTGTTTTAATTTATTTATTGTTCCCTCTGGAAAAATAATTTATTCAATCAAAATCTTTTCATTCAAAGCATTTATTCACTAGAGGCTTTCCTATTACAATTTAAATATTCCATTCTCACTTTAAATCTCTTTCATCACTATTTTCAGCTGTACCAATTTATTCTCAATGTCAGCCAAAGTATTTGGGACCTCAAGAAACCATTTATGTGCAGTTTGTAATAATTTATCTATCCATTCATCCACTGCTTTGGCCTTGTCATCAGTTTACTCTACCTCAATTATTTTTTGTTGATAAAAAACACCCCCAAAAATTAATGATTGATGTGGTGAAGATCTTGCCACTTTGGCAATTATTTTACACATCAAAATTTGTTCCTTCAACTTGGCTTTATCAACCTTCTCTTCATCAAGATCTTGAAAAAGAGTATTGATAAGGGTTTGTGTATTCTGATTTAGGCCCTCTGTAGTTAATTCTCCAAGGTATACCTTTGTAATGGTCATGTCTTCTTCAGTGACTTCAATTTTATTCTTACCCCATGGAAGAACTAGTATCTTTGCAAATTTCTAGCTTGAAGATTCAACTATCATCTTCAAATTCAATTTGGCACTCGTAGGATTTATAAAATTATGATAAAGACTCTTCAGAAGCTAAAATTATATCTCCTTCAAGATAATTTCTTATTTTGACTCTGGATTTATTTGCAATGCCAACATTGAAGAGAAATATGCACTAGTGGAAGTGGCTAAATGAATTACCATTTGTTGTTAATTATTTCTCACCATTAACTCCTGAGAAGGAACTTCTTGTGTATCTAAAATATATTGAAAAACACTAGAAAATACTTGTTCATCTTTTTATTTCTCTACTGCTTTGTCCTCATGTTCAACTATTACTTGTTCCTGTGTTACCTTCTGAGATGTAGTCACCTCTACAATAGTTACCTGCTCTAGTTCTTTTTGGGTATGAATAGAAGGAATGGTGGGGTGATCATTATAAGGAAGTGGAGGATGAATAATATGTTGAGAGGATGAGGGTTTTGGAGGAGGAACATTATAGACACTTAAATCTGGCCACCAATGACCATTAATCAGGCTTTTGACCAATTTACCCCAAAATGTATAATTTGGCCTAAAAACACTAAAACACATTAAAAGATTTGAAACTAACATATTCAAGTGTTTATTTTAGAAAAATAATCCATAAATAGAGCAATGCATTTTATGGGCCAACTAACTTTGATCAGATCATTTCAAGTCAAAATGCTAATTTTGCACATGTGTGCCCTGGATTGCTATTTTTCGTCAAATATCTTGCACAAGACATGTGCCTTTATTATTTGGAATTTAAAACATCATAAATGGTATAACGGATCCAATATATCTAACATCAAATTTCAGTTCCACTCCATTCAAATTTTAGGACAATAACAAGACATTCTAACCAATTTGAGTAATTTGTGCACAAAGAGCCAAGGTTTGCATCAAAGTGCTTAATCATGCTTAAGATATAATTAAACCAAATCATGAGCCTAATTAATAATTTCATGGAAATTTTTTAATAATTTATTTTTGGAAATGAATATTGAATATCTACATCATCAGGTGACATTATTTCTTGGAAAGACATCCCTAGGCCATAAATGCCACAAATATCAAGATTAAGCCACCCCATGCCTCATTAAAACCCTCCATGCCTCTTCATTTCCCCTCTATCCCAAATATTGATGAGCTTATTTATGAAATTTAATTACATAATTTAATTATTCCTTACCCACACATCTCCATCTTGAGATGGATGGTTTAGGTTGATTCTGACCATTTTGTAAAAACTATAAATTGGAGGCCTTACTTATTGAATTTGAAGCTCTTTTATGCCAAAATTATAATGCCTAAATGTATTCAAAATCATTTTAGTTTAGTGTTATAATTCCCAAATACTAATCCAAGCTAAGCTAAATACAAACATGGTGCTAAGGAGAGATGGAGGTATCCACACTTAATTGATGCAGACTTCATGATCACAAACCAAACAAACCACTTCAACAAGCTGTGTAGAGCATCCAAGGAAGGTGAAAGAATGTCTCTTTTGCATTTTAGTTGTGTTTTCCATTCTAGTCTTGTTAATTAATCTCCCCTTAGTAACTAGGCCTAGAGATGTTATGTTAGTGTGTTTATCTTATTTTGATTTCATTTTGAGGCTAACACGATACTAACCATCCTCTCTTGAGTCAAATTTCTAGTTCACATAATGGAATGCCTAGTGGGACCCTAGCCCCACAAATTTGGGCAAAAAGCTCATACAAGCACCCTAATAATATTTTCCATGTAGGATCTTGGAGTTGGAGGGAAAAAGGAGAGAAATTTCAAGTTAAAATTCCATTATTTTGATAATTTCATTTTTATTCCTGGTAATATCAGTTTTGCTCTTTATTGTAATATCACTATTGTCATAGTAGCGATTTTGTAAACAAAATTGATTTTTAGTAAAAAGTGATTTCATAGCCTTGGGTAGTGATATCATTCACTAAAATAATTATTTCATTTGCTTGAGTAGTGATTTTACAAAATAGTGATATCATCATTCTAGGTAGTGATATTGTTAATTTAGGTAGCAATTTTGTCAACAAAACAATGATATTGTGTTTTTTGTCTGGTAAGAATGATTTTTTTTAATAACAACAATATTGTTAAAATTGGCAACAATTTTATAGGTGAACAATGATATTGTGTTTTTTGGCTAATCTAATCTATAACAATGATATTATGTTCTAAAATTGTGATTTTGTAGGGAAATAATGATATCAACTATGTAACAATGATTATGCAACATAGAGCTTGTTTTTAGAAGTTATTTAACTTATTTAAAAAATAACTTCAAAGTTAAAGGACATATTGAGTTTTTCAATGCAGGATCAAGCTTGAAATTTGTTAAAACATGCTTTTAAGACATTTTTTGAAAATTTAAAATGGATTAATAACCTTGTTTTGATGCTTATTGGAAAAATTGGATGCTTAGGTAAATGTTTTGAAAAATTATGCTTTAAAAGTTACAACTTAAGACCAAGGGGTCAAAAGAACACCACCTAATCTTTCATTTAGTGCTTCAAATCAAACTCACTTGTCAAATTTTGTCTTCAATAGTTGTTTAAATAGAATTTGATTGGAAAAAAGAGGGACATTGTGTGTATGCTCTTCCATCATTCCTCTTTAGGGAAATTTTGGAATCAAAAACACCATCCTTATTGCAAACATGCCTATTTAAAGGCATAAAAAGAATCTCATGTAAAGCACTCCTCAAAAACTCATAATAGTTTGGGTAATCTTGAAAGAACCCTAAAGTCTTTCTATTAGTCATTTATTTTATTGCATCTTGGCTTATGAGGGGGACTTCATTACCTTCTACAAGTTCTATAGGGAATATTTGACCTAGGGTTTCATTTCTCAGCATTGACTTCAACCACTCCCACTAGGATCAGAGGTTTGAATAGTTAAACCACCTTCTATTGTTAGAGTTGCACATGGGATGTATTTTCACTTTGTACATAACACTATACTGAACAAGTGATGGATGTAGTGGTTACAAAAAGGACAAGACCTTTTTGAAATAAGCCAAGTTCCATAAACACCTAATTATGTGCATTTATTTTGCATTATGATGTGAAAGTCATTATGTAATTGATCCATCTAAATAATCAAAAATTAATTAATTTTAGTCATCCCTACACTGCCATACCCTTGTTAGGATTTGGATGATATAATTAGTGTATTTTGGCTATTTTTGCTTGGTATGTTTTGAGACTCAAACCTGATTATTTGTTTATAACCATGTCAAAACCAATTTGTTTATATATCACTCTTTTATGTAAAGAGGCACTATGCTCACCATTTTACACCACATTTGTCCCTTGAAATTTTTGCTAAACATGTTTGTGTGTGTGTCACTTGATTTGATGTGGCAAAACTTGTTTACCTTTGTGCCAAAAATTGTTTGTTTCAAAACATGTCATGTATACCATTTTGACCTTGTTTATGTACCATCATGTTGTCCAATCTTATCTAGCTTGTTTGGTCAAAAATTAGTTTTCAACATTGAGTTTTCAATTAACCTTGTCAAATTTTGGACTTAACATTGATTTATTTCTATTTAGGCCTCAATTCATGGAGCTGATACACATATATTTCTCTTTTAGGTTACATAACTTTAGTTAATCGATCACCCCAAATTTGAAAACTATTGATGGTTTGTTTATTTAATGACTATCCTCATCATTGTTTGTACCTTTGTTTAGGAGAGCATAGCCTTTATTCAAGAGCCTTTTTCCTTATGTATTATTCCATTTGATCATGTTTATGTTTGATTCCATGTGTTGGTCTATGTCAAAGTTGTTTCCAAGCTTAGATTAAATCAAACACATCATCCTTTGTTTCAAGCTTAGATTTTGACACTATTTATCCCAAAGTCCTAGCATAGCCTATTTGAGCTTATATATTGACTCTGCATTTGGAAAAAACACCTAACGACTCTTTTTCCTTTCCTAGTTATATCTTGTTTGGAACACTTTGGCCTAGACCTTTGACATGTTAGTTTTTATTCAGATGCTTGACCTTTTGTGCATATGAGATTTGACATTAGAATATTTTATGTCATATATTAGCATAAACCATTTTGGAGATACATCTCCATGATCAAATCATTGTTTGGAGATATAGCTTCTCCTTCGACCATGTTAGACTAGGTTTGAACCTTTTATCCTTTGGACATAGTTTTTTAATATTTGCAAAAATCTAAGATTTTTTTGTTTAAGAGATTTCATAATTTATGTGGATATGTATAAATACACTTATTGTGGAGTCACATACAATCCAACTTATGATAGAATGGCTGCACAAATTTACTATAACTAAACACTTGCTTACGATCCAACTTGAGATCTTGATTGGTATGAAGAATCTTGTGATGAAGAATTTGTTGAAGACCCAAATAAATGATCCAAGTTGAGATTGGGATGATATGGTTTATGAGGAAGACTTATATGCTTTGGCTTGTGTGAGCTACCAAGCTCCACAATGCCCCAAAAATAATCCTTCTAGGACCTCATCCTTTGGATTGTGTGAGCAATCAGGGTCCACAATGCCACACCATTACCATTCTGAGACCTCATCCTTTGGCTTGTGTGAGTAACCAAGACCCATACCACCCTATTGTCACCATTTTAAGACTTCATCCTTTGGATCATATGAGAAATATTGCTCCCCAATTCCCTACCATTATCCAGCCCTTGATCATTCTTCATCTATTACCAATAGTTCCCTACTTTAGAAAACCACAGGCCATTTCTCATCGATTACCAATCCCATCAAAACCTCAATTGATCTAATATTTTAAATACCAAGCTACGTTTAAAATTGGTATTTTCTAACTCATTAGAAACCAAAGCCAAGAGAACTAACAAATTTGAGATGTTTTTATTGAACCAACCACTTGTGATAATTCAACCTATGAGGAATCCCCATTGATCCTATACCAATTGTCCAAGAGTCTCACTCTGATGAGCCAGTCTTTATTGAGCCAATTCTTAATGATTATAACTACCTTTTAAAAAATTATTACCTCAACCATATGCCTATTTTTCAAGAGCCTTCTATTGCCAAGCCAGTCTCTAAAGAGTTATCTCTTAACTTTTCCCCCATCTTTTAAGGGTCCCACTTTGACAAAATAGTTTTTATGGATCCCACCATGCCATCACATGTCATTACTTATCCAATACCAAGCATTCAAAAATACATAATTTTAATAGAGTACCCATCAGATGAAGAATTAGAGTTAGAGTCAAGTTCTATTATTGAACCAACAGTAGATTTAACATCAAAAGTGGAAACAACCTCAATATTGACATCAAATTTAGAGTCCTTCGAGTTAGAATGAGATTCAGATACAACATATGTTCATGACTATTAAAACATTGGTTATGCATGCCTTGTAGATCAATTTGAATACTTTTGTGATCCTTCTAAATTTTTTGAGGATGAGTACTTTAGCTTCGACACAAGTTATTCAAGTATCTTCTACAAGGATTTTATAAACTTTCCCCATTTAATTACCATTCTATAGGCCATTAGCATAAACCAACATAACCATATTATTGACATTCTATCTCCCATAAGTGTCGATTGGGACTGACAAAATCACACTTTATTTAATTGTATCCATGATGACATATTAGTTGAAGAAGAGCAAGGAGGCCAAGTCCAAATTCATGTATAAGAATAAGACTCTCCTAGTGAAACCTTTTTGGAGGTGATAGGGGACATGAAAAGTTCAAACTCAACATCTTTTAGTGAAACCTTTTTGGAAGCGCTAGAAGAAAATTAAAGTCAAAAGCCAATGTTCATTAGAGAAACATTCTTAGAGGTACTATGGGATAATAAATACAACTTCATTAGTGAAAAACTCATGAAGAAACCAATAGTTGAAAATAAAATTTCTTCAATGATTGATGAAGACAAAATCAAAGATCAAATCAAAATAGCTTCCAATTTATAGCCTAATCAGATGGTAGCTATTCTCAATATCAAACAAAATAAAAATATGGGCATCCTATCAAGATCATCTTTAAAGGTATTCAACCCCACCACATCAAAAGTTATGTTGAATCTGGCATCAAAAACATTACGTGCGATTGAAAGTCTTGATCGTCATTTATTTCCCAACCATTACACATTCCATTATCATCTACCATTCTATTTGATAATCAAACCTACCATCCAAAATTTATCCCTATTTACCATCCATGGTCACACTTTCCTTTGTAGAGGATATAAATATATCTTGTCTCTATGCTTGAAGGAGTCTAAATTAGTGACCAATGAGGATCACAAAATCATTCTTGATAGACAAATCTATATCCAGTTCTTGACAGGGCAATTATTTAGATGAGGTGTGGGATAACAGTTAACATGATTGATTATTCTATTTGTGTCATTTGTTGATTAGGATGTGCATCTAAATTTTAAAAGGAACAATAGAATCATATGCCATTTATCATACCTAGGCTAGAACTAAACATGTACCATACCATTTCATTACCATGCCATTACCTTTATTACATATCATTTTTCCATTATCACATATCCCAACTAATAAACTTACTAATTGGGGACAACCCTGTTAGCATTTTATCTAATTTATCATACCATCATTATCCTTAACAAGACCATACCATCCTACCATACCATTCCTATCTAGGTGAAAGCCTATTTTTAGTCATCCTACCTAATCATGTTTTGATCTTGGTTCATTTGGTTCTTGTACCTTTTGTGAGAGGATTCCAATCAAGTTTTAATAATCAATCAAATATGAATTTCAATGACAATCTATGACATTAGTGTGATAGTTGATCTAGTAAGATATCTTTCATTTTTCATCCTATACCAAAGTTGGTTTATGTGAACCTGATTATAACTACCTATGGGCAAATTAGTGTTCACCAGTCTTGCTAATAATTATAGCCAACTATGGGAAAATTAGTATCATTTATCTATGTCATTGTATCCTATTTATAACCACCTATGGGTAAAATAGGGGAAAAACTTGTTTATCATGCATTGTTGCATCACTTTACCATTGTTGTTTTCATTTGACTAGCCATTTATAGGATTTTAGAACTTGTTGGGACTTAGTTGGTTTTTCCTCACCTTTTGTGTGGATGTAATTATTGTGACTTGACATCATTTTGAGACTATGTGGGCCATGATTAGTTCATATTGAGGTCACCGCAGCCCCCCTTTCTATATGCTCTCATCATTTTGTGAGCAACCTAAGCCACACCATCACCATTTTATGAGCAACCTAAGCCACTCGCTCATTATTTTACAATTAGGTATCCCATCATTCTATAATGAGTTGAGATACCTCAAAATGCCAAAAATATTTTAAATATTTCAAAATACAAAAACATTTGTCCTATCTAAGCTTAGTTAGCTATCCTTGATCCACCATACTGGGGCAAAGTCATTTTTAGGATGCTTTCTTTTGCTTTTATTTTTAGTATTTTTTTAATTTGTTTATTTCAAGTTATTTGTCTTTTTATGAACTTTATGTTTGTTTATTTGTTTGATTGCCTATTTTTTTGCTTTCAACATTATTGCCTTGACTCAGCCTATATGTGTTCAATAGATGATTCCTTGCACACATTATTATTGAGTCCATCCATATTCATACACCAACATTATCATCATGGTTTTTATCATTATTGCATTATTTTTTAGTGTTCATTAGATCGAGAGTTAGTCCTTACACATATTTTGGCCAAGTCTTCATGGTGTTCTACCATGATGCCTAGTGTCACATGTTACAATAAAAATTAGCTTCAAGAAGGTCTAAAATCAATAGAGCCATAGAAATTTCTCCTTGAAACCTTGGAAAATCTTTCCATCCCACCCTTGATCAAATCAAACCATTAACCATTATAGTTATATTATTGTTAATAAGGATGAACATCTCCTCATTGGTAGGTACAACTAAATATTTTCTATAGATCAGTCTATTATTCTTCTATCCATCCCTTTCATCACTTTGCATACTCCTATGTTTGGTTGATTATGGATTATTTAGTTATTAGACCATCACATCTAAATTTTTGTCCACTCATTTTTAATCTGTATTCCAAGTTCTATCCTTGAGTTATTCTTGCTAATCTACCCCAACTGGGGCACAACCATATAAAAAATCATCTTTATCCAATCTAGGTCCTCTTAATGATTATAACTTCTTATGGGCAAATCATTATTTTGACTTTTATTCCTAATTATAACTACCTTTGGGCAAATTAATATCCTTTTCAATTAATACATGCAATCATTTCTCATTTGGATTAATCTCAACCATAGGTTAATCTCACCCTTCTTCTTACTTCTTTTTGAGGGACCATCCATCCACATATGTGATGGTCACTCCCTCAAGGGGGCATAATCATAGGCTTCCCAAACACCATTTAGATATTTTTCTTTAATAATCATTTTCTTTTTGGCATACATGCCTTTTCTCATTATTGATAGGACCTAAGTTCCCCAAAGCTCTGACATAACTTGTCAGAATTAAGAGCACACATGATTACCTTTGTATAAACAACTTAAACATGTGGAAATAACCAGAAGAACAAATAACTATCAATGAGAAAACACACAGAGTATGAGAGGCAACACACAATTGTATTCAACTCATTACAAAGGAAATTACAATAAAGAGATCACACTCTTCTTCCACCTCTTTGATGCTTCCTCCTCAAGGGCTCCAAGTAATCTTCCCACCTAAGTAATCTTCTCTCATAGGTCACAACACACAGCTAACACAAGCTGTTGTTCACCTCATTATACACCTGTATAATTGAGTATGAACCGGTACTCCAAGTAGATCTCACCATGATCCTTCTCCTGATGTATTACTGTCACCTTGATCTTGCTCCCCCGCCGATCCTCTTCTGACCCTCGCATACACACATCCCTACAGACCAACCTGATCTTACTTATCACATGTAGATCTCCACCATGATCTTGTAACACCTTGCATATCAAACCTGATCTTACATACATGAGGAATCCTACTTGATTCCACCATGGGAAGAACTCTCCAAGTTCTACTTAGTTCTCCAAGTTCAACACTTAACAATACAACCCATGAGTCTATTATATAGATCTCATGCATACACTAATTTAGACAAGTAGCTCAAAGACTCAAACTAGTCTTTATCATGCAAACTACACGTTCACTTAACTAACTATTCGTTAATAGTAGTTCTGACCACCACAGGTGATCGACGTCGGTCCCTACCTTCCTGGAGGTGACCGATGTTAGTTGATGCCGTTTACTGTATGTTGATCCCTAACCGACATCGATTGTGGCCTGTTGATGTTGGTGACTGCATACTCAGTGACCTCCTTCTATTTGTAATAAGGTGTAGCTTTTAGATCCACACCCTAACAATCTCCCACTTGGAGATAAATAGCTGCACTTGTACCCATACCAGTACTCTGTCTAATCTGCATCCTGGCTTGTATTCCTCTTCAAGCCCCCACTTGAAGACAACCCACCACACTCCTTGTGGTGTTAATCTTGTGCCTAAATTTCTTCATTCTCAGCTTACCTTCTTCTGCCATTGCTATACTCCCACTCAATCAGAAACCCCTGTGAGTAACCTGTAATCAACAAACCACTAACCAGATCTGGCCATCTATTAGTCAAACTCACTTTGAGAACATCCAACCTCGCTCTGATACCATTTGATAGGACCTAAGTTCCCCAAAGCTCTGACACAACTTGTCAGAATTAAGAGCACACATGATTACCTTTGTATAAGCAACTTAAACATGCAAAAATAACTAGAAGAACAAATAACTATCAATGAGAAAACACACAGAATATGAGAGGCAACACACAATTGTATTCAAATCATTACAAAGGAAATTACAATAAAGAGATCATGCTCTTCTTCCACCTCTATGAGGCTTCCTCCTCAAGGGCTCCAAGTAATCTTTCCACCTGAGTAATCTTCTCTCATAGGTCACAACACACAGCTAACACAAGCTGTTGTTCACCTCATTGTACACTTGTACAATCGAGTATGAACCAGTACTCCAAGTAGATCTCACCATGATCTTGCTCCTGATGTATTTCTATCACCTTGATCTTACTCCCCCACCGATCCTCTTCTGACCCTCGCATACACATATCCTTGCACACCAACCTGATCTTACTTATCACATGTAGATCTCCACCATGATCCTGCAACACCCTGCATATCAAACCTGATCTTACATACATGAGGAATCCTACTTGATTCCACCATGGAAAGAACTCTCCAAGTTCTACTTAGTTCTCCAAGTTTAACACTTAACAATACAACCCATGAGTCTATTATATAGATCTCATGCATACACTAATTTAGACAAGCGGCTCAAAGACTCAAACTAGTCTTTATCATGCAAACTATGTGTTCACTTAACTGACTATTCATTAACAACAGTTTTGACCACCATAGGTGACTGACATTGGTCCCTGCCTTCTTGGAGGTGACTGATGCCAGCCGATATCCTGCCGATGCCGGTTGCTGTACGCTGATCCCTGACCGACGTCGATTGTGGCCTATCGATGCCGGTGACTGCATACTCAGGGACCTCCTTCTATTTTCAACAAGGTGTAGCTTTTAGCTCCACACCTTAACAATTATTTGAGAATACATTTCTTTGCCTATGATTTTCAACATCTTCCCAAAAAAGGGCAAACTATAGACACCTAAATCTGGTCACCAATGACCATCAATCAAGCTTTTGACCAATTTCCACCAAAATGTACAATTTAGCCTAAAAATAATAAAATACATTAAAATCTTTATAACTAGCATATTAAAGTGCTTATTTTGACCAAATTATCCCTAAATGGGGCAATGCATTTTATGAGCCAACTAACTTTGATCAGATCATTTCGAGTCAAAATGCCAATTTTACACCTAGGTGCCCTGGATTGTTCTTTTCTATCAAATTTTTTTCATGAGACATGTGGATTTATTATTTAGTGTTGACAACATCCTAAATGGGATAATAGATCCAATATATCTAACATAAACTTGTAATTCTAATCCAATCAAATTGTAGGGAAATAACAAGACATTTTAACCAATTTGATTAATTTGTACACACAGAGCCAAGGTTTGCATCAAAGTGCTTAATCATGATTAAGAACTAATTAAACTAAATCATGAGCCTAATTAATAATTCTATGGAACTTGTTAGATAATTTATTTTTGGAAATTAATATTGAATATCTACATCATCAAGTGACATCATTTCTTGGAAAGACATCCCTATGCCATAAATGCCACAAATATCAAAATTAAGCCACCCCATACCTCATGAAGACCCTACATGCCTCTTCATTGCCCATCTATTCAAAAAAATTATGAACCTATTTATGAATTTTAATTACATAATTGAATTAATCCTTAGCCACACATCTTCATCATGAGATGGATGGTTCAGGTTAATTCTAACCATTTTATAAAATATATAAATAGGAGGCATTACCTATTGAATTTGAAGCTCTTTTATGATAAACTTATAATGCCCAAATACATTCAAAATCATTGAAATTTAGTGTTATAATGCCCAAATATTTATCCAAGCCAAACCAAAGCCAAACATGGTGCCAAGGAGAGATGGAGGTAGCTACACTTCATTGATGCAGACTTCAAGAGAGCAAAACAAGCAAGCCACTTCAACAAGATGTTTGGAGCATCCAAGGAAGGTGAAAGAAGGTCTATTTTACATTTTAATTGTGTTTTCCATTCTAGTCTTGTTAACTAAGCTCCCCCTAGTAACTAGGCCTAGAGATGTTATGCTATGTTTATCTCTTTTTGATTTTATTTTGGGACTAACACGATACTAACCATCCTCTCTTGAGTCAAATTCTTAGTTCATAAACATTAGTCTCCTTTTGAATAGGTTTCTCAATAGGTTTGGAATTTGGAGCGTTTACACGTGGCATGAGTGTGCATGGGTCTACATCTTTTATTATTGGATTCATATTTTTCATTAGTAATAAAGATGAAGAGGTGTTGGGTGTGGTAGAAGTAGGAGTGGTATGAGGAATGGTAGAAGTATGAGTGGTTGTGGAAGAGACTAGAGGAGATGCAAGGGTAACTGATTAAATTGGTTCCTTTTCTTTTACCAAGGAGTATGTATATCAACAAAATTCTTCTTCAATTTTAACTTCTTCTTGGGATCTTGACTACCCTCTCCTTATATTACTTTCCTCTTATGGATTACTTGACCCATTTTTGTCATTACTAGCTCTTTCATGTAGTAGTTTTTACTAATAAACCATGCTAAAATCATAATGAGAACCACTAAAGTTATCTCAACAACAGCCTTTACTTAACTCTTTTTGAAGTCAATTTCCAAGAGTGGAGCATTGTCTCCTCCCATTGCATGATATGAATCATGAATTAATTGTCTTTCATCCTCCATGTCTTTAAAAATGGTATCTAAATCAAAATAATGAATTTGCTCAATAGTCATCTACTATTGTCTCTTCTTCTCACTTAAAACTCATCTTTGTAATCAATCCAAAATTCCTCTAGGGTAGGAATATGAAATATATTCAAGAGAAACTATATTTTGAGCTATGTATCTATAATCAAAATTTGAGAAAATGTGATTGATTGTAGTTATGGTACATCTCTATTTGTACATTCTTGGCCTTATAAATGCTTACACATTGATAATGGTGAATAACAATAGGAAAACTAACTAAAGAATGATGAACTTTAGACTAAAAATCATGAAATTCCACTAGCTACATCCATAGTTACATTAGAATCCATTTTTAACTAGGGTACCTTGGCATTTTGACTAGTGTCCCTATGAATCCACCAACTTTGATATATGTGAAATTTAGGAATTGAATAAAAAAGCACCCAAAATGAGAAATTGCCTCCTAAACTACATCAAATACTCTCTTACCTTTCAAAGAAACATTCAAACTATATATGACATCATAAAATAATCCATCATTTACCCTCTTATAGTGCTTGAATTATTCAAAAAGAGTCAATTGAGGATAATATTCATAGATGGGCTCTGTTGCCAACATCCCTTTTATAGTCAGCCTAGAAAAGGTTCCATTAGATGCTAATGCATATATTAGATATGAAGTCATCTTGAAGTTAAAGGTCTACAAAACATTACTCAGATGGTGATCAATGTTATCACTTATCATCCTTGACCATTCAATCATTACAAAATTGCTATTGACATCAATAACCCTTATGTATGCATACATCTAGGTAGAAAAGAACTTGGAACTATTCTCTCCATTGATTCTACATAATAATTGGGTGATGTCATCCACTTTTTGGACTAATTCAAATCTCACTATTTGTTTTGGAAACCTTGAGGTCTGTTTTGGTTTCTTTAGATAAGTTGTTTTCATTATCTTGATGCAATATGTTGTCTTAGTTTTCCATTGATTTTTAGTTTTTTCCATTGATACATTGAGCACTTTAAACATTGATGGGATATTCAAATAGTAATCAAAATACTAAACATCTAATTCGATCACCACATTTCCTATAGTATCTTTAACTGTCCTAGTGAGAGATCATAATATTTATCACATTCTAGGATAAATTTAGAAATTCATGCAAAACTTGGGAAAGATGTAGCTTGTAGAATTTCACTATTTATCATTACTTGCATGATTGGTGTTTTGATTTTGGCTTGATATTTATCCAATAACTCATTTATGAAAACATGTCCCATATCAATATTAATAATTTTTGATAACTTGGAAGTAATGCAGGACTCAATGGGATATCCCTTGTATTCATACTTCATCTTTTCTTCCTTTGGCTTCTCAACTCTATTTGATTTTATCTTTCCTTTCCTTCTTGGTCCTAGAACTTCTTAAAGTGTAAGATCAATAAATTTTTGAATCAGAGTTGTTTCATCTCCTCTTCCTGACGTTTATTATGACTAACACTAGGAAGGCTTGATATATGCACTTGAAAATTTAGTAAATATTCTTGCTAGTTTGGAAAAGGTTGAACAATTGACTCAAGTTATTGTCTTGTGTAATAATCCTAAGAAAGCTTCAAATTATAGGAACCTCCAGTAGTAGAAAGCTTTGAAAATCCTAGGAACTAATTCTAAATAATAGGGTGTCAAAACTCTAGGAAGATCTAGGAATTCCACAAGTCTTCAATGTTGAAAACTTTGAGAAAGTGACAAAAATTTACAACTCTGGATCTCTTTGGGCAAGTTACTTGGGTTGGAAAACCTGATGAAGCATAAGTAGTGAGTAGTAATAACTTTGGGTAAGCAAAAATTTGTTCAAAATCTAAGTAAGCAATGTCATTGAGAACTTTGGGTTTGATGCAAAGCAAGATCCCATCTTTTAATAAAATCTACCTACATCCGTTAATAGATAATTATCTTTTATTCATTCAATCATTCATATGATCATGCTTTACAAGTTTTCAAATGAAATTTGTACTATCAATAAACCATATTTGAATAAATTGAATCATAAATTTGTTCATATACTCACTTTTACCTTCAAGACACTCTCGTAATCATTTAATAGAAAAATGGAATTTTCATTGACAATCATATCAAAATTATAATTTTAATCACATAAGACCTTATATCTTATTATAATAATCCTTTTAGTATCCCTACTCAAACACCTAATTCAAACTGGTTGCTCACTTTTTCCTCACAAGCACCTTCTTAGCTTTAGGCTCCCATTAGCCCTATTTTGGGTAAGCTCCTTTGGTTTGGAGTATCAAAAAACTTTAAAATAAAACTAAAACCATTATCAAGGTTCCTTTTGGGTATTATAACTCCCCTATTCCCCATTTGATTCCACTTCATCTACATACTTCATTTCTATACTATCACAGTCCTTAATTAGGTCTATTTTTCCTGCATGTCAACTTGGTCATATCCACACATGTTTTTATATAAATATAAATATTTAAAACCCTAAAATATGTTATAATATATAGAAACAAATATTTCCTTAAAATTTGAGTATTTTTTGATGGTTAAAATGAACTTATGGCCTAAACCCTAGTTAAAGGTTTCTTAGACTCAATCTTAGGCCGAGAGGGCACAAAATTGCATAAATTGGACCAAAAACCATTTCAAAGCAAGCCAATGGTTATAATAGCTATGACTAATCCCTTTTAAACTTTTTACTTCCTTAAGCATGTCACTATATGCCCTAGATCATTCATATTAAGGACAACTCAATCTTACACAATTGTGTTTGCATACAAGAAAACCAAGGTATTCTAAGTTTCATTATATTTTCAAATTATAAAGACTTAAAACACTAAAATTAGGCTCTTTATACCTTAAAATACCATTATAAACCATTCTCAATCACCATTTATTCCAAAACAAAACTCAACATAGCATATCTCAATCCTTATATTATATTCTACTAACAATAAATAGGGTGCGTAGGGTTTTTATCCTTTCATTCTCTAAAGACTCCCAAAAACTGCAATGATGTTATCATCACCTTTCATGACTTGTCTAAACCTTTTATGATCCCTTTTTCATCAAACAAAACTCAATGTTTAGTATGTCAAAGTACAAAACTCTAGTTTGTAGTTTGTAGGTTACCAATGAGTAAATCTTATAACTAAATAGAATAAAACCAATATTTGATCATATATATTTGAACAACATCATTCCCACTATTCATATGTGGGTTTCACCATATAACTCAAATTAAAATAGGATCAAATACTCTATTCTTTTTATTGAAATAATTTGAATGATTTCATACCCTCTTGGTAAACTACCATAATAATAATGACTATCTCCAATTCAATCTTAGATTTCCTATAATAAGATATAGTCTATCACTTGATTATAAACAAGATCAACTAGTTCGAATAAATTACTCACCATTTTTATCATTGAAATATACATGTGATCTATCTCAACCAACTCATTCCAATGCACATCAAAATTTGAGAACACAGTCATCCTTCTTTTTCAATAAGGTTTTATTTCATCTACTTTTATTTATCATCCTTGAATGGGATGAGAGGTTACCACATCCAAAAACCAAATTTCACACACTAATAAACTCTTATATATATTAAAAACTCCTAAAAAATGATTCTTAACTATTTCTTGAACAAGATTTGCTATCAACCTCCTAGACCTATGTAGGGTGGTGGACTGCCACCTCACACTAGCTTGACCAAAGATTTTAAAACTAACTTAAGACCTTCAAGAGACCATAAAAGGTCATTTTCAACATTTTTTAACAATTAATTCCATCATACTCTCACCTAGACCACTAATACAACATGAAAAGTTGAAATTCCCTTTTGGCGGGAAAACCAATTCAAATTTGCATCCACTTAAGACATCTTCTAGATCTTGTGTGAGCATTTCAAGATTCCATTGCATCAGGTTTTTTTAAGACCATTTACTTGGGTTCAAGATTTTCGGTTGGCAAGAAGTCATGAAAAGTCCAAGAAATATGATTTAGGTTAAATGCTAGGGTATTTTACAAAAAAAATCAATGTTTTAGGATTTTGCTTAAGATTTTCATAGACAAAGTGTTTCTATAGAATTTACAAGGTTCTAATCAACACTAAACATGCAAAAATAATGAACAAAATGTAAACAAAATATAAAATGATAGATAAACCTTTTAAAATAGCACATGAAATATTACCAAAGGAAAAATGAGATAAACACCCAAAATAGAAACATGAAAACCAAGGGGAAATAATCTAAATACCTCTACTGAAAATGGGTTGTGAATAAATTACTCCAAAATCACTCCATAAGATCAAATGGTATCACTTGGGATTTTTAGGGGCAGTAGCTAGGTTATACAAATTGATATCCAAGGAGGAAATGAGGTGGAATTTTTAAATATTTAAATTAACCTATGCATTAATGACAATTAAGTGACGTGTGAATAAATTCACGTAAATATTTTAATTATTTTTGGGTTTCATGAAATATTTTGCTTATTTTAGCATACGAAGTCAAGTAATTCTACAATCCCAATTTGGTTGAAGATTGTGAATACCTTGGACTTGAGAAATCTTATTGCTTTTACTTATGAATTTGAGCAAGTGAAGTAACTTCAAAACCCTGGGTTGTTCTAATTAGTTATTTACAACTTTGTGAAACTACTTTACTCATATTTTTATGAGAAGTAAAGTTATTACACAAGTTTGATTTAAACTGGATGATGTAACACTAGTTTTTGAGGACAACTTAATTCACCTTTGAAAAGTAAAGTAACCTTGAGAACTTGCATTGGCCTAACATTGAATCCCAACACTTAGCTTTTAGAATCTATTGGAAAGATGAAGAAATGGTTTTTATGATGATGACCCAGGTAAACATTTTCTAACCTTTTAGAGCAATTTAAAATGAAAATAATCATAATGAAAACTATTAACGACTAAGTTTTATTTAGGGGATTGATTTTTAACAAGGACAACTGACTCACATAAACTAAAAGGCAAAAATTTTAATAGGGTTAACCTAAAATTACATGTGTGAAATTTTGGAGACACCAGCTGGCTCTGACTGAGGACATATTTATTTCTATCAGAAGGAATGAAATATGGATGAGATCCCAATATTTTTAGTTTTGTGTCTTACCTATTGGGTATAGGGTTTTATAAAACTAAATCACAAAAAACTTCAAAAAAAAAGAAATAAAAAAATAAAAACAATTGTACAAAATAAAAATCGAGGACTTATTTATATACATACATGTGTTACCCTGCTACTCAATTCTTATAATGCTTCAAGTGTTGCCCATTATAAGGCAGTGGTAGTTCAATTTCATCCTAATAAGCTAAGATAAAACTATCTTTTCTAGAAATATTATTTATACTGAAAGGTCCTTTCCATAATGAATAAAATTTTTCATGCATCCCCTTTGGTTGATTTTACTTATCCCACAACAAGACCAAGTCACAAACTTCAAAGTTCCTTTCTTTAGCCTTTTTATCAAAAACCTTCTTCACTTTCATTTGATGATTAGCTAAATAGTTAGCAACTTGAGCATGCACTTCTTGTAGCTCAAATAAAAACATAATCCTCTTATCTAGTGAATCTTGATAAGTTGCATCTTTAATAGCCTTGGATAGTTGTAAATCAGGAAACTCTAATGTGATGGGTATTTTAGAATCTATTCTATAAAACAACTAAAAAGGTGACATGCCAATGGCTTTCTTTGGAGTGATTTTGTCATCCCATAATGCATCAAATAGATTCTTATGCCATGTATAATGATTATCATCCACCATCTTGTGAATGATTCTAATCAATTTGTTACTTGATTTGACTTGGTCATTTCCCTAAGTATAGTAGTTTTAAGGGTGAACTAATTATATTTCAAGTAAATAATAGAAATGAGTTAGTTTAGTTGAAGAAAAATTATCTGAATTATCTATTACTATCTTGTGAGGAACACCAAACCTCGCTACAATGTTTTCCTTAATAAAATCACATACAACTTTAGAAGTGGCATGCTTGATAGGAATGGCTTTTAGCCACTTGTTGAAGTAATCAGTGGTAGTTAAAACATAATAATGGCCATAAATTGAGGAGGGATTCAACATTGAAATAAAATATATGCCCCACTGGTAGAATGGTTAATTGATTATGACTGGTTTTAAAGTCAATGCTAGTAACTTTAGATGTCCTACAAAATGTTGGCATGTTTGACATTTAGAAACCCAATCCAAAGTATCCTAGAAAATAATGGGCTAATAGTACCTTGATCGTAAGACTTTATGTGCAATAAATCATGATAAAAAGTGACCTCCACATGCTTTATCATGAAACTATTTCAGTAGTCTCTTTTGTTGTTCTTTATCCACACAACAAAGGAAAGCACCAACAATTCCTCTTTTATACAAACAATTTTCCCAAAGGACATAATCCTTTGACTTCAGCTTGATGGTCTATTTTTCCTTATGTGTAAGATTATCTAGGCATCTTACATAGGTTAGGAAGAAAGCAATCTTAGTATACCATTCATTAACAAGATGAACAAAAATAACCATGTGCAAATCTTCATCTAATTCATATTTAAGCAAAGACACCATCATATCTATATCATCTAGTTTACTTTCTATCATTAGTTGGCAAAAGCCTCTTCTTCTCACTAGCTTTATTGGCTTGATATCTAGATCAAACTCTTGAATCTTAGCTACCCATGTGCCTCTTGGAAATCCCAACTCTTGCTAAGTTAGAATAGATTTGATTGCATTATTAGGTACATATACTTTAGTATGTGAGGATAAGATGTAGTACCTGGAGGCTTTGCATTTTTTGACTATAGCATAACCATGTTTCTCCATCTATGTATATTTTAGATAATAAATTTTCAATGGTTGGCTCATGAAATCTATGGGAGATTCAATAGCTTCATCATTCTTTTGTATAAGTATGGCTAACATGGTGTGATCAAAAGAGTAATAATAGAGAATGAATTCTTTACTAAAATCTAGGGAAACCAACACTGGAGATTGAGCTATGATTGATTTAATATTTTCAAAATCCATCTTATCTTCAACATTCCACTTGACTTCTTGCTTCTTTTTCATCATATCATAAATGTGGCAAGTTAACATAGTAAAATTAGGAATGAGCCTTCTAAGGAAATTAACCTTACCAAAGAATGAATGTACCCATTTCTTAGAGGTAGGAATAGGTAAACTTTGAATAGATTTCACCCTTTCTGGATCAATATTTTTTCCTTATTTTGAGATGATGTGACCAAGAATATTCCTTTTAGTCATGGTAAATATGGATTTCTTGGGATTCAAATAGATCTTATGTTTCCTGTACTAGATGAGAACTTCTTCTAAAACAACCATATGATTACCTCTCTTCTTAGAGAAGATTGTCAAGTCATCAATATATACAACTATACTCTTGTTATTTAGATGTGAAAATGCCATATCCATTGTTCATTAAAAAGTTTCTCTAACATTAATAATCCCAAAGGGCATCTTCTGATAGGCAAATGCCCCCAATAGTGTTGTGAAAGCTATTTTGTATTGATCTTCTTCTGTCACTTTTATCTGATTATATCCTAAAAATCCATCTAACATGGACAACATTTTTGAGCCCATAAATACTTGAAAGGTATGATCCATAATGAGAAATGGATAATTATATTTCAAAATATCTTGATTCAGATTATGGAAATCAACACACAAGCATATTTCTCCATTCTTCTTTCGTATTGGGACAATGTTAGCTAACCATTCTAAGTGATGAATGGGATAAATGATCTTAGCATCAAGTATCTTTTTTATTTCAAAAAAAATATTACCTAATATTATTGGGTTATGATGGAAAAGTTTTTACCAAAAATGATTCACTTCTGGCTGAAGTGGAAGGTAATGTTGTACCTATTTTGGCTGTAAGGTATTTAGGTCTTTGTAGGACCAAGAGAACACATCCATGTATTTCCTAAGAAGCTTAATGAATTCTTATTTTTACTCTTAGAAACAACATTTCTCAATTTTTACCAGCTTGGGCTCTTCTTCAATACCCAAATTAACATGCTGTACTTATGAAGAAGAATTCTCACCATACTCTTTCTTTTTCTTCAGAAACTGATCATGCTAATCAAAAATTTAATCTAAAGAAACTAACCTTTTAGGTATTTTATTTATCTTTAATTAAATAAAATATTCATTATCATTATGTTTAGGGTTAAAATTACCTTTTGTTTTTTGGCGTGGAAGTGAACTACTTCATTTAAAATATAATTCTTTGAAATTGTTTTGCTGCTCAAGGAAATAAGCTATATATTTGTGATCATTAAAAACCTAGCATTGATTAACATTGTCTCGAACCTTTGGATGGAAAACCATCTCTACTTTATATTTACCTTCTCAAAAAATTGTAAGCTACCAATTTGGCCTAAGCAGAGCTGTAGTAACTATAAGAGAATCAGATCTAGAGTTATGATCATGAAGAATAAAATTGATTGAAAAGGTTGTCAAATCAAGTGTTGCACTCAAAACTTGATCATGGTAGTTCCTCAACTTATCCTTATTCACTTGGTATTGTCCAAAAATTTGACTCACTATCAAATTTACATCTCCTTATGATTTTATAAGTCTCTCTCATTTTTTTGCTTGTTCTAATCCCAACAACAGTGCTTCATACTCTATTGTGTTGTTAGTGTTTTTAAACATAAGTTTATAAGAGTAAGGATATACCTTACCATTTGGTGATATCAATAAAAATTTCATACTCAAACCAAGAGAAAAAAAACTACCATAAAATTTTAGCATCCATATTTTCTCTTCTTTTGCTTATGTCTATAGTTATTGTATGTCCTTTCTCAATTCAAGGTAATAAACTCCATGATCTGATTCTTCAAAAAGAATATGTAATCTTGGATCATCTGAATTGGAAACTGTATACTTTGATTTATTCTCAGGCTCAAGTTTATGATTTACACCTTTGATAGGAATATGAGAAGATGACCAATCCATCTTGACTTCTCAACCTAGATCTTTGCAAAAGTTTTTGCTCAATAACATCCCATAGGAAACATGTATATTTTCTACCAAAATTGTTATTTTAAGCTTTTTATCTAGAAAAGTTGCTAGAATAGCTTGAGCATCTTTGATTTGTCTAATCAAGGAAACTTATATTTCCATTGAATAATATCTCACTATTGACTTCATTAGAGTGAGGCCAAGGGCATTAGCTACTTTAACTGGCATGACATTATCAAAAGCTCCAAAATCTAGGATATAATTGTTCAACTTGAACCTATTGATCAAGAGTGACACATAAAATGATTCTATGCTTTCAGATGTGGAAGCATATATAAAAGAATTAGTCATAGTATTATTTTGATAAGAAACCTATTTGGGAGTAGGTAAGATACCTTTTAAGGCATTGGATGTATTTTTTGATCATTTAATTTGAACATACTTAACTAGTCTATTTAGTTGATCTAGCTATGACCTCAAGTATTCAACTTTTGATATTTAGATCTTGGTATTTTTGATGTGGTCAATAATGTCAAAAAAAGGGATGGACATAGACAAAGTAGGATTATCTTTATAAGTATGAGTGACTAGATTATGAGGTTGAGAAGAAGATGCCATATTTTTATCTTTTGGAGCAAGAAAAGTGGGTAAAGGACTACCTCTTTTGAGAATTCTAACATCTAGCTTGGAGTCTTGTTCCTCTTTCCCTTGTTCTTTAGAATGTTTTTCACCAATTTGCTAAGTTTGTGATCTTTTAAATAATGCAAAAGAGTGATTATGATCCTCTTCAAGTATTTCTTCATAATCACTTTCTGATTGATATTGAAGGTAACCTATATTAGAGTTTCCATCAGGATCTAGAAAGTCATTCTTCATTAGCAAATCCTTCATCAAAGTTAGTAAGCATATGATCTTCTTCATTTATTTCAATGTGGTTCTTTGAAACATCTTCAATCTATAGTATTTATGTAGGTCTAGCAATATGATTTCAGTTCTAATTGTTGAAGTTACATGTAAGTGCATTCTTGGCAAGAACAACAAGAGCACCTTGATTAATTTTCCTTTTGACTTATAGCAAATCATTAGCCAATTTATACAAAAGTGGATCCATTTTGGTTTGAAATTTAGTTGAAGTAGAACTATTTATCTTAGAATTTATGTTCTTGATCTTTCCAACCATAATACAATCATCTTCAACCTTTCTAACAATGTTCTAAGCTATACTAGTGGGTTGAGCATCTTGAGGTATCTTATAAAGTAGTCTATTAAACTTAGAAATGAAATATTGCATGTGTTCATATGGCTCTTTTTTAAGTTGAGTCAATTGGGTGAGAAATATGTGCGAGTCTACAATAGGCTTGAACCTTTTTTCAAATTTCTCACACATAGTGGTCTAATTTATTATGGTATTAGGAGCCAAATGGCAGATCCATTCTACAGCTTAGTCATGTAAGCTTTCAATGATGAGTCTGACTAACACATCTTTACGCTCAATGCCAATCACTCCATAGTATACAAAAAAAGTAGCTAAATTCTCATCTAGACTCTATTTCCCATTCCTTATGAACTTAGAAAAGTTCTTTTTGGACCCCTTAAGCAATTCAAGGAGAGGATTTAAATTCAATGGGCCAATTTCTACCCCCTAAAGGATGGGAAGTTATTACATCATTCTTATAAGATTAAGGAGTTGAGGATTTATAGGTTGGATTATTCCTAAAGAATTATGTTGCAACTGATTCACAGGTGTTCATACTTGTCTCATAGGTGAAAGACATGCTCTTCTTTTTCTGGTTTGGAAAAAAAAACTAAAATTAAATCATTCTTACAATTGAAATAAGTTATCAATTTGGCCTTGAGCTCTTCTTACTCTGGTGAAAGTTTCATTTGCCAGATTGAAATGCCTATGCTTCTCTTAAGGATTTGTTTAGATTTATAAATAAGGACTTGGTAAATGATTAATTAACATGCAGTGACTTAAAACCAATAGACATTCAATGACTCAAGCTAAGCAAAGCATCTCTTATATATGAATAAATCTATCTTCATAAAACATGCATTTATAATCACAAGTGCACCTTTATTTTGCATGCAATATTTTATATGGTAGTGTGAAAAACATGTAATTTTAGAGAACTAAAAATTAGTCTGTGTCTATCTTACCCTATAGAGTATAGTCTAATTTTAGCTTTGGTTAAGTTCATGTTCCCCAGTAGAATCACCAAAAACTATTGGCTAGATATTTTATAGGCTAGTAAAAGTACCTAGGCAGTCATGGGATTGAATCTCCTTCATTTAATAGTGAAGATCCCATATGTTTTATGATTATCTATTCTAATTATTCACACTTGTAGTTATTCATAGTTTATATAAAATTTTCACATAGGATATGCACAAGATATCATATTTTGGGGTATTACTTTAATCACAAAGTTCATGAACCATAACGAAGTGATTTTATAGTAAGTAAATAGCTAATTTATAGAATATATAAAGGATTTATAAGAAATAGAGAATTAAATGACTAGAATATGTGAGAAGAAATAAGTTATACTTCAAAACAGTAGTTTTACAAAGCTTATTGTATCTATACAAATAGATAAACATATAAGATATGATAATTATTTCAGATAATGATTAAGAAAAACTAGAATTCATGCTCAAATTTAAGTATCACATAAAGTTTACCATTTTAATCTTAACAAATGCACCAAAATATATCTTTAGACTCAAAGTTCCTTAGAAATCAACTTTATTCTTGTTCACTTTGAACTAATTTCATACAAATAACATTTATAAATCTAAACACAAAGTTTCAGATTGCTTGAACTATTTTTCTTTAGTTACAATTGCTTTTCAAAAATTATCATCTCTCTTGGCATGCAGGCCTTCATTCTTATACTATTTTAGATGTCAAAATCAATTAAGAGACAACTCCTTAAATTCCCATGTGCTATGATAAAATCTAAAAATCATTGGGAGACATCTTCCTTAAATCTATATTGTGTGGCATGTAATGGCTAATGATATGTAATTCTTTCTTGTTTTCACTGTTTGGATCAAATACAATTTCCTTGCATGTTGAATAGAGCTCGCTCAAGTAATTTGTTTTTATAAAATAACTACAATTTATGGAATCTATCCAAGTTACTTGAGTCTTACATTCTACAGATGAACTTAGTTTTACGTGTAACTTCTCTAAATAACATTACTTACAAATTAAAAACAAAATTACTTCAAATACATTTGTGAAGAAAATATAAGGAAACTGATGAAGATAGAAGTTGTTAAGAATAGAAGAAATATAAATCATTCTAATTTGTGAACTTTTGATTTGCACTTTTCCCTATTCTTGATGTGTTGAGACATCATGACCTAGATGTCTACATCATCTAACTTGGCCACTTATTTCCTTTCTATTTCCATTCTCAATAGTTCCCTTTCTAGCTTCTTGTAATAAGCTTGCACCTTCTCTAGCTTGAGTTCCAACCTCTTAACCTATTGTTGAATTTTTATTAGCTCCTTTATAAATTTTATTTTGAATGGAGTAGTAAACTTTTCAATTAATAATTTATTGAATTGATGATGTATTTATTTAGGTGTCCTTGGTGTTTATTTTGACCAAACATTAGTAAGATAGAAGATATAATCCTCCAGATCTATTTTTACGTTACGAACATCTTTTTCTAGAGTCTTCATTTATTCAAGCATTGTTACAAAAATGCCCATGAAAAAAGATATGATGTATTCCTCTTGTTTTTATTTCTTTATTTATCTCTCTAGAACAATCTTTTATTCAATCAAAAAAAATTCACTCAAAACATTTATTGGCTAGAGGCTTTCCTATTTCAATTCAGATTCTCACTTTCAATCTCTTTCATCACTATTTTCACCTGTACCAATTTATTCTTAATATTAGCCAAAGTGCCTTGGACCTCAAGAAACCATTTTGTGTAGTTTGTAACATTTTATCTATTCATTCATCCACCGATTTGGCCTTATCACTAGTTTCCTCTACCTCAATTATTATTTATTGATAAAAAAACCCCTAAAAAGTAATGATTATTTTGGAGCAGATCTTTCCGCTTTGGTAATTATTTCACACAACTTAGAAATTTTTTCCTTCAAGTTGTATTTATCAACCTTCTCTTCATCAAGCTTCTTAAAAATATTGTCGATAAGGGTCTGTGTATCCTACTTTAGGCCCTTTGTAGTGACTTTTCCAAGGTATAGCTTTATAATGGTCAAGTCTTCTTCAATGACTTCACTTTTAATCTTGACCCATGGAAGAACTGATATATATACAAATTTCTAACCTAAAGACTAAACTATTAGCTTTGAAGTCAGTTTGGCACTCTTGGGCTTTTTACCCTTATGATCAAGACTCTTGAGAAGATGCAAGTCTATCTCCTCCAAGTTAATTTCTTATTTTGACTGGGGATCTATTTGTAATGCCAACCATGAAGAGAAATTTATACCAATGGAAGTGGATGAATGAATTACCATTGTTGTTGATCATTTCTCACCACTAACTCCTAAAAAGGAACTCCTTGTGCATCTAGAATATCTTGAACAACATTGAAAACTACTTGTTCATATTTTCTTTATCTATTTATTTTTCTACCTCTTTCTTTGCCTCTTTGTCCTTAGGTTCAACTATTTCTTGTTTCTATGATAAATCCTAAAATGTAGCCTCTAATAATTACCTACTATAGCTCTTTTTGGGTATGAATAGAAGGAATGGTGGGGTGATCCTTAGAAGGAGGTGGAGGAGGAATAATAGGTGGAGAGGATGCGGGTGGAGGAGGAAGAAAATTAGACTTTGGAGGTGGCATGAGTGTGGATGGGTCTACATATTTCATAACTAGCTATATATTTTTCACTGGTAATGCAGATGAAGAGGTGATGGGTGTGCTAGAAGTAGGAGTGATAGAAGGAGGAATGGTATAAGAATGATTATGGAAGAGACTAGAGGAGATGCAGGGGTAACTAATTGAACTAGATCATTTTCTTTTTCCAAGGAGTATGTATCATCAACATTCTTCTTCAATTTTAACTTCTTATTAGGCTCTTGACTACCCTCTCCTTGTATTGATTTCTTATTATGGATTACTTGACCCATTTATATCATTACTAGCTCTTTCATGTAGCATCCCTTACTAATAAGCCATGCTAAAGTCATATCGAGAACCATAAAGTTCTCTTAGCAACAGTCTTTACTTGACTCTTTTTGAAGTCAATTTCTAGGAGTGGAGCATTTTCTCCTCCCATTGCATGACATGAATCATGAATTACTTTCCCATCATCCTTCGTGTCTTTAGGAATGGTAGTTAAATCAAAAGAAAGAATATGCTCAATAGTCATCCTACTGTTGTCTCTTTTTCTCACTTCAAACTCATCTCTGCAATCAATCCAAAAGTCCTCTAGGGTAGGAATATACATATATTCAAGAGAAACTATATTTTGAGCTATGACTTTACAATCAAAATTTTCCCTAGCCTCAAAATGTGATTGATTGTAGTTATGGTACATCTCTATTTTTACATTCTTGGTCTTATAAATGCTTGCACACTGATAATGGCCAATAACAATAAGAAAACTAATTCAAGAATGATGAAATTTAGATTACAAATCATGCAATTCCACTAGATGCCTACATAGTTCCATTATAATCCATTTGTCACTAGGGTACCTTGGAAACTTGACTGCTATCCATATGAAACCACTGGTACCTTGGAAACTTGACTTGTGTCCCTATGAAACCACCAACCCTAATATATGTAAAATTCAGGAAATGAATAAAAATGCACCCAAAATGGGAAATTGCTTTCCAAGCTGCATCAGATACTCTTTTAAATTTTAAAGCAACATTCAATCTATAGATGACCTCATAAAAAATGCATCATTTACCCTCTTATAGTGCTTTAAGTATTCATAAAGAGCCAATTGAGGATAATATTCATAGATGGGCTTTATTGCCAACATACCTTTTGTGGTAAACCTAGAAAAGGTTCCGTTAGATGTTTGTAAATATATTATATATGAAGTCATATTGAAGTTAAAATTCTGCAATACATTACTTAGTTGTTGATCAATGTTATCACTTATCATCTTTGACCATTCAATTATTGCAGAACTCCTATTGACATCAATATCCCTTATGGATGCATACATCCAAGGGGAAAATCACTTGGCATTCTTCTCTCCATTGATTTTGCACAATAATTGTGTGATGCCATCCACTTCTTGGACCAAATTAGATCTCATTATTTGCTTTGGAAACCTTGAGGGCTACTTTGGTTCTTTAGATAAGTTGTATTCATTATCTTGATGCAATATGTTATCTTATTCTCCCATTGGTTTTTAGTTTTTTCCATTAATATATCAAACACTTTAGATTTTCATAGACAAAGTTTTTCTAAATAATTTACAAGGTTTTAATCAACACTAAGCATGCAAAAATAATGAACAAAAAGTAATCAAAATAGGAAATGGTAGAGAAAACTTTTAAAGTGGAACATGAAATATTACTAGAGGAAAAATAAGATAAACGTCTAAAATGGAAACATGAAAACCAAGGGTAAACAATCTAAATACTTTGACTACAAATGAGTTGTGAAGAAATTACTCCAAAATCACTCTAGAAGCAAAAACTATGTTGTTTAGGTTCATAGGGGAAATAGCTAAGTTAGACAACTTGAAAGACAGATAGGAAATGAGGTGGAATTTTTAAATATTTATATTAACCCATGAATTAATGACAATTAAGTGACATATGCAAAAAATGCCACATAAGCATTTTAATGATTTTTGGGTTTCATGAAATGCTTTGCTTATTTTGTTCTACAAAGTCAATTAACTCCACAATCTTGATTTCGTTTAAGCTTGTGAATACCTTATATTGTGAACTCTTATTGCTTTTAATTATGACTTTGATCAAGTGAAGTAACTTTGAAACCTCAAGTTATTCTAATTAGTGCTTTATAGGTTTACAAAACTACTTTACTTAGATTTTTATGAGAATTAAAGACATTACACAATTATGATTTGAACTAGATGATGTAACATAGTTTTTTTAGGAAAACTTACTTCACATTTGAAAAGTAAAGTAACCTTGAGAACCTGAATTGGCCTAGCAATGAATCACAACACCTAGCTTTTTTAATCTCTAGGAAAGATGGAGAAATGGGTTTTATGATGATTACCTAGGAAAACATTTTATAACCTTCTAGATAATTTTAAATTAATTATAAATTAAATAAATAATAATTAAAACTATTTAATACTAAGTCTTATTTATGGGATTGAGTTTTAATAAGGACAAGTAACTCACATAAAATAAAAGGCAAAAATTTCAGTAGGGGTAACCCAAAATTCCATTTGTGAAATTTTGGGGACACTAAAGTAGATGGAAGTTGAAGTCCAATACTTATTATTTATGTAAATGGTGTTATTTTTATTATTTATATCTTCTATGTTAACTATTTTGGTCATGGAAGATGACCTATCACTAAACTGGCTAAGAGTGAAAACTAGTCAGAGTGAGAATCAGTTTAAGAATGTGTTTCAGGTGATTAGGAATGAATAAAATTATTTGGGGTATATATTCAATACCTATACCTACTTTTAACTTGGTTTATAAAGTTTTAATATGCTCACATATAGGTAAGAAAGTGCTCTCAAGATGACATGTCCATGTGAGTGAAGACAATAAAAGAGTGAGGTTCAAATTTTGATTAGTTGAGTATATATTTGTCATTTGAAATATATATATTTGTGATTGGATATGTTATTATAATTTTTAAGGATCACATACATTCATTATAAGTTTAAGTAAGTGAACTTACATATGTTGGAAGTCATGTTCACCATGACTGGTTCATAAGGTAGAATGACTGTTCCAGGTCTACCAAGTGAAGTAAAGGGTTTGAGACTCTATGACAAGAGTAATTTCATATAATAAAAATATTTATTATATTTTAAACATAATTAAACTATTAATTATTTATTTATGTTGGAGAGATAGTTTTAAGGTGTTGATATGTGAAAGCTAAAATGACCTATCAAATTGAGTATGCATTGTGTAAAAGAGAGCTGAGCAATTTAACTAAAAGACCAATGGTTGTTAATAGAGTTTGAAATATATATTTTATTTATTGATATATAATATATTAATTTTTATTATAATTAATTTAATTATACTTTCAAATGACAAAAACAAAGATATTCATGACTGTGTTTCTAGAGCACTCAGGCAGTTTGAGTAGTCATATTGTAGAGATGAGTTTAAGGTTGTTTGGATAGTGTTAAAGAATAAAAATAATTTTAACATGTTTATGAGGTGTCAAAGGTTCATAATAATAAATCTATAGTCTTGGTTTGTCCCTATTTAAGTTAGGAGAGTCAAATTTTATTGACTGTGTTGACAGTGTTTGGTAGCTCTAAGTGAACTTCTTACAAATAAGGTTTAAAATCTACAGAGGTTGAGTCTAATATTATGTTATTGATAATAATTACCATTAGGTCATGATTTATTTTCAAACATGAATTATTTACATGTTTTTTTTAAATTGTGTTTTTTACTTAAATATTCATGATTGATTTTCAGTGTGCATTGACAGTTCTGAGTGAGCATGTAACAAGAGAGTTATTGAGGATTATTGGCCTATATGGTGATGTATAATGCAAATGGAAAGGTTTTTAAATAATTAATATTATATTAATTTTTTTTTATGACATATTTATGTGATATATCCATATGTATGCTTCAGATACTCAAGATAAACTTTTATTGTATGTGAAAGCCTAATGGTGAACAGTGGAAATAAAGGGGTTCAAGGGGTGAGTGGACCCTATAGGAATTATGAGGCTTATGTGAGATTATTAGAGACCTATTGGAATGTTTTATTAAATTTTAGATCCATTTTATAAGTCCCAAGGGGTTTAAAGAGTTCCAAGTGGTAACGTATGCATGGGTAGACCTAATTGTTTTAGGTCTCATTAAGGCCTAATTGAAGTTTGGGGCTAATGAGGTAATGGACGACCAAAGGAGTGGTTATTTAATGATGGTAAATTTTTATAAATTCCATTATAATAGTGATAAATTAATACAAAATAATATGTCTAACCAATATGGGTGAAATTAAGGGTCAAGTACTTAAGAAGGCTTAAATAGGCCTAAATTGACTAGTTGAGATGTTGAACACATGAGCGAATGAGATAGGTGTTTGGAAACTAGGTGAAGGTTTTGAATAAAATTATATAGGTATTTTAAATATTTAATGAATATTTAATTATGATTTAATAGGTGTTGAATAAGGTCATTTGACCTAATGCTGTCAAGGA
Source organism: Torreya grandis (assembly GCA_037957365.1). Taxonomy (NCBI): domain Eukaryota; kingdom Viridiplantae; phylum Streptophyta; class Pinopsida; order Cupressales; family Taxaceae; genus Torreya; species Torreya grandis. Next base: position 783,555 of record JARHVA010005247.1, on the reverse strand, counting down.
AAGGGCTAGTTGAGTGAGAAGGCCTAAGAGGTTGTTTGAGTGAGATTAAAGGGTAAAGGGTGAAAACAAAGGAGGTAATTATCAGTTGATTTATAATTATGTGTTATAATGTGATAATATATCATAGGTAACTTAATTTTTTCTAATTTACCTAGGGGTTTGGAGCCTCCTTGAAAGATAGAGCTTGTAGAAGACTAGTTGAATGGGTGCTTAACTAGGTAGGGGTTGAATCTCCTTGTGAAGTTGGTGCTTCACTAAAATTTATATCTTGACATTATAATATGGTAATACATGTGAATTTTTCATTGTAATTTATCCCCAAAGATGGTTTTTAAAATATCTCTTGTGTTCTCCTATGATATGTTTGTGTAATTGTTTATTTATGCATTGATATTTTATGTGAATGAATGCTTCATGGAATTAAATAGACATTATTAAGAAACTGATTCAACCCCACCTCTTAGTAGCTACTTAAAATAATTTTTATCATATAATGTCCTTTTTATGAGGATTGATAGCCTACAGGTGATCCTAAGTAGCATAAAGTATGATGTAGACAATATTCATCTTGTTTACAGTGATGGTCTATCAAAGAATGATGGTACTTGCAAAGTTGTTATTAAAAAAATTTGATTTTTAGTCAAATAAGTTCAACCCATATCATTTTAAATTTTTTAATAATGTTTACATGCATCCTATGGGGTCTCATATTGTCCTATATATCTTGCTTATCTATGTCCTAGTCTTGGTTGAAGTTCATTCCTCTTGAATTAGCCTAGTCAACCATGGTCAACTTGGTCAAACCTTGGTCAAACTTATTAAAAAGTCATTTTTTTGTGAAATTTTTCCTATAATGGTATTTATAATGTTTCATTGTGTTTACAAGTCATGAATTATTCATTTCCTAAGTTTCATGTGCAAAAAGGGGTCTTTTGACCACTTTCTAGCTCATTAATGGATTTGTACAGACTTATAAAAGGAAAAATTTGTCAAAAAAATTAGTTTGAACATGGGATATGTTAGAATAAGGTCAGTATCAGTTATATGACATCCTAAGGTCATTTATAATCTAAAAATGGGAGTTTCTCCTTGCTTTTAAGGGCTTTTAGGCACTTATACAACCCCCATGATCAGATATTTAGCTAAAAACATGGATGCAGTGTCTCTTCACCTCACCACTTACATTTAAAAGTTTAAAATTCAAGTATAATTCAAAAATATTAATATTAAACTCATTTTTATTCATCTTCCTCTTGGCATACAAATGAAGGTCAACTTCAAGCACTTGGTATGGAAGGTACATGTAGAGTTGGGAGGAGTGCTTCTATAGGTGGATTGTAATCTAAGTGAAATTATTTTTTATAAAAATAACTTTCATTTTAGTTCCTCATAGTTTATTAAACATTTCTAACAATATAAACAACATTTCATAGAATTGCATACAAGAGGGGTACTATTATGCATCTATTTCTAACTTTCAAGGTTTCATGGAGCTATGTGATCCTAGGAAGATGTTTTTAGGATAGAATTAACACTTCAATTTTCATTACTTGTGAAGGAGATCTCAAATGGTGCTTGTTTTTCAAAGTTTGTAGTTGTAGATGTGTAGGTATTATGTTTTCCAATGTCCAAGGAACTTCATGGTAGTGATAATGTTATTGATATTCATGTGTGAATATATCCTTCATGAAATAATCTTGTCAGAAGTCTAATTATCATAATCCTTCAAAGCCAAATTATCTCTTTTCCTTGTTTTCTACCTTGCCACTCTCAGCCAAGTTGTGCTTGTTTCATGGAGGTTTGTACGGAGCATGAATAGTAAAAAACATGGTGGAACTCATGACTGGTACCTAACATATCCAAGAGTCCTTTTTTTTCATGCTAAGAACGTTTAGAGGCTTCTACAAGTGGTTTGTTCACTCCAAATAATGACTTGACTGTATTTGGTCCCACAGTCCCTAAAATGGCTAACAGAGCTCCCAAGGCTCTTTATGATTTCCATAAGGTGAATTTGTATTTGCTCATCTTGTAGCCCCATCAATGAGCAACCATCATGTCAATTTTGAGCTTTAAAGGACAAGATTCATATATGTTTTTGAAGCCTCTCAAAATGGCTAAAAAGCACTAAAAAGAGGCAGTAATGTCTACATGATTCTCAAGGGGTGTACACCCTACAAGTTTTTTTGAAAAGTCATAGATAGATCTATTCTTGTGAGGGGGAATAATTCAAAAAAACTCAACAATCAGTTTTGAGCACTTAAGCTATGAGGAAGAGTTATGTTGCATGGAATGACCTTTTTAGGCCCATCCTCTATCTGTACATAGGGTAGAGAGGCAGGTGAGGGAAATGTTTCAAGGGTTAGATCAAAATAAATGGCGTTGAAAGTTACTATGAAGGAACTAATCCCTAGTAAAGATGATATAGAGATAAAAGTAACCTCAACAAACCCTTAGACAACGTGAACATGCTCTAAACTCATCCTCAATGACCTACAAGCCTAAAATTATGGACATACAACCTGGTTTTGAGTTTAGTCTCAGTCAGGGGTAAAGTGAAGTTTTTGGAGCTCATTTTGAGCATGAAAAAAAATTAAAAGGATTGGAATATGAGATTAGGAGGACAAATAAAAATGTTTCTTACCTTTTGAAGCTTGAATACCTTACCAAAATGCACACATAGGCTGGAAACATGCACATACAAGTAGATAAGTCAAGAATTATGAGATAGACATGATCATGAATGAGGTGAATGAAAATTTCATGGTTTTAGAGTAATAAAATACATTAATTCCATTAATTCCACTATGAAAAAGTCTCAAATAACTCAAGAGCACCTACAGGCCCCTAAACTCATGAAAACATAGTCAAAATAGGGTTGTTCTAGGACAATGGACCAAAGCATGGGAGTGAAATATGGTTTGAAGGATTTTATGTGAGGAAAAGGCATGAAAAAATTCCTATAAACTGATGCAACATAAAAAGGATATCTAAAACCATAAAACAAAGTTCAATCATACCTATAGGTAGGGCTTAGAAGTTCTGTCCTAGTCATATGAGCTAGATGAACTCAATCTTACATTTGAGGAAGTATGTGAGAGGTTAGAAAAAAAAGAATGAGGAAGTGTGTGAGAGGTTATAAAATAAATAATGAGGAATATGTGACATAAGGGTGTGAATATGAAGTTTATTATCATCATAAATTCAACTTAGACAAAACCTAATACATCTATGAAATGTGTCTCAGCCACCTACAATAAGGAATAGGGCAAGCTCAGTTTAGTGCACCAAAGGGACTTGAAAATGTTTATGGGCCATGTGAAGATAAGATGATGTTTGAGACATTATATAATGATATTTAATAGGTAAATTAACTTCCTACAGTGATTCCTTAGGCATAGATGAAGTAAATCACAAAAGCACAATCTTTCTCCCTTTAACTTTGCAAGTAGTTTCTCAAAAAACTCAGTCTTGAGTTTTGGATTAGTTGGAGGGGCATATCTCAAAGTTAGAAGCTAAAAATTGGTTTAGGTCATCCTCATGACCTAGGGTATCATATAAAATATTTTTTTAGATGAATAAGTTATTCACCCCCTATTTTGTCTCAGATAGGGGTCACTTTTCCCTTGCACAGACCTTGAAAAATTGGGAAAAATGGTCAAAACCACACACTAGTGAAAGAGTGTCTCCAAGAAGATTTGGTGAGTTAAATGACATATATTAAAATAATTAAAACTTGATTTTAGGTTTGAAAACCATACAATATTTTTGGAGCTACTAGGTTTTCAAGAGTAGCCAGTCATGCAAATAATGGGTCTAATGCCAAATAGAGGATCGCTATTAGTTATAGTTTTTATGAAGTCATTTAATGATTTTTTCCATGTGTGTCAAAGAATATTTGAGGTGTTTGAGATATATAAGGAAATAAATCATCAAGAAAGAGTTGTTTTTGAACACAAGGTTACAAGTAGACTCCTTGCACAAGTTTTAGGCCTAATCCTAAAGAGGAAACATTCCTATTTCTAGTTCTTAATGAGATATTGTAGGAGTTTTAGGAGATGAATGGGATATATATAGAGGTGATAACACTCTCATTTTGTAGAGGGACTTCCTTAGAAGCCATTTTAGACTTGAAAGGTGCTCAAACCCTCATACGAGGTAAGGAATGGCTTGGATGACCAACTTGAGTTGCTCACATCTTTCATAATCATTTGTATGGGACCCTAAGATATTTAGATAAGTTATATGGGGTTATTAAGAGGAAATAAATGTATTTTTTCTAGGGTTTCAACATCAGACCTTTATGAATAAAGGCTAAGAGTTGAAACCACCTAAAACCCTTGTAAAAACCTTATAGTGACCCAATTAGAGAGATAAAGAATTTTAAGAATCCAAATGCAAGGGGATGGACATGAAACAAACTAGAGGTTGTAGAGGAATCTTAGAGGATTCCACATGTGTTTTTATTGTATGGAACTATATATACTAGAGGAAAACAAGGCTTGTTTTGACCATTTTTAGTGGTGTGAAAGATAAAGGAGGAGTTAGGAGATGAAAATTACTTTGGGAGGAAGATTTAATCTTTAGATAACTCAAAATTTTTACATAATCTCATAAATCATCCTATAATTATCTCAAATAGGCTCTCACTTTCAACTAGTCCAGTGAGCCAGCTAGTGAACACGTAGAGGAGGAGGTGAAATGTAATTAGGGAGGACTTTTTATGGGTTTCTATTGAAATTGATGATAGGATAACCTTGGATAAGTGTAATTACCTTTTTTCATGGATCATTTATGAAAATTTGGAAGTTTTGAATTCCAAGTGAAGAATGTGCATGGAAGAGAGCCTTTTTAAAAACTACCAATGATGATTTTGCATGTCCAAAAGAATAGGGAAGGGTCAGGATCCTATCCAATGCATGTGGGGAATTTTTTTATAACCCCTATTTATTATATCAATAATCACGCTTGACCATATGTAGGGATAGGGATAGTTTTGGAAGGTAACTTAGGTGGGCAATTTCTCATGCCAAAATGGTAGTTTTGTGCCACTTTTCACTATATATATGACTTGTTTTGGACAAGTATACGCCTATGACATGGAATATATCTCCCCATATTTATGTATTATGCATGTGTAACTGATATTCACTTGGTGACCCCTTTCCTTGTGCCTTTTCAACTTCTTTTCTCTTTCTCTTACTCCAAGTTCTATAAATTGGGCCTTCTTGGCCATTGTTTGGAATCTCTCTATTGGGTATGGTGAAACCATGTAAAATTTATGCCTTGAATCAATAAATACAAGTAATTTTACCTAATTCAAATAATTCACTAAATGTACATAATAGTGACTGGTCTTGTGCAAGTGTGGTGTTTATTGCCTTTCACATGTTACTCCTATTAGTACCTAGCGTGTTATGATATCTTTCTTGTAGGTCAACAAGAAGTGTCAAGTGAGGTTTCTGGTGTAAGTAGGTAGGATACTCAATATATTATCTTATAATTCCTATTTTTTAGTTCCTCCTATCTTATGTCATATCTAAGACCCCATGTTAAAACACTAATGTGAGAGAGAGGGAGATAGTTGATTTAGTGAAGTGTATATGTAACTTATTCTTGATTCCAAGTGCATATAGAAGGTATGAGTAGAGAAAAACATTTGGTGTATCACCTCTATATATTATGCTTACTTTCATGCCATTCTTAATTCTTTTATATCCCCTAAAGTGTTATTAGTAGGGATGTGTGCTTTAATGATACATCAAAGGGAGCTAACCCTTATCTAGAGGTTCATCTCACAAGTTTTCTGACCCATAGCAAGTGAGATGTCTCAAATTTTCCACTTGGATTAAAGGCCTAGAAAACCTCTTCTCATAGGGTGCATCCAAGTTTTAATAGTTGTCTAAAGAGAAAAAGATGTCAAAATGAGGCTTGATCAACACTTAAACCAAGGTGAGTTAGGTGTTTTTGTAGGACATCAGTCAAAGTTTAAAGATTGTCAAAGGTACCATTTGGTAGCTCAGAAGGACTAAGTAGAAGCTTAGTCAAAAATCAAACTTAAGATTGATAGTATAGAAGGACACTGAAGATATGTTGAGAGAAAAGTACAATTCAATGCATCATATAATGTTTCTTTAGGCCTTATAAATAATGTATGTTAAACCTTATGTCTCAATGAAGTTGCTGTGAGTTGTGTTGTCCCCCAAAAATATCACTCTTTTTGGGAATAACCTATGAACTATTTTGGTTCAACAGACCAAAATCATCTCTCGCCTTTTCAAAAATTACTTTGAGAATTCAAGTCCTTCATTTTTCAAAGCTTTTCCAAAAATCTATGAACTCTGCAGATATGTTTCTATGGACTCATCATGCTTGAAATTAGTAGGTTCAAAGGCTTCTGTAGGTGAGTTTAAGCAAAAGAAAAAGTTTCCAACACTTAGTCATTTTTAAGATTGGTTCAACGCCTTGGTTCAACCAAAAAATGTTCATTGGCAAGCTTCTAAGCAAGGATTGAACCATTGACCCATTGAACCATTGAACCTTGAACCATTTTGGTTCAATGGGTTCAATGGGTTTAAGGTTCAACGTCATCATCAAGAGTTAAGTGCTTCGATAAATGTTCAACAAATTTAACCGCTTTTGGGTTCAATAGCTTCAAAACACTTATTAAAGAGAAGAAGGCTTGAACCCTTGAACCATTAAACCATCAAACCACTTTGGTTTAAAGGTTCAACGGGTTCAATGGTTCAATGGGTTAAAAGGTTCAACAGGTTCAATGACCAAATGGTTCAATGCATTTGGTTCAAAAAGATCAAAAGGACATAGCCAAATAAAAATAATGAACTGATTGAACCATTGAACCTTGAACCAAAAGGTTCAATGAGTTCATAGGTTCAAAGGTTCAACTAGTGCGATGAAGATCAAAGAGCTTAGAAAGAACAAGGAAGTGACAGACAAAGGATGAACCAATGAACCGATTGAACCTTGAACCAAAAGAGTTCAAAGTTCAATGGTTCATGGGTTCACAAGTTCAAAGGCAACCTCAATCAAGGAAAGAAGTAGCAAACAGGTGGTTCAACAGATGGTTCAACCAAGGAGTGGGAAAGTGATTAAACTAGGAAGAGATGGAATAAAAGAGATAGAATGAATCGATGAACTAATGTACTTTCAATGGGTTCAAAGGTTTAAGGTTCAACATGGTTCAAGTAGCTAGCGACCATTGATAGCCTTGTGGACATCAAATTTAAATTAAGGGAATATCTATTGAAATTCAAAATTCCCAAAGGAATTCTTTCAGACTTCTTGTTTGAAGGAAAATTTTGCAAAAAAATGCCTGATGGAAAAATTCAAAGTGTGGTGGAAGCCACCACGTGTCCCTTGCTAAGGTCAAGCAGAACATGACAAGTGGCATCATCCATATGAATCTGAATGAGTCCTGAATGTTTCTATATTATTTCTAAAGTAGAGTGGAAGCTGCCATGTGTCATCTTCTGCAGGACTCTCAAAAGGTTTCTAAAGATTTTATAAGTTAAGCAAAACATGCCACATGTCCTATTATAATTCAGTGAAATGTGACAAGTATCTATATCCACATTCCCATTTTGAAGCTTCTTGGGTAAGATGTGTTGTGGATCCCATTTTTTATAAGTTTCTAATAAGTTTCATAACAATGGAACTTGCCACGGCCAAAGAAGGATCCAAAGGAAGAACCAAGCGACTGGCTGAACTAAGAGCCCAAAGACTCAAATTGCTATAGGGGAGAGAGAGGAATGAGACCAAAGGACCAAAAATATCTTCAAAAGTGTTATTTCTAGTAGGTGAAATAGTGGATCAAGTAGACTTTTAAGCATACCAAATCAAGGATGTAGCCTATTTTTCTTCCATGAAGTAATGGCAAATTGGATAGCTGCACAGACATCAGGAAAAGCACCAGATAGTCCATACTAAGGAAGAGACATATTAGAGGAATGGACTTGCCATAGTTATGGCAATTCACTATTCCTAGCATGGTCCCTCTAGACAGAACTAAAGGCACATTGAAGGCATTCAATTCAACATGGGCCTTTTTGATGAAAACAAGTGCCCAAGTCTTTCTTGGAGCGCTATATATTGTAATCTCTCATTTGATACAAGGGAGATCTTCCTGTTACTAGAAGCAAAACTCTACCTAAATTGAAAGGCATCACTGAGACTTTGAGCTTAGATTGTTTATCATATTTCTTTGTTTGAATTAGAAAGCAAGTTACTTTCAGACTTTGTGTTGTTATAGCTTGTATCATTCTAGGAGATTGTTCTTATGTCTATTTCCTAAATTTATTCTTGTTTAATGCAATTTAACAAGTAGATCTAGTGGAAGTGATAAGGAAGGTGTCCTAAAGCTAGCAACTTTCAGACTTTGCGCTATCATAGTTGTATTTAGTGTGTGTTTATTTTCTATTTCTATGTAAAGGACCTTGGGATGACTTTGTGCCCCCATTGTTCTTTGTATCTCACTCTTGGGCAGTCAAGGTGGAGACTTTGTGCTACATCTTAGATTGCTGGTTATTCTATACTTTGTTACCAGTTACTTATCTTACCTAAAAGAACTCTTATTGTTCCCTATAAGTAAACTTTTGAAAGAAGATAAGTGCCTTCAGTGTTTTCACCAAGATTTTCTCCTTTATTTGTGAACATCATCTCTAAAAGAAGAGAGATGGATGGTAAAACCTACCCCTGAGTGTTATTTTTAGCTTATATATATAATATATAACACTTTATACCTATAGGGAACCTCCCCTTGATGAGAGGAGAGATTTGTCCCCTTTGGATGTGGTAAACTTGCAACTTTGGATGACTAATCTCCCTATGCTATGGTTGAAGAGATGTATTTTGCTGACCAGTTAGCTGGTCAACAAAATATTCACCCAATAATTTTTGGTGACTCCACTAGGGACACAATAATTTTGTGCAATTTGATGCCTTAAGCTTCAAATTGAAACATCACCTGTGTCTTATCCGTTATCATTATAGCCTTACCCATTTATTTTTCTAGGGAGAACAAGCAGTTCCAGTGCTTTCCCAATGTTAATATTTCCTCCCAGCTTTGTGCGATAATTTTTGGTGACTACACTAGGGAAGAGCACGCAGTTTGACATCTCAATATTCAATCTAAAGTAGATCATACTCTTTTCCATTTTTTTCTATAATCTGGCAACTCCACATTATACCAAAAGCCAAAAATCTCAAGGTGTTGTTGACCCTACTTTTGAGTTAGTGCAGTAGAGTAATTTTGATTTATTTCCTCAACAACCTCACCTTCAATGGACTAGGAGTCTTCCTCCTACTCCTACCAAGTCACCAACACAAAGTAGAGCTTCTTTTTCTACTGCTAGCAGAGCTTTGCCTATCCATACTCCACCTAGATTTGTGATCCCACTTTTACATAATCAAATCATGGCTCAAGGCCCCTGGGGTAACTCTTTTGGTCCACTAAATCTGACCCCACCTCTACATGAGCTTCCACATAGTTCAAAGAAGAATTTCCCCAAGTTTTTTGGTGATGGGAAAGTTCACCCTAATGAACATATTGCTGCCTTCAGCATAGCCTGTGGGGTAATATGTGTGGAGTATGAAGACATAATAATCAAGCTATTCATAGAGACACTATAAGGCACTGTTGCAGACTAGTTCTACCATCTATAAGCTCAGTCAGTGACTGATTGGGATAATTTTAAAGATAAATTTGAAGCTAGGTTCAAACATGTAGAAGATGCACATGCCTTGTTGGCCTAGCTCACATAGATGAATAAAGAGCCCCATGAACCTATGAGGGACTTCATTATCAAGTGCAACAAGCTGAGGCATAGGATTCCCATGATTGCCCAACCAACACCTTAGAATCTCAAGTGTTTCTTCATCAACTGGCAGCTACCTAAAGTGAGTTTTCTATTAAGATGGGCTAGACACATAGACCTTGAGGCTACTCAAGACTTGGCTACTAAGCTAGAAGATGACCTTATCTTGGAAGGAAAGTTAAGGAGAGATCCTAACAGAGGTAAATCCTCTTCATCTTCTGAGTATCCACCTTCAGCCACCACTGATGAAATGGTGCAAAAGCTGACAAATGAATTTCTAGCCTTGAAAAGGCAAATGGCCCAAGGTATGTCTACTCCTCCTTATCAATATATGCCAAGGAGGACATTTTAGAACCAGTCATATCAAGGTAATGCTGCTAGACGTCAAGGGAAACCAAATCATCTTCCTCCCCCATAGAGGAACCTTGCCCTTGAAGCACCTCTAACCAACTCAACAGTCAGATATTTGGAAATAGAACATGATTTCTCTTTCCAACCTAAATTTGATCAAGAAAATGACACAAGTCTCTTCATGGAGGATCAAGAAGAATTAGCTGGTGACTCCCACATTGGTTTCCTAAATTACCAGGATGAAGCTAGAAGTAAAGGTGAAGTAGTTGAGGGATCATACGTAGTATTCACCTAGTCCAAGAATTAGTCAACCCAGCAAGATAATAAAGAAAAGACAAAGGAGTGACCTCAACCAACAATTTCAATTGTTAAATGTAGGACCACTTTTCCTTTCTAGCCAAAGGACTTGATGACTACTAAGAAGGTAAGTACATCAAACATCCCTACATCTTCTACTTCAAATTCACAGATCAATCCTCCCCCCCTAAAAACCAAAAGGATGAACTCCCATCCTCTCTTCACAGTCCATTTCAGTCATTTGACATAGTTAACCATGTCAAGAAAACTAAATTTCAAATGACTAAATTTGACTTCCTACAAGCCAACCCTGAGTAGTTGGATAGGTTAGTAGAGTGTGTGAAGAATATAGTCATCCTTGAAAGACAAGAAATTAGAAAGGTAACTCATGATCGCCCAAGGAACATGCCCATGTTAGTCACTCAGACATCAGCACCTAAAGCTCAAATTCTATTTGAGTCTTCAAGAAAGGGTAATTATTTTTTGTCCACAGAGGATGTTCATGTTTCTATAGATGAAAGTCCTATAGATGGTCATCTAGGAATTGATTTAAACAAGACATCAAAAGAATTGGTAGGGAGCAATATAAATACAAAATGATCTTTCATCTCTAATAAAGAGAAATCTGATAGAAGATCAATTTTTGATGATGTTTGGATCTAAGAATTTGATGGTAGTAATTCCTCTATCGGTGCTGGAGTCGAGATGGTGTTGATATCTCCTTAAGGGGATATTATTCCTCCTTCACATGAGTTATAGTTTATCAATGCCAAAAACATTAACAAGTATGAATCTCTATTACTTGGGTTGAAGGCTGCTCAGGATGAAGATGTCAAACTCCTTCATGCCTAAGGAGATGTTGAGCTGATGGTTTGTCAGGAGTTTGATGCTATCAATCAAAACATGTCCTGGATTGAACCAGTAGAACAACAAGCTATGGTAGTGGACCATACTAATATACTCTAAAGTCACCAAAAGGAACTCTTCACTAAGAGAGCAAAGATTTATGGTTTTCAGATTGGAGACCACACCTTGCCATGGGGTAAGAAGACAGAACCAAAAGGAGTGCACAGAAAATGTGATTCTTGGTGTGGAGAGTTCCATTCACCTGTCAATGATTCTGGGGACAAAATGGTTTCTTACTAGTTTATCAAGATGGAATGCCATCTTCCTTGTCTCACAATGGGTAGCATTTGAATCACTTTATTTTTTGAAGTATCAGATGAGTTCACCTATACATATGTACACTTGTATTGTCTTTATTTCTATTTTGTGCTTTTCATTTTCATTTTTTAGAGCCTTTATTTTTGGGTAGCATGACTCCATAGCCCAATGACATACTTTAAGGCACCAGAGATTCTGGTTTCTACTCCCCTTAGTTGTTTCAAAATTTTAACTAAGGGAAGTTCCCCAACTGGAGCTAGCTGTTGTCTCCCAAAAATATCACTCTTTTTGGGAACAACCTATGAACTATTTTGGTTCAACAGACCAAAATCATCTCTCCCCTTTTCAAAAATTGCTTTGAGCATTCAAGTCCTTCATTTTTCAAAGCTTTTCCAGAAATCTACAAACTCTATAGATATGTTTCTATGAACTCATCATGCTTAAAATTAGTAGGTTCAATAGGTTCAAAGGCTTCTGCAGGTGAGTTCAATCAAAAGAACAAGTTTGCAACACTTAGTCATTTTCAAGATTGGTTCAACCAAAAAATGTTCATCGACAAGATTCTAAGCAAGGATTGAACCATTGAACTATTGAACCTTGAACCATTTTGGTTCAATGGGTTCAATGGGTTCAAGGTTTAATGCCATCAGCAAGAGTTAAGCACTTCGGCAAAGGTTCAACAAGTTTAACCGCTTCTAGGTTCAATGGCTTCAAAACACTTATCAAAGAGAAGAAGGCTTGAACCATTGAACCATCAAACCACTTTGGTTCAAAGGTTCAACAAGTTTAATGGTTCAACGGGTTCAAAGGTTCAACAGGTTTAATGACCAAATGGTTCAATGCATTTGGTTCAAAAAGATCAAAAGGACATATCCAAATAAAAACAATGAACTGATTGAACCATTGAACCTTGAACCAAAAGGTTCAACGAGTTCACAGGTTTAAAGATTCAACCAGTGTGATGAAGATCAAAGAGCTTAGAAAGAAAAAGGAAGTGACAGACAAAGGATGAACCAATGAACTAATTGAACCTTGAATTGAAAGAGTTCAAAGTTCAATGGTTCATAGGTTCAAGGTTCAAAGGCAACCTCAGTCAAGGAAAGAAGCAGCAAACAGGTGGTTCAACCAAGGAGCAGGAAAGTGATTGAACTAGGAAGTGATGGAACAAAAGAGACAGAATGAACTGATGAACCAATGAACCAATGTACTTTCAACGGGTTTAAAGGCTTAATGTTCAACATGGTTTAAGAAGCTAGTGACCATTGACAGCCCCATGGACATCAAATTTAAAGTAAGGGAATTTCTGTTGAAATTTAAATTACCCAAAGGAATTCCTTTAGACTTTTTGTTTGAAGGAAAAGCCCATAGAAAAATGCACAATGGAAAAAGACAAAGTGCAATAGACGCTGCCACATGTCCCTTGCTAAGGTCAAGTAGAGCGTGACAAGTGGCATCATCTGTATGAATCTGAATGAGTCCCGAATGTTTCTATATTTTTTCTAAAGTAGAGTAGAAGCTACCATGTGTCATCTTCTATAAGACTCTCAAAATGTTTCTAAAGCTTCTATAGGTTAAGCAGAACATACCACGTGTCACATTATAACTCAGCAGAACATGACAAGTGTCTGCATCCACATTCCCCTTTTGAAGTTGCTCAGGAAAGATGTGTTGTGGATCCCATTTTTCATAAGTTTTTAATAAGTTTCATAATAGTGGAACTTGCCACAGCCAAAGAAGGAGCCAAAGGAAGAACAATGCGACTAGCTGAAAAGAGAGCCTGAAGACTCAAATTGCTATAGGGAGAGAGAGAGGAATGAGACCAAAGGACCAGAAATATATTCAAAAGAGTTATTTCTAGTAGGTGAAATAGTGGATCAAGTATACTTTTGATCACACCAAATCAAGGATGTAGCCTATTTTTATTCCATGAAGTAATGGCAAATTGGATAGCTATGCAGACATCAGGAAAAGGACCAGACAGTCCATACTAAAGAAGAGACATATTAGAGGAATGTACATGCCATAGTTATGGCAATGCACTATTCCCAACATGGTCCCTCCAGATAGAACTGAAGGTGCATTGAATACATTCAATTTAGCATGAGCCTTTTTCATGAAAATAAACACCCAAGTCTTTATTGGAGTGCTATATATTGTAATCTCTCATTTGATACAAGGGAGATCTTCCCATTACTAGAAGCATAACTCTACCTAAATTGAAAAGCATCACTGAGACTTTAAGCTTAGTTTGTTTATCATATTTCTTTGTTTGAATCAGAAAGCAAGTTACTTTCAAACTTTGTGCTGTTATAGCTTGTATCATTCTAGGAGATTGTTCTTATGTCTATTTCCTAAATGTATTCTTCTTTATGCAATTTAACAAGTAGAGCTAGTGGAAGTGATAAGGAAGGTGTCCTGAAGCTAGCCACTTTCAGACTTTGCACTGTCATAATTGTCTTTAGTGTGTGTTTATTTTCTATTTCTATGTAAAGGACATTAGGATGACTTTGTGCCCCCATTGTTCTTCATATCTCACTCTTGGGCAGTCAAGGTGGAGACTTTGTGCTACATCCTAGATTGCTAGTTACTCTGTACTCTATTACTAGTTACTTATCCTACCTTAAAGAACTCCTATTGTTCCATGCAAGAACACTTCTAAAAGAAGAGAAGTGCCTTTAGTGTTTTCACCAAGATTTTCTCCTTTATTTGTGAACATCATCTCTGAAAGAAGAGAGATGGATGGTAAACCCTACCCCTGAGTGTTATTTTCAGCTTATATATATAGTATATAACACCTTTATACCTATAGGTAACCTCCCCTTGATGAGAGGAGAGATTTGTCCCCTTTGGATGTGGTAAACTTGCAACTTTGGATGACCAATCTCCCTATGCTATGGTTGAAGAGACCTATTTTTCTCACCAGTTAACTGGTCAAAAAAATATTCACCCAACAAGTTGATCATAAAGTGAAGAGATGAGTCAAGCCTATGAAGTTGTTATAGATGAGGAAGAATATGTTGATAAGATCTATTGTTGATATGAGCCTTATTTTGAGATAAAGGTATATCTTTGTTTGTATTATTATGATGGTTGAGTATATATGTATTGAGATCTTCAAGAGTGCCTATAGGTTAGTAAGGATAAAGAGGCTTCAAGGTCCAATAATCGTTAGCTAGTTTGTGTGCATGATAATATTCTATAGTTATCATGTCTTAAAAAAATGGAATACTTGTCCAAGCACTAGATTGGGTCTAAGATAAAATAGGAAAAACATAAGAGCAAGAGAATTGGTTTAAAAGATAATATGTTCATGAAGAATATATGATTTTTTTTAAATAAATAAGCATGGTATTGAAATATTGGTGACCTCATATAGGAAGCATGATGACATGTTGCAAGTACCATAACAGTGATCTCAAGATGACCAGTATTCTAATTTTTGTAAAAGAGATCTCAGTTTGAAGCTAGTATGTTGATCATCAGTGTCAATGTCTTCAATCAAGGTATGTTATTCTTATAAGAGATATGATTTTTTATTTTGATATTATTTAGGTGGAACATGAAGTTAGGGAGCTAACTTATATCTCTTGAGTATTTGATAATTGAAGATTGGTCTATAAAACCAATGCCCTTGAAGGTAGAAAGTAGTGATCATATGATGCATGATCTAAAGTTGACGCTAAAAGTAATATTTCAAGTTATTTGAGCCCTAGAAGAGAGAAACAAAGTTTTGGAGATGATCATTCCTATATCATGACATGAAGATGTTCTAGGCTTAAGAAGAGAAGGTGGGTGACTATGCCTTGACTATGAAGTTTCCTGTCTGCATAATGCATCTGATTAAGTAATGATCTAAGAAGGTGAATCTATCTTATAAGCATGATTAATGAGACATAAAGAATATTATTGATGATATAAGGAGAATAAAGCTCTATTCATGCCTATATAAGATGTTTTTTTGGTCTAAGAAATTAGTGTTGTAGCAGATAAGGTCTCACAGACCTAGTGAGCAAAGTATGACAAGAATACTAAATGAGTTGACTTCAAGAAAGTGTTGATTTATAGAAGTTACAGAGGACTAATACAAGGCTTGAAAAATCTAATATGGATATACTATACATATTAAAGAGTATGCTTAGATAAATAAATCATATTGTACCTATAGGAAAAATGCTTGTAAAGTTGTATGTAGACCTAGTTTGTTGAGGTGATTTGTTGAAGGTGTCATGAGATGAGTCAAGCCCTAACGAGTTAAGGAGTTTTTTTGAATATTTATGGAGATTTCATAAGTTAATAAAATAATTTATGTTTTTGTAAATAGTTATTTTTTGGTTTTAGATCACATGATCTAGGGTGATCATGGATTTAGGGGGAGCTAACTTAGATGGCTTGAGAAACTTGAAGAGAAATATGCATGGATAAAGGGGGATCTTGCTTGATCAGTGAAATAAGTAGGTCCTAAGATGAATTAATTATGTATAGATGACCTTATGAGAGTGTATATGACCTTTTTAATTAATTTCAAAGGGGGAGAAACACTTGATCAGGAGATCTAAATTGAGGAGAGATGAGAATGGTCTGCTATGTTAGAGTGTTTGTCGTCAATGATAAAGAGGGATATTTTTGAGGTATGTTCCTATTAGGAGTTTTATGGAGTTAAGGTTATTATTTATATAAAATGTATTCAAAGGTCATTGATTTCCCAAAGGTTAGCTTATGAAAATTCATGATAAGTATTTTTGATGACCTAAGCATGATCTAGTAGGTCTTTATGTTTTGTATAAGATATTAGCACAAGGCTGTGTCTTGAAAAGCTTGAGTAATGATTAATTTGAATATATAATCTATAACAGAGTTATTTTATTAACATTATTGTTGTGATAAGGTCATAATTGACCAAGGTAATGAGAAAGTGTCTATGTGCACATCTTGGATTAAGAAGACTAGTCTTATCTTGGTTTAGGCATAAAACATTATGAGTCATGGTAATGATATGGAAGTGGATAAGCTTGAAGGTGTTAAATATAGTTAATAAATAATGCAAAAATATATTTTAAACTATTTTAACACTATATATAAGGTATGTAATCCTTAAAATGAGTTCCAAGATCTAGGTTGATGCTTGTCCTTGCATGAAGAAACTTAGTTAGGTGGCATATGCCTAGTAACATGATGAGGTAAGCAATTTGTGAATTTTATGAGAAAGTTTAGTAGTAAATGAGATTGGTATGATGTAATTTTACATAAGGATTAGGTGTTTTATAATGCAATAATTTTTCAAGTACATTAAATATCTAAGTGTGACTAGCAGTTCAAGACCTAGTGTGCATAAGAGACCTAGTAAGGTCTAATGAAGCGTCAAGTTGAGTTACCAAGATGAAAAGATATTATGTAAGATTGATTTGAGGTGTGATAGGTTTATTAAATAATTTTTACCAAGTTTGAGGTAATGGATTGAAGGAGAAATCAATAAATCATGTTTGAATGTCTCTTATGCATGCAAAATGAAGAGATGAGT
The DNA here is from genome assembly GCA_037957365.1 of Torreya grandis. Classification (NCBI taxonomy): domain Eukaryota; kingdom Viridiplantae; phylum Streptophyta; class Pinopsida; order Cupressales; family Taxaceae; genus Torreya; species Torreya grandis. The sequence continues at coordinate 766,395 of JARHVA010005247.1, read as the reverse complement.
GCCCAGGAAGGATATTTTGATGTTCATTGGAATGTGTGAAAATTAAATGGGAAGATATTCCTTTTGATAAAGATAGAAAAGTTTCCGAATAAGGTTTTTGAATAATTATTTTGTCATTTGAGGGGCAATACTATATAAATAAATGTTAAGAAGGTAAACTAGTTCAAAACCCTCTCAAAACCCTCATAAAAACTTGATGAAAATATTATTGAGAATGAACAAAAATGGATTGGAAATGAACTTTTTATGTTCGTAAAATATATAGGAATCCTCTAGTAATCTCTAGGTGGTAGTGGTGTGTCATTACTGTGAGTAAAAGCTATAGAAAATTACTTATTTCTAAAGAATTTGATGCTACAAGGAGGGTTTACTTGGTCAATGCATGAAAGTGGATGGATGTTGAAGTCAAGGAATAATTATTGATGTAAATGGTGTTATTTTTTCTATTTATATCTTCTATGTCAAATATTTTGGTCATGGAAGATGACCTATCACTAAATTGACTAAGAGTGAAAACTAATGAAGAAAACTGGTCAGAGTGAGAATCAGCTTAGGGATGTGTTTTAGGTGAATAAGAATGAATAAAATTATTTTGGTTCTATTTTAAATATATATACCTCATGTTACCTTATTTTATAAAGTTTGAATATGCTCACATATAGGCAAGAAAGTGCTCTCAAGATTAATTGTCTGTGTGAGTAAAGATATTGAAAGAGTAAGGTTAAAAGTTTGATCAGTTGGGTATATATATATCATTTAATCTATATATATTTCTGATTGAATATTTTATTATAATGTCTAAGGATATCATAAATTCATTTAAATTTCAAGTGATCTTACAGATGTTGGAAGTCATGTTCACCATGACTGGTTCATAAGGTAGAATAATTATTCCAGGTCTGTTAAGTAAAGTAAAGGGTTTGATACTCTATGAGAAAAGTAATTTCATATAATTAACATATTTATTTTTTTAAAACCTAAATTACCTATTAATTCTTTATGTAAGGTATAGATACAACTTTAAGGTGTTGAGATGTGAAAGCTAAAATGGCCTATCAAACTGAGTATGCAATGTGTAAGAGATAGATGTGAAATTGGTATGAAAGACCAATGGTTGTCAATGCAATTTGAAATATATATATATATATATATATATATATATATATATATATATATTTTAGTTTGATATATAATTCATATATCATATATTAATTTTTATAATAATTCATTAAATTATCCTTTCAAATGATAAAAATAAAGTTCTTCATGATTGTGTTTTTAAAGCACTCGGTAGTTTGAGTAGTCATCTTGTAGAGATGATTGGAGGTTGTTTAGATAGTATTGAAGAATAAAAATAATTTTAATATTTTATTGAGGTATCAAAGGTTCATAATAATACTTTTATATTCTTTGTTTTTATCTCTTGAAGTGAGTACAGTCAAAGTTTGTTGACTGTGTGTTGGTAGTGTTTGGTAACTCTGAGTGAACTTCTTAAAAATAAGGTTAAGAGTCTAAAAATGTTGAGTAAAATATTATATTATCTATAATAATTAACCTAGGATGTTATGTGTTTATAAATATGATTTTTTTCCATTTTTTTGGAAAAATTATAATTTTGGCCTAAATATTCATGATTGAGTTTCAGTGTGCATTGACAATTTTGATTGAGTCTGTAGCAAGAAAGTTCTTGAGGCCTATTGGCCTATGTGGTGATGTGTAAATTAATTGGAGAGAATTTTTAAGTAATGAATATTATATTAATCTTTTTTTATGACATACTTGTGTGATATATTTAGCTTCACACTTCAGATACTCAAGACAGATTTTTACTGTATGTGAAGGCCTAATGGTGAACAATGCAAATGAAGAGGTTCAATGGGTGAGTATAACCTGAAAGAATTATGAATATTAGGTGATATTATTAGAGACATATAAAAAAAAATTATGAAGTTTCTCTTCCATTGGATTATTCCCAAGGTGTTTAAAGAGGTCCAAGTGGTAATGTGTGCATGGGTAGGCCTAATTGTTTCAGGTCTCATTAAGGCCTAATTAAAGTTTAGGGATAATGATGTAATGATCAACCAAAGGAGTGGGTTTTTCATGATTTTAATGTGTTATAAATTCCATTGTAATATTTATACATGTATTAAAAGGATCTTGGGTGAAAATAAGGGTTAAGTGCTTAAGAAGGCTTAAATAGGCCTAAATTGACTAGTTGAGATGTTGAGAATATGAGCGAACGAGATAGGTGTTTGGAAACCAGGTGAAAGTGTTTAATAAAATAATATATGTATTTATAAAATTTTATTAAGATTTAATTATGATTTTATAGGTGTTTAACAAGGTCATTTGACCTAATGCTGCCAAGGAAAGGGCTAGTTGAGCGAGAAGGGCAAAAGGTGAAAAAAAAGGAAGTCATCATAATTTGAGTTAGAAAAAGGTGCTCTACGGTGATAAAATATCATAGGTGACTTAATTGGTGAAAATTTTATTATGGGGTTGGATCCTCCTTGAAAGATAGAGCTTGTATAAGACTAGTTGAATGGGTGCTTAACTAGGTAGGGGTTGGATCTCCTTGTGAAGTTGGTGCTTCACTGATTTGTATATTGAAATTATATTATGGTATTACATGTGAATGGTTCATTTATATTTATTCCCCAAGGGGTTTTACCACATATGTCTTGTGTTCTCATGTGATATGCTTGTGTGATTGTTTGTTTATGCATTGATCTTTTATGTGAATGAATGATTCATGGAATTGATTAGGAATTGTTTAGAAGCTTAATAACCTCCACCTATTAGTATCTAATTATAAAAAAATATAAGTTATTAGATGATCCATAAATATGTCACATTAATATCAGACCCTTTATCTACTAAAACTTTACAAATGAGGGTGGTATTAATGACAATTTTAATGAATAGGGGTGGATCATCAATGAAAAAGAGGATCTAATATTTAATAATGTATTCTTAAAGAAATTATATTTAAGGTTTGGAAGAAGGAAAAATGGATTAAATGGTATGAATGGTGGTAAGTTTAGGCTCAGAAGAAGGTGGTTTTTCTTCTATAGATGGGTTTTTAATTTCTTGCAATTGTTGCATGAGGAATTTGTGATGATAAGGGGTGGTAAAAAATAACTCCATAAGATGAATATTTTAAGGCATTGTGTTGAGCTCTTCTAAGATTTTCTAATGGGATTTGGAAGAATAACTAGTATGAGGTTTAAAACGTAAGGTAGATTTTGAAAGAATGTAAGTGGTTGGCAGTTTGGAAGAAGGAGATGGTTCCTCGTTAGCTTCCATAGCGAGGTGAGTGGTTGTAGAATATTTAAGGAGTTTATATTATAAATATGGTTTTTTAAATTTAGTGACATGATCTTTGTGAGCTAGTTTTTGGTGATAATTGGCCTTAGCCACATTAACATATTGAGAATTATTGTAATATTGGTCATAGTCAGCATTAATGACACAAACATCCTTGGTCTCTTGTTGAGAGGTAGTTATGGAATTTTTTTTTGATTATTAGAAGAATAATCTTTAGGATATTTTCACTTTTGAGAAGTGGTGTTGTACTCATGATGATGGAATTGGATCATGGATTCGATATTGAAGGAATCACCAAGCATATAAGAGATAAAAAATTTGGTAATCCCTCTACAGGTTTCATGGGAATGACAAATTTCAGATTATAACCAAGAAAATTCATTAGAGTCATACCATTTAGAAGGATTATTAGGATAAGTAAATGGTTTAGAGGGAACCAAAAATTATTTCATTTACTGTATAGTCAATGGTGTGTGAGAAGACAGGGGATTGTCATCCTTGACAACTCCTGGCTTGGTTTGAGGAGTATTTCCAATTATTACATTGGTATAGGTTTGAAAATATCCTTTGAGGAATTTGGTATTAGGTTCAATCTATTTCATTAATAAGTCTTAATGTTTGGCTTGGTCAAGAGCCTCATTAAGGGTTTAAGGGGGAAAAGTTTGAACTTTGTATTATAGATAAGGAGTTAAAGTAGTGATAAAGAGTTTAAATATATTATCATCAGTCATGTTATGGTTGAACTTATGGGCCAAATATTTACATCATTCGATAAAATCATGAGATAATTAAGTGGGATATTACTTAGCATTGATGAAATGGCTGAGGCAATTTTTGGTAATATCATTGTGTTGAAACTCTTTAACTAAAGTATTGACTAAATAATCTAGCTTCCATATGGAATTTTTGGAAATTTGGTTATGTATCTCTATGAATCCATATAAATCCACTAGGTTTTGGAAGGGGGTACATAGGGTACTTAAGCAAACACCTAGAAGACTAAGAGGGTTAGGGACAATATGGGCTACTTGAGATCTATATAGGCTATCCAATTTGCTAGCTTACACCAAGCTATATAAAGACTTGTAAACCAAGTTATGGATATCATGATTAAACACACAAAGGATGTAAGTATCTCTAATGGGTATAACCACAATAAATCAAGTAATAGGGGAGTGACATTTAATGATTAAATATTGAGAAAGTAAGCTATTAGAAAAATATAACACTACCAAACATGAAATGAATTTCAAAATATTGCAATCATACTAATTGAAATATAATTTCAGAAAGGAAATTTCATTTTCAACCATGAGAGAGAGATAGGGAGAGCATATGATTTTAGAAACCTAAGATAATGCCTTTATTTAAAAAGACTATCTTTATCATTTGAATGACTAAGGTAATTCTATTTGATTTAAGGAATCTAACATATCTAAACACAAGATAATATACCAAGCTATATAATGATCCAAAACCAAGTAGTTTATGCAATGAAAGACATTTTTGAAGGGAAAGATGTTTTCTGGTTAAGTTGAATGCATAAACTTTAGAAAATAATTTAAAACATGTTCAAAATGAGCTAAACTAACATGAAAATAGTAAACCCTAAAACATGTACTACACTGTAACAATGAATTTTTACTTTTCATTATAAATTTCCCTTAGATCAAGCTTAAAAATATTATGTAGATGTTCTACCAACTAGGAATCTAGGTTTGACAAAAAAATAGAGGATGATATGGTTGCAATGTAAAACTAGGGCCAAACCAATGCCCAAAAAATAAGGAAGATGTGAAGTGAGAATTTGAAATGATGTAAGATCCCAAGTGAGGTGCACAAGTTAGGTGTAATATAACTTATAGAAGATAGGAACAAGACATAATGAAGCAATAACAATTGGAAGTAGTAATGGAGTCTTTAAATCAATATGTAACTGTATATGGGATCCTCTATCACTGAGTTAAAGAACACTAAGAATGAATGAATATGGATTCAATAAGGTTTGAGAGATAAAATAATGAATAAGGAAGAGGAATGAGGAAATAGGAGTGATTTTGAGTGACATAGGGCACCCAAAAAACAACAAGGCCAAAATCTACCTATTTCTAGCCATTTGGGAACCCAACAAGCCTAAAAACCACACAGTATGGCTGATATACAATGTAATATATGGTTTAGGGGGTAACATGTGGCCTAGGCCATAGGTTAGACCCATAATCCATGAGTTGGGTCAACATGAGACTTTGGGTGGTCAATGGGGCTTTGAAAGGTTCCTGAGAAGAACTAGAAGGGTTCAACAGTGAGTGAAAGGGCCAAGAGAGTGTAAGGAACATGTGGAATGGTGAAAAATAGGCTAGGGAAGTGTAAAATCATGTAGATAATATCCAATAGAGTCACCTAGGTTGGTAATCTACACATGGACCAATATGTAATCATATGGAGGAGTAGGATCATGATAAGTATGATTATATATGCCCTCAAGGTACAAGAAGTTGGTGTTAGAATGAATAAGGAATGTTATGCTATACCTAGAATCCACACAAAAATAAGATCTAAAATGATAAAAAATAATGTTATCTATACTTACTAGATAAGTATGGTGGTAGAATAAGTCAATGATGTGATCCATGGGTAGGAGTGTAAATATTGCATAATCTAAATCCAAATCTATCTCAAGATCTAGTTCCAACATATAAGGGACATAAGTGATATCAAATCAAATCATACAATTTAGAATAACATTAACTAGAACTTCAAGTCTAATGTTCTCACCATGAGGGATACGGGTTACCTAGACATCCTTAAAGGAGGAGAGAAAAACATGCATTGCCTTGAAGATGGGGAAGAATTCATAGCACAGGACATTCTAGACATTAGTGAGATGAGACATGGCTAAGAGTGAGTCAAAGAATAACTACACATAGCATGTTCCTAGAACATGAGATTTGGTCAAAGTTCTAATGATTTCATGACACTTGGATATATTGTTCATCTCACTAGTAAGGAGGTAAACAACTACAACAAGATCATATCCCCATGAGTTATTAATAATCCAAATGGTAGTAGTGGGTCTTGGGTTACCTTGTTGACCATCATAAGTGTGAATCAACACTAAGAGGTGTACCATGATGGGGGTTAAGGACACAAGAGGATGTTGTGGTAGGAGTGTCTCATCATAGATTAAGATGAGTGAGTTACGTAAGGGAGATACATAATGTAATCAAGTTGTAATCAAGGGGTGAAGACCAACATTGATTATGGGATGAGGTGATGAAGGGTGATAGGATGTCCATTAAGGGATGAATATTAGTTGATGAATATCAGACTAAGTCCTAGATTAATTGAGACTATGAACCTATATGCTTGCAAAAATTGTAGTGAAAGAGGAAGAGGGATTTAGTCAAGATCAACTATGAATGAGTAGAGAAACTACTTACTGAAATAAGTAGAGAGATCAACTTCTATCCCAAGGTTTATTTAGAAAGGAGTACATGGGCCTAATAGGATAGAGGGATTGAGGTTCTAAGAGACTGGAATGGTCCCAAAACATGCCTAAGGAGGCCTTAAAGAGAGAAATAGACTCTATCATTACATTTAGAATGGGCCAAAACCCCTAAGTTAAAGGTTTTATGGTTCCATGGGAAACAACAAAATGAAATGAAGGCTAGGGGAGGGATAAAAGAATGCCTCTATCCCAAGCCATGGCCTCCTTGGATAAACTTTTAGCCTTGACCACTACTAGGCCACTGGAACCATGGCTCGAGTTAGCCCAAAAAATCATATTCTAGGCCAAAAAGGGTAAAAAATAGGCATGGGGAGCCTAAAAGGGCCTAGAAAGGATGGAGAGATGTATAAATAATAAAAATAGTTGTTTGAACATGTTTATCTCATTTCACTACTTGTATAATTGATTTAGTGTCACATTTTTCTATTGTGTAGACACAAATAGGAGTCTGAGTGCTAGAGGTAGGAAAAGTACCTCAGCTATTGGAGCTACCACTATTGTGTGGTGGCCAATCAAGAGAGAGTGTCCCAATTCCAACCACAATGAGAGGTGAGGAGGGGTGGTAAGAGTCTTGGAAAGATGAAGATCACCTAAGGAAGGTTAGATCAAGTCTTAAGCAAACATGACCACTAACCAATACCACTTGTAGGAAATATGGATAAAGAGAGATGGAGTTGGTGGAGGGTTAACTACAAACAAGTAGTAACATGACCAACTAAACAAATTAAAATACTCTGATTCTATCTTGAGGTGAATCCAAAGAGGAATGCATAAGCCAAATGGCCATAGAGACCCACAAGGTTTGACAACAGATGCCATGAGATGTGAAATCCACCAAATGAGGACCTAAGGAGGGTTTTATGGTAAGCTTTGAGGCTCAGCAAAGGACCAAAAACCTAGGCTCAATGCTTCCCCCAAGGGTAGGCCACCACTTCACCCTAACTAAAGGCATACCCCCAAGGTAGGCCACTACTTAGCCTATGAAGAGTCCAAATAATATGGAAATTGTGGGAAGAAGGAAATGAAGCATCCATATCCTTAGGTTCACTAGTGATGACCCAAAACATAGGAGTTCTAAAGGTGGGGTCATTATTAGTGAACAATAGATTTGAACCCAAACAAGTGAGAGGATGGTAGTGCATACAATGCATGGGCATGAGCTTCTTTTAAGTTATCCTATTATTAATTGGGTTGTTTATTAAACCATGGATGGAATAACACTCAAGATAGACCCTAGTGACTTGAGATACCTAATGAGGAGAGGAATTTAGGGTGTCAATGCCATAATGGGATAATCATGACAAAAGGGGAGGAGGCTCAAAATCTAGGGATATGTCTTAGAAGAGATCTCCTAAGAGTGAAGAGCTATCTAGATGCTTAAAAGAAACATGAATTAAAGGTCATGAAATATGTGCAAGAGTAAACACTGACTGATACTCATCAAGGTCTAAACATTAATCCTTGAGAAAACAAGATTCATAAATAAGATCCTTGGGTGAACCCATAGGGCCCCATGAGGAGACAACCAAAGACTCATCAAAAGGCTTTTTCTTAGGATAGATAAATTCCCAAGGATTTTGATTTTCCTCTAAGGTGTGAACCTCACCTTCATGAACAATCAAGACCATTTGAAACATTGATATTGTGATGGATTGTATGGTAGTAGTCTAAGGATGTCTAAGAATCATATTATATGAGATATTTAGGCCTAACACACAAAACTTAATCCTGACCATCTTGGGTCCAAACTTAACTAGAGCTTCACATTACCCACCTGCATAATTATATCATTATTGAATCCAACATAGTTGTGGTGAGAGTCATAAATCTTCCTATGGCTAATACCTAGCTTATTGAACACCCAAAAAGGCATGATGTTCAATGTAACACCTTCATTTATGATGTATCTCTTGATGCATCAATCATCTACAAAGGTCTTGATATAGAGTGGGAACTTAGCCCTATTTTCTATAATGGAAGGGTTTGGTAAAGAGGTAGGGTAAAAAGATAAGACAGGTGGGTGAGGGTGGTTAGGGATGTCTAAGTTGAACAATACCTCAACATCATCCCATAGTGGTGCCTCATGGGAGAGACCAGAATCATTGAAGATGAACCCTATTTACACAAGGAGAATGTGTATAAGGTCCTAGAAGAAAATTCTAGCTAAGAGGCCATATAAAACCTCTTTGATGGAGTACAAGTGCTAAATTTCCTAGGGAAGGATATTACACCCTTATGGTTTAGACTAAGGATGCTAAAACACTAGCATATCCAATGGGGTTAGTCACATGACTCAAGCATGTATTGATGAATCACTCATAATTGGAAATGGCTATGTCAATCCCAACAAGAAGCTTGTTACTATCATGCTTAGATTTAATTTTTGGGTTAGTCAAGGATGAGGAGTTAGAAGAGGTATTTGAGAAAGAAGAGGAATTATAGGCCTTAGCCTTGGATTTCATCATCATCATCATCATCATCATCATCATCATCATCATCATCATCATCATCATCATCATCATCACCATCATCATCATCATCATCATCATCATCATCATCATCATCATCATCATCATCATCATCATCATCATCATCATCATCATCATCATCTTCTTCTTCTTCTTCTTCTTCTTCTTCTTCTTCTCCTTGTTCTTCTTTTATTTTTCATGGTCAGGAAGAGGTTCCTGAACACATCCATATTGCGATTAGTTTAGGAAAGTAGGGAGTTTTGGGGAGTAGGTGTGGTCTTCACATGAGATTGTTTGGAAACATATTCCTTGTTAGAATGCCCCTTAATCTAGTGGAAGATGTAGAATTTGGTGGGGTGCTATGGATAAAACACTCTCTACCCTCACATGATCTTTTTAGTTGGCCACTTACTAAAATAATTGACCTCATGTCCATCCTTCTTATCCTTCTTCTTGATAGGATAATCAATGACACCATCACCAATCATATTACGACTGTGATCACATAAGGAAGATGAATTTTGAGTTAGTATGGGTAGAATTCCTACAAGTACCTCAAAGAATTAAATATTTAGTCACTCATTAATAACCTCATCATAAGAGGCATTCTCACACTTGAGGACTTTAAGGTGAACCTCTTATTTTAATGTTGGCATGAATATGCCATAAAGATGATCATCTAAGAACCTTGTCTTGCACTTATGGATGTCTAAATTCCACCTATGTATGAATTCAAATTTTGACTCACCCTTGGTTGTGTCCTGTAGGTGAGTGATTGAATGTTGAGATTAAAAGGTTTAGAGATATTTAAGTATTAGAGGAAGTCATCTAGAAGGAATTGAAATCTAGAAAGAGAATCTAGTGGCATATTTTGGAATCAAATGAGAACTTTGACTCAAAAAGAGAGAGAAAGGAGCTTCAACATCATGCATTCATATTGTTCCCAATCCATACATTCCATCATAAATGTCATGATATGATCTATAAGGCTATCATCTTGAGTCCTATTAAACTTGGGAAATTTAAGGATTGGAGTAGGAATGGGAATAACATACACCCAAGGGGATAGAGGATTCTTATAGATATCTTTATAGGCATAATTGATAATAGGTTGGTAATGAGATCCATGAGGAGGCTCATGAGTATCATGATATTTCATATGCAAATATAAATCATCATAACCATGTTCAAGAGGGAGATGACATCAATTTGGATCTTGATGTGGGAAATGCTCATGATGGGAATCCTCCCAATCAAGGGGTGGAGAATGACCATGAGAAAGGTATCATTCCCTACAGGGATGATGATATGACATGGCATACCCAAAGAGATGGTTATAGTGACCTAGGTCTCTATGGTGATGGCCACATGACACAAGAGGAGGGTCTAATGAGGGTATCGATGTTTGGAATAAGCATCCCAAGGGTTTCTAGTCCATAAATGGTAGACAATATCAGCACACTCATCTGAGACTCTAGAGGAAGAGATATGAGGATGGGAGGACTACAAAGTAAGTGGATACCTCATTGAGTCATAATTCATGTGTCTCTCAACATGGACATGAGGGAGTTATTGCTATAGAGTCTCTCACTAAGAAAGAAGTAGGTGACTTGGGTGAGAACTAGTTGAGGCATTCAAACTAGATTGGGTGTGATCTCTATCTTCTGAGGAAGCATACCACCTACTCCTAGGGGTATAATGGTGCTATTAATTCAAATAAATCCACCTACATAAATCATCAATTGTTTCATGAAAGTCATCAAGAATCAGTCATTAAAGGGGGTCATATTCACCCCTAACAAGTGAATGAAAATTGTGCTCAAGTCTTGAGGAGGTATCCTCAAAGAAGTAATGCTCAAATTAGTGGAAAGGTGAGTGAGCATGTTGGTTATAGATTTTAAAATCTCATTCCTTGCATAGCATGAGAGGGTTAAGGTCATTATAATGTGTCAAGGGAACCTTATAGGTCTTATGGTGTCTATGGTAGTTAATTACAATCTTAGCTTGCTCATGAGTGAGCTTCGGGAAAAGACCCTAAATATGGTAGGATTGGTGTCCCAAGGGTGGGAGAATGACCATGGATGCAATGAAGAAAAATAAATAAAAGAGACAACTAAAAAGGTAAATGGTTGAAGAAACAACAATGAGAAAAACACAAAACCAAAACAAGATCAAATAACTAGAGGGAAAGCCAAAACATAGTTGAAAGCAAAGCCTTATGGCTATTAGCAAAGAATTTGCTAAAAGAGTTATAAACAAGCTAGAACTAAAATGAGACCTTATGTGGGGTACCACTAGGTGTGCCATTATGTAGCTCCAAGAATCTAAATAGAGCCATTAGGGTCTGGTAGGGGTGTAGATATGGTACTTAAGCAAACACCTAGAAGGATAAGAGGGTCAAAAATGTTATGGGATACTTTAGATCTATAAAGGCTATCTAGTTTGTTAGCTTGAACCAATATATAGATAATCTTATAGACCAGGTTATGGCTAGCATGATTAGGCACACAAAGGACATAGGTATCTCTAACAGATATAACCATAGTAAAAAAGCAATATGGGAGTGGCATTAAATGATTAAAGAATGAGAAAACAAGCTATTTTAACAAGATAACACTACCAAACATGAAATAAATTTGAAAACCATAAAATCCTATTGATTAAAGTATGATTTCAAAATATAAATGACATTTTCAACCATGAGAGAGAGATAGGGAAAGAACATGATTTCATAAACCTAAATTAATACCTTTGTTCAAATGAAATTATCTCTAGCATGTGAATGACTAATGGAATGCCATTTGAGTCAAGAAAACTAAGCTTTTTGAACACAAGAAAATATACCAATCAATAAAGTGATCAAAAACCAAGAAATATATATAATGAAAGACATTTTCAAAGGGAAAGATATTTTTAGGTTTAGGAGAATGCATAAACTTTAGAAACTAATTTAAATCATGTTCAAAATGAGCTAAAATAAGATGTAAATAATAAACCCTAGCACACATAATACACTAAAATAATGGATTTTCAATTTTCATAAAAAAATTCCCTTAGATTAAGCTCAAAAATATTATGTAGATGTTCTACCAACAAGGAATCCAAATTTGAGACAAAAATGGAGGAAGACAGGGTTACTATCAGAGTTGTTGCCAGAATCTGGATAATGTGAATGCAATGGAGATGTGATCACATGAGATGAAGCAAGTACACACCACATAGATGCTAAAGTAATTTGAAATTATATAAGAAGATAAATTGCACAAGACAAAATAGGAGAAAACCCAATATCTGATTAACATGAGATGGCCAAAGTGAAGAATACATATAGGAGAGCACGCAACTCCTCCACAAAAAGTGGTCAAGGCACCCCAAGAATAGAATGTAACTCCTAAATGAAAGGTGGTGATAAGGTGCTAAGAATAGAGAAGTAACTCCCATCAAGGGAGTTACTTATGACATTCTTATGACACCTATGACACATCTATGACACACATCTCCACATAAGCTAGCCTATCCCACGAATGTAGGGAAACTCCAAGTATGCACAAATATATAATTTCCCTAATTAAATAATAGGGAAAAATAAAAACCTACACTAATACCCCCCCATAAGCACAACCTAGGTGGGTAGCATGGAAATATAAAATGGGTCTCGACAACTAGGCCTAAGGAGGTACCCATGTATAAATGCAATCTCCCATAAGATAGAGAAAAGGAGAAAACCTGTAGGAAAAAAACTCCCCCCAAAAGAGAGACATAAAAGAAATGAAGAGGCTAGAATGCCCCCCTAAAGATTATGCTACTGTAGATGTAGACCATACCCCAAGAAGAGCTCATAGATGAATGAACTTGCTCTTAGTGAAAGGTTTGGTGAAGATGTCTACAACCTGCTCTGAAGACTGGCAAAAGATTAAGTCAATGACCTAACTATGAATAAGCTCTCAAATTAAATGCATGTGAATCTCTATGTGCTTGGTCTACTAGTGCTGGACTAGATTCCTACAAATCTGAATGGTACTCTAGTTGTCACAATAAATGGTGGTGGGTTGCCTAATAGGAATGCCAAACTCAAAAAGTATCCCCTAAAGCCAAATAGCCTCAGTAGCTACATTAATATCTCCCTTGTACTCTACCTCTGTGGATGATATAGCAATAGTATTTTGATTCTTACTAGACCAACTAATAGGACCAAAACCTAGAGAGACACTGTAACCAGAAGTGGAGTTACGAGTCTATGAATCGCCAGCCCAGTCTGAATCTACATATCCAACCAAGTCAACCTCTATGCCAAATCTGTAATGAATCCCATATCTATGTGAACCCTGTATTAATGTAAGATCCTCTTAGCTACTTTTCAATGCAGCTCATGTGGTTCTTGCATAAATTTGGAAACAAGTCCCACTGTATATGATATGTCAGGCCTGGTGTGAGTCAAGTAGATGAGACTACAAATAAGTTGTTGATACTGAGTGGCATCAACCAATGGTGAAGAACAGTCAGCCTAAAGCTTGACTCCTGATAGAAAAGGAGTTAGAGATGGCTTGCAATCAGCCATGTGAAATCGAGACAATAAATTAAGAGTATACTTAGGTTGTCTAAGAGAAATCCTTGAATCTGACTGTGAGATCTTGATGCCAAGGAAGTAGTGCAAAAAACCCAAGTATGTCATGCCAAATCTATCCTCGAGAGATGCCTTCACTGCTGAAATAGCCGATGAAGAACTCTTGGTGATCAAAAGGTCATCAACATATAGAACCAAAATTAGGAGCGAATCATCCTACCGCAAGAAGTAGACGTTGGGGTCAGAATGGCACCTAGTGAAACCCACTGTGAGAAGGAAGGAATACATCTTGGCATACCAAGCTTGAGGGGCCTATTTGAGGCCATAGATAGATTTTTTAAGTCTGTATACTAAGGAAGAATCTTGAACAAATCATAGCGGCTGCTCCATGTAAATCTCCTCCTCTAGGTCTCTATGAAGAAAGGCACTCTTCACATCCATCTGGTGCACATCCCAACCATGTGTTGTGGCAATAGCCAAGGTGAGTTAGATAGAAGTCATCTTTGCAATGGGTGTAAAGGTCTCTGAGTAGTCAATGCCTGCCACCTATGAGAAACCCTTGGCGACCAATCGTGTCTTATACTTATCAAGTGAAGTCAAGTCCCAAGTGTGATTTTTGATTAAGGAAAAATACTATTCCTCCATAGCATTATCCCACTCAGGTACCCTTGATGCCTCTCAAAAAGTGTGTGGATCTGAAATTGAAGTAAATAAGGCATGTGGATCTCCCTAAAAATCCCCCCTAGTATGTCTGTCATCTATAGGATCTCCTGCCCAAGTGCCAGCTCTCTCAAGTGTCTATCTAGCCCAAAGTGGCCTAGAAGCGGGTGAGTCAGGTGCTAACTCCTCATCCTCTGACTAACTAGAGGTGGATGACTCTGCATCACTATCCTCACAGTTTAAACTTGAAGAAGAAGAAGATGTCTCTGGCTCAAGAACCTATTGTGGCTGATCTGAATCTGATGAGGAATCATTATGAAGAAGTAGATCCAATGAGGGAGAATAAGTGTCAAGTGTTGAGTCTCTAAGACTCTCTTGAAAATGGACACTTCTCTCGATGAAAAACTCATGAGTGACTAGATCTAGAAGGTGACACCCCTTAATACCATCCAAATATCCTACAAAGATTCAAGGCTTGGACTGACATTCCATAGCTTTGTGTTTCTTCTTTAGAATGTGGGCCATGGATGGGGATATGAAAACCCTAAGGTGCTCAACATTAGGTTTCCATTTATGCCAAGCTTTAAAGGGTGTTATCCCTTTCAAATCTTTATGAGGAACCTTGTTTTGAATGTAGCAAACACAATTGATAGCTTCAGCCTGGTATTGTGTTGCTAAGGATTTGGAGTGAATCATACAGCTACCCATCTCTTTCAAGAACCTATTTTTGTGTTCTACAACCCTATTCTATAAAGGATTGTAAGTGACTGTGCACTGCAAATCAATCCCCTCTATGGTGAAAAACTACTCAAACCTATTGCTAACATACTCCCCTCCATTATTAGTTTGAGCAACCTTGATGGATTTATCACTCTGTTTCTCAACAAGAGCCTTAAAGTCTAAATTTTTTTCAAACACTTCAGACTTTTGTTTGAGAAAATATATCCAAGTGTACCTAGAGAAATCATTAATACAAGTGAGGATGTACTTGGCCCTTGTGAAAGATGGTTTGGGAAAGGGTCCCGATACATCACTATGGACTAACTCCAAAGGTTGTGAAGCCCTCCAAGCTTTGCCTTTGTTGTCAAATTTTGCTTTGGGATGCTTACCAAGGGAGCACCCCTCATAACATCCTTTTGAGAGTTGGACACAAGGCAAGCCAATGACCATGTCATTTTTGCAAAGTTGTTCAAGGTAGTGGTAGTTAAGGTGGCCAAACCGCTCATGCCATAATTTGCTAACTCCATCTGAATGAGTCAGCAAAGCTATTGGAGAAGAATCAGGTGCAAAATGTGAGAAGGTGTATAACCTTGCTTGGTGATCTACCCTACCCACTGCCACTGTAGTATCATTATGCAACTCCTTGATAGCCACTAAATTTGGTGAAAAATCAACTTTTATGTCTTGACCAATGTGAGTGATTTGGTACACTAATAAGAGATTGGTTGAAAGATAAGGAACACTTAGAACATTATTGAATGTTCCTCCTTCCATTTCAACTGACCCTCTCCTTGTAACAAAAATTGATGTGTCATCACCCAAACTAATTGAAGTCATGCTACAAGGTTCTAAAGATGAAAACTCAACTAGGGAAGAGCCCATGTGGTGAGAAGCACTTGAGTCAATGACCCATGAAGATGTAAAAGCTATTATAGCTACAAGGTCCTTGTCCTTTTCTTTCTCCTTACCCTTGGCTTTTGTCTTAGTAGAATCTTGGGTAGATGAATTCTGCTTGATGGACTCAGGAACACCTATGTTGTGCTTCTCTAGAAGATGAGTTAGGTGATATATTTGTTTTTTCATGCATTTGTGTTCATCATGCCCTGTCTTTTTACAATAGGCATAATTAACCTTCTCCTTCTTATGTTTAGCATTGGAGGAGGAAGACTTAGTGTTGTTTTTGGCAGGATTGTTGTTTTCTTTCTTCTTCTCCTGGTCCTTGTTCTTTTTCTTCTTCTCCTTTGTTTAAGTCTTATCCTTACCATTTCTAGCTATCAAAGCTTGGGGTTGATTAGAATTCATTGTGCCCATTTGAATTAGCTTATCTTTCTCCCTAGTCAAGTCCGCAATGAATGAATCCAAAGAAGGCATTTTCCATGTAGTACCAACGACACTTTTTGTGGCATGGTAAGTGGAGACAAAGACTGAATAGCTTGGACCTAACTTTGTGAGAATAGAAAGGATGAATTGATCATCTTTTTTCTCTGTCCCACATTCTTTCAATTTCAATCTAAGGGCCTTAAACTTAGTGAAAAAGTCCTGTAGGGTGTCAAAGTTGCTAGGATTTAGACTTATGAGTTCATTTTCACGCTCACGACCTCTCATCTCATCAAGCTTCCCAAATAAGAGTTATAAGGTGTCCCATATGTCTTTGGGAGTCTTATAAATTTCTAAATGGAAGAGAATTTTTGGAGACATGGAAAAGCTCAGTAATCCATAGGCTTCATCACTACAGTTGTACCACTTGACCTTTTCAGCATCAATGTTGGGTTTTACTTCAATACCCATAGTGATCCTATACAACCCTTTACTTCTAAGAATGATTGACATTTTAACCTTCCATTCATGATAGTTGAAGGGTGTTAGGGGTTTAATTTGAAAATAATCCATTCTAAGCTAAATTTAGGTCAAGTTATGTTGATTGCAAGTTGTGAAATTATGCAGAAAGGAGAATAAAGCAACGATTTGCAAGTTGTGAAAAGAAATCAAACCACTCCAAAATGTTGACCCCCCACCCAAAATATGCAAGTGCACACTCAAAAGACATTGGGATTAGATGATAATGCGTCATAGAGAAATCAGTGCAAGACTGTAAGCAAACAAGATGTCAAACTTAGCCAAAAATGCGTCTCGAGAGACCCAAATTTTTGGCACTTTATACTAGTGAATTTTTAACAATTAACAAGCCTAAACTATGGATAATTGAATTACAAACACTTTTTAAAAAAATGGTACCCAAATCTGAGCTACCATTTGAAAAATATTAAAGATTCAATTTTCCCGTAGATTAGTGTTTTTGCAAAAAAACACTAAAACATTAAAAAATGCCTATTTTGAGAGAGAAAGTGGCCTTCCAACCACTCATTGGACTCGGCATGGGGTGAGGAATCTAAATGAGGTTTTTGTGAGGGGGAATTAGCCTCCTGCCAACTTGGGCCTCACCCTTCATCTTCGACAGGTGAAGATACAAGTTTAAATCTAAACCCCCAAATTATCAAATTGTCTAAAATACTTAATATTCAATCAAATTGATTGATTTTTTTAAAAAGTCAATTTTAACTAAAAATTAAAACATAAGAGATAGAATGAAATGGAAGGCAAACTATATAATGTCCCACATGGGATGCCAAGCAAGGAAGGGGTGCCATTTTCAAAAAAATAGTTTTAATTTTGTAGGGCAGAAAAAAAGATATTGAAATTACAGACCTCATAGATCAGAATAAGGCGTGCACTTCTAATTTCTTGTTTGCAGTCACCATTTGAATGAGAGATGGTGTAAACAAAGTAAAGCACAAGTCAGCCCCTGTAGCCGGTGGTGTGAAGAAGCCTCATCGATTCAAGGCTGGCACCATTGCTTTGCGTGAGATCTGAAAATACCAGAAGAGCACTAAGTTGTTGATCCAAAAGCTGCCCTTCTAGCGTCCAAGAAACAAAACCAGATTTGTAGAGATTTTTTTTCCTATAGAATGACCAGAAAAAAGAAATTCCACTGCCTTGTTGAAGCCACAACAAATCTATACAAGATGTCTTGGCAAATTTTATCTCAGATATCTAAAGGGAGATTTGAATGAAACTCAACATAGGTAATTTTTTTTAACAAATTTTCATATGGATTTGCATGATTTTTCAAGAAACTCTACCAAAACTCTCAAATGCAACCGAATTAAACAAAAAACTACTAAGAAAGCAAAGCAAGAATTTTAGAATAAACTACTAACATAACAAGACACATGATTATCAGGGTGGCTCTGATACCATATCAGAGTTGTTGCCAGAATTTAGATAATACGAATGAAATGGCGATGTGATCACATGAGATGAAGCAAGTGCACACCACATAGATGCTAAATCAATTTGAAATTATCCAAGAAGATAAATTGTATAAGACAAAATAGGAGAAAACCCAATATTTGATTAACATGAAATGGCCAAAGTGAAGAATACATATAGGAAAGCACGTAAGTAATTCATCCACAAAAGGTGATCAAGGCACCCCAAGAATAGACTGTAACTCCTCCATGAAAGGTGGTGACAAGGTGCTAAGAATAGAGAAGTAACTCCCATCAAGGGAGTTACTTATGACATTCTTATGACACCTATGACACATCTATGACACACATCTCCACATAAGCTAGCCTATCCCATGAATGTAAAAAAATTCCAAGTATGCACAAATATATAATTTCCCTAATTAAATAATAGGGAAAAATAAAAACCTACACTAATAGTTACAATGTAGAACTAGGTCCAAACCAATGTCCAAATAGCAAGGAAAAGGTGAAGTGAAAACTTTAAAGGATGTAAGAGCCCAAGATAGGAGCATAAATTAGGTAGAATGAAATTTGTAGAAGCTAGGAGCAAGCCACAGTGAAGTAGGAACAATCGGAAGCAACAATGAAGTCTACAAATTAATGTGCAGTTGTATATGGATCCTCTATCACCAAGTGAGATCAAGAACACCAACACTAATTCAAGAGGGATTCAATAAGGTTTTATATCCAAGATAATGAATAAATAAGAGGAAAGAGGAGTGATTTTTAGTGATATAGGGTACCCAAGAACCAACAACACCAAAAATCACTTGTTTATAGCTATTAGGGACCCAACATGCCCAAAAAACATGCATTCTAGCTGAGCTATAACTTAAGACATGAATTAGGGAGGGTAATATGTGGCATACACCATGGGTTAGACCCATAATCTATGTCTTGGGTCAACAAGAGACTTTGGGTGGTTAACAAATCTCTGAAAGTGTCCCAAGAAATACTGGAGGGTTCAATAGTGAGTGGGAGAGCCAAGAGAGTGTGGTGAACATATGTAGAACTAAAAAATAGGATAGGGAAGTGTAAAATAATGTTAATAGTCTCAAATAGGTTTACCTATGTTGGTAACCTACACTTGAGAAAATATGTAATAATAGGTAGGAGTAGGGTCACAAGAAGTATGATTACAAGTTGTACCATTCTAATACATTGCTAATGAAGGTTTTAACAAGATGTTTAGTTATGGTGAAAGTATTAGTCTAGATCCACTCTTTATAAATATTTCCTACCTTGAGAAAAGATGCAAGGTTTTTAGTTCCATCATACTTGATAGTTGGAGGTATGTTACCAATATCAATGGAAACAATGAAAGGAGCTAAAGGATCATTTGGGATGTTTTGAAGCATCTTGTTGTTCATGATAGGTTGGGGAATGAAATTTAACCTAACATATCTAAGAGGTGGAATAATAAAGTTTTGGTTATTTTTAGGGATTAGAACTAGAGGTTGATTATCCATATTAATCAAATTATGTTTTAAGTGCATCATTTGGGAGGTGTTAGATGTTCGCATTATGTCCATTTGTTTCACTATATGTGTAAGAAGTTGGGTTATATCAATGGTGGGTTGGTGTTGGTAGGAAGACTCCCCAAAATAGTATTAGGGGGAGGGTTGTTATTAGGTGGATTACTAGTGGGGTTTTTATATAGACTAGCATTAATTACTCCCACATTGTGTTGAGATGCTTGAATATGGGAATTGTCTTGATAGGTACAAAAAAGATCTAATCCACCTACCTCATATTGAGGTGTGATTTGATCCATGTTGTAATCCAAAAATGAGGGAGGGGAAGAAGTATTCCAAGAGCGAGGATTCTCTTGGGAGGTAAAGAAAGGAAGAAAATAATACCCCATATAGTGTCTAAATGCGTTCAAGTTGTCTAAAATTATTTTGATGGGAGATTTCATGATGTTTGATGAGATAAATAGAATTTAGGAAAGAAGAAAAAGAATCAAGGATAAATTCATCTAGATAGAGAACTAAGTTGGCTAGATAAAATAATAGGGTTAGTCAACAATGGACAAAGTCAACAAATAGGTACTAAGTCGACTAGGTTGATAGATTATTGATAAAACACAAGTTGAAAAGAGTACATAGTTGTATGGATGAACTATGTACTACTGGATAGAGGTCAAAAAAAGGCATAATACCACAAAATTGTGCATGTTGATTATGCACTACTGGAGG
Organism: Torreya grandis; assembly: GCA_037957365.1. Classification (NCBI taxonomy): domain Eukaryota; kingdom Viridiplantae; phylum Streptophyta; class Pinopsida; order Cupressales; family Taxaceae; genus Torreya; species Torreya grandis. The sequence continues at coordinate 745,639 of JARHVA010005247.1, read as the reverse complement.
GAGGGGAAACATAGCTTGTAAGAGACTATGTCGACTAGGATGACAATGTTCTTAAATAGGGGATTTTTTTTCCCAGATAATTTAAGAAATAATGAAAGGAAATACAAAAACAATGAGATCAATGTGATTAATCCAATTAGAACACAAAACACAAAACCTTGCACTAACGTTGTCTAATGAAAGTTTTTGAAATACAACATGCAATGATTAGAGAGCAAGCAATCAACTGAAAAATAAATGCTAACTAGTTGGTCATCCTAGGTGTTATTATATTATTATAAAGTTTTGATTTTATTGTGATAGGAGAATTTTCTAAAATAAGGAAGTAGAAAGTAGTCTATGGATGGTTTCAGGGTGTTTGGGTTGAAAGGGATATATGTTAGAAATGGTACTAGATTGGTATTACGACCTACTCCCTCACTTCACAATCTTGTAGCGAAAAGGGTGTTGGGTGATTTGATAATATATACTATTAACCATGCATTTATACATGGCTAAAAAACCAAGTCAACTTCCCCCTTGGTGATGACATACAAGTAGGTAGGCCTTAGGAAGATAAATATTTAAATGTATTTTGAATGTTATGTGATTTGGTAGTGTGTGAAAAAGAGTAAAATAGTGTAACTAAAATGGTTTTTAAAAAAAACACATATTTAGACTATGTGAGTTACTTTAAGCATAAAAATAACTAAAAAGGAAATATGAATTAATTACTAACAAGTAAATGTTAAATTTCTTAATTAAGAATAGTACAAAGTTATTTTAGGTGACATTTTATGCAAAGAATATAAAATAGATTTGACTAGGTCATTGTTGTTTTGTAGAAGTAATGCCTTTAATAATAGAGTCATATAGGTCTAATATGTCTCTCAGACAAAAGATAGACTACAAAATTAGGTTGATTAGGTCGACCTAGTTAGCTATACGGTTGTAGTTTTAAAGACTATTAACTTATGAAAAATAGAACTAAAAGAAATATTGAAATGAGAGAAAGAGGAAAAAAAGGAACCTTGATGGGTTTGAAGATAATTAAAATTTAAAATTTTATGCTAAAATGCCTTAGTTACTACTTTAAAATTATAGAAACTAGGTTGATTGGTTTGATGAAGTTCTGTAAATTCCTAAATGCTAAAGAATGATAAGGAATAGGGTCAACCTATTCGATTGTGTTCTTTAACCTGTATGTTGGTAGAAAGAATTAGCTGACATAGTTAGCCTATTTGATAGTGTATGCTAATTTTGAACTGAATAAGAGTACCATTTCAAACTATTTGATCCATTAACATGTAGTTGATAAAGACTTGCACATATACATTAAATTCATTTTGAAGTGACTATGTTAAAATTATGCACAAAAAGTTAGAATTATACTGATTGGTTCGATACAATACTGTACATATGGAAAAATATAATAAAATGATAAAAATATGGTTTGAAAGGAAACTTTCAAGGGTTAGATTCATTTTGGGTTAACTAAAATGTATGCAATGGGAAATGTAATTGATCTATAAATCAATCCTAACTCGAAGAAGATAAATCCTTCTTACACTTCCAAATGTTAAAAAATTAGATATTTGGGGTCATGACCAAGATGGATCCACTAGACCTAGCTAGGGGATCTATTACCATAATAAATTCACTAGGGAGGGTTCCAAAGCCTCCAGTCAAGAAAAACTATGCAATAACCCTAACTAGGTCCTATGTTTTCATAGTTATTAGACTAATAATAAGTAAAGCAAAGTCTAATATAGTTCTCACTAAAGTTTGTGGCACAAAATGTGGTTAGAAAACATAAAAGTAAACATTCATAAGAGAATCCTATTTAATCTATGTATAGGTAATACCCTCAGCATTGAGAGAGTAATATATTCAAAATCCATTACTTATGTTACTTTTATCTACCAAACATAGGATCAAAGTTAGAGATACTTATCCTGAAGATGTACCCGTCAATACTCAATATCTCCCTTGGCCAAATTTAATTTTCAAGAGGTTGTTTTGGTTTGTAAGGATCACTAATAAAGGCCAAATCATCCAAGAATTTTTCACAAGACAAGATTCTTCTCCATGTAGAAAACTTAAGCTAAGACTCCTCAAGTATAATGGTAAAAGAGTAGATTGTAAAGAAGTGTAAATTAATAATTAAATATTGTTGTCTCTCTAAGAATGGCAAAATGAATGTGTTAATATAGGCATACCTAACCCTAATCCTTTCCAAAAATTTAGGCTAACAAGGTCGACCTGATTAACCTTGTATTTTTATTGACAAAAAATAAATTAGGTCTCGGTCTAGGTTAGTTAGGGGCAGACCTAGACCCTAAATGAGTTTTAATAATTGGAATACAAAGTTGATGGGGTTGATAGTGTAATGTAAACCATCAAAAAGGATTTTAGGTTAGGGAAGGGCTAATGAAAGTGGGAAATGATTAGAGGAGGGTGAAAAAGAGGAGGCAAATATTATGGAAATGTTTTTAGGAGATGGGTGTGTAGATAAGAAGTGGTAGTAATGGAAAATAATCATGTGAAGTACCAATGATCTACCCATCCCTTTCCTAGTACACCACCTTAATGCATGCACTCAAAGATATTAAAACTCAATCAATTTATGAAAGATAGAAAGAATAAATAATTTATAATGTTCTAAAATATTATGTGTATACACTTTGCATATATTTAGTGAATATGAAAACATAGGACCTATCTAGGCTTACTTCATAGTGTTTCTTGACTAGAGGATTTTAAACCATCTCTAGTGATATTATTTTAGTAAGAAACCCATTAGTTAGGTATATCAGATCCATCTTGGTCATGACCCTAGATATCCAATGTATCAACAAACATAAGTTTACGTAGGATTTATCGTATCCAAGCTAGGATTGATTAATAGGTTAGCCACATTTTCCTTTGTATACACAATGTACAAGCAACATCTAAATGTTGAAATTGATTTATGATCAAGGAAGCCTTGAAGATTTGGATATGTTATTTATTTGTTCTCACTCCACCATGGACATATCTCAAGAATAAATTCTTAGTGTTTTTTAGCAAGTCACATGTAAGTATTGAAATGTTCATAAGAGAACTAATTCCTCCTTCCCAGACATGATAATCCATCAGAGGGTTTTGAGGAAGAGAAAAGGGGTTAAGGAAAGGGACTAAAATAGTAGGGGAACTACTAGCTAAGAGGATTAGTTTAGTTTTAGGCATTCCCTTATCAATTATCACTCTCCTATAGAGGTCTAATAGTTCAAAGTCACCCTCAATAGATTTTAACCTTGTAGTTATTATTCTATTTTCCATTTTTGGAAACATGGAATTTCTCAGTTTGAGTAGGGTCTATAAAGTGTCAAAAGGCCCTCCTTCTAGTGAAAATTCCTACTGATATGAATTTTGGTACACACCAACATGCAAGCCAAGTGAGGAGTCACCTACCTTTCTTAAAAGGAGGCTTTGGTAACCTATCCAAAGTCTTTGTTACTAGGTATCAACATAATGATTGCACTCAGTAAGATAGTATGGTATGTTTCATATTAAAGGACCTTTGTTTGTTAACACTTTAAAAAATAAACTTATACTAACAAGAGTAATACACTCAAATTATGAAGAGAAAATCTTGTTGACTGCTACTTTTCATTCTTTAACTAAATTTAACAATGCATCAATAATGATAATTAAACTAAGATCATGAAACTAAGATAAAAACTTAAAAAATGATTACAAATAAAATTATTTCTAAGACTAATCTAACCATTTTTATAAAAAATAAAAATAGATACGGCACAAAGAATAGAAATTATGAGCCTTCTCTATAGAACAATAGATATACTTCTATTAAGTAGATAAATACTTTGATAAACTAATCTTTGTTTGGTCAATAGAGCATGACCAATAAGTGTAAAGATAGTTTAAGAGTCTAGGATAATGTTAGTTGTAATCACCTAAAAGTGGTAATTAGATGCTAAGAGTGTCGTTTGATTTAGCCTATCCTTAAATTTTCCCTAGAGTTATCCTAGAGCCTTAAACACACTTTTCCAATCATTAAGCATACCAAAATCACCTACAGTTAAGCAAAACATAGTTTGAGGATAGTCCTCCTAGGTCCCAATCTAGTTTTTCTAGTAATCTACCAATAAGACATTAGTGCCACATTTGGGACACTACAACCACATGACGCTATTATCCCCAACTAGGTGCTATTGTCCTTAGCCCTAACTCTTCCCAATGGATACTTTTTCAAATGTGTGCCCCTCCTAAGCTCAACCTAAACACATTTTATTATCTACACAAGCTACACATCTATATAAATACAAGTCTATTTGACCGTTATTCATTATATGGAAAAGAGACACAAAAACACATTCAAACCAAAGACAAGTTAAGTAAAATTAAGGTATTTGATCCCTATTCTTCCCAAATTCTACATACTACCATCTACAACATCCATAATCCTATTTTTTAGTGATTTAAAATCTTAAGCACATTCATAGTATCCAATAACATTGTCATTATAGCATTAATTTACACTTGCATCAAGCACTAGGTGGGAGAGCAACATTGGGCTTGATCCCTGTTCAGAGTATTGGTATGTAAGAAACTTTATTCACAATAGGGTGTTAAGGATGTATAATGTATCCTATTAATGAACACATAATTATTGATCATGTCATACTTGCAAATAAGATTAGGGTTTGTACATTAAATCAGGTTTTTGAGGCACAACATAGAGTTTCAAGTTTTATGTGCATAGGAACAGGACCTAAAAACATAGGTGCAGGTGCTCTTAGAAAATAGGAACAATCCTACAAAGGGGAAATTAACACCACATTGAAGACACTAAACCAATATGACACTACTATCCATATGGGTTACTATTATCCAGTGAGCAGACAGACACTAAAATCCTATTGGCGACACTCGTAACTATATAGAACTTAGTTTTTAGAACCTAGATCATCTATAATAATCACTTTACAAATAAGTTTATATTTATGCCCATTTATTGATATTTTTAGAAGGACAAAGAAGGTCAAATGCCATAACAAATTAGTTATTAATTATTTCAATTTATTTAAATAGTTTAGACATCTCAACCCTTTAATCTAAACATAAGAATTAATTGTGTAAAACCCTAAAAGGTTAAATCATTTGGTGAACCTGACTTACTTAAAATATTGCTCCAAACCCTATTTGCATTAATCCAAATTTTTGTGCTATAAATTAGGGATGCATACTTTTTATTTTCTAATCTTTTTAGATAACCTAACTAATTAATTAAATTTAATATTAGGGTTTCAATTTATTTAACTATAATTTAAATTTGTTGTAAATAAACCCTAGATTCAATCAACCCTAGTCCTAGACACACTTAGGGTTTGCATCCTTTAATATTTATACTCATATTTTATTTTCAAAACTTATATATCATATCCATATATCTACTAATTTGTATTTCATATAATCATGATCATAATGACATAATAAATTAATCACTTTTTTTTGCAAAGTATCATACTTTCATTTGCATGCTTGTTCCCTTTAATTAGGAATGAACTCAGAAATGACATAAACACATGTATAGATGATGGTTTATATTAGTTTCAATATATGTCATATCTCATATCATGTTATCTTTCTCCTATGTGGAATTCTATTAACAATCAAACCCATACACACATAGGGGATTTAACACATAATCTAACAACTATATTTCAATTTTCAATGTCATATCTTATGCAAAGGAAATGTTATCCTTGTCATCCTCATCTCAATGAGGGTGATAACTACTCTCCCTCCAAGTAGGTCCATGATATCATCCTTGCATGAGATGATGTATCCTATACCAATGTCATTGATCCCTATACTTAGCTTATTCATGCCTCTTCCCTATAGGGTGTTTGCCTATATATTCAATCAGAAATAACTAGGGTTTGTACTTTAAGACTCTGTGTGATCAAATTATTAGTATGAGAAAGATAGTTGTAGGTTTTCTAGATCAAAATCAGCTATTACATGAAAAGATTAAAATATTGAAAATTAAATTTACAAGAGAAAGGCCTCCAGGGCATAATAGTGTACATCATTTATATTCATCTTCACCTAGTTAATTCATGGAAAACAATGTTACATATCCCAATATTAAATCACAACAAAGTAGTTATTTTTGTACATATCATAGAATGCATGGGAAAAACATAAATTCATGTTTAACATTGAAAAGGAAAATACAATAGATAATGGATACATATAACTCACACATTGGAACTTCATCCACACAACATATAATGACACATTTAACAATTCAAAAAGGGTCAAATTCAGAAAAAGTACAAAAATGGTTACCAAATCATAAATTAGAATAATAAAAAGTTCCAAAAGCATAATCACAACAAGAAAAGTATAAAAAGCATATATAAATTAGATAAATCAAGCAAATCTACCTCTACAAAAGTAGGCTCAACATTCAGTATGACATAATTTTGGTCATAAATATTTACAATAGTTTGACTATAAGGGTCAAGTTTTGAGCGATTATGCCCAAGGCATCACTTATCATATTATATAATTTGATAATATTGGTTAAAAGGGTTTGGTATTTATTTTAAATCCTAAGGAAAATCATTTACATATATAATTTATCAAGGCACAACATATAAATACACATGACATGTTATAGAAAGAGCTAGATCCTAAGTTGCATATTTAAAATCATGCTCAGCCAACAAGCATTCTCAAAATAGGATTTATAGAAAAATAGCTTCCATAAAGTCATATGTCTAAAAAAATCATAGTTTCAAAAGGTAAAATCATAACCAATATACCAAATCACAATTTAGAAAGGTTAAATCCAAAGTATGAGGTATTCTACTCTAACATTCTAGGTTTTTATGATTCCATTCATGAATAATAGTGTGATTCTGATGATGAAAAATAATATGATTACTATTAAAAAAGAATTCATTTACAACATATAAATCAAACTACATAATATATTACCATTCCTATTTTTGACACAAGCCATAATGATAGTGACTATTGCATGAGACTCATTGGTTAGTATGGTTCCTACCCTCTCTTACATCTTTCTATCTCATTCCTTGTACATAATTTATTTTGATTTTCTTGTACATAGCTTATACTCATAAAAAAAATATAACATGTCCAAATAAAAATAAAAAAACATTCAAATATTTTCAAAAATACAAATTTATAGATTGTAGTCATTGCTATGTTTACATTTCTGCTACTTGTCATATATTGTAGATTGCTAGTTATCCTAGTATAGTTAGCTTTATCTTACATAGATGCTCCATTTTTTCTTGTAAAGTGTTTGAAGATTACATATAGGACTCTATTCCAATACACTAATCTATACTATATATCATCTACCCACTAGGGGCGTCTACACCAATCCAAGTTCACACATTTGACACATCTGCCCACTCAAGGGCATTTCATACACAATTGCTACTACTAGGTTCTATATTTAAATACTATAAATTATAGTTTATAGATTGATACATCCTATTATTTATCATTTCTACTAATTTCTCATATTTTTTTATTATCACTAGTTAGACTCAGCATATGTACATCTTACTATTTAAATATATTTGAACTATGTGATTATACATGCTCTCATTTCTAGTTTTCCTAGATTAGTCTTGATTGTGTTTCCTATGATTCTTCCATATTATAGGTTATTTGAATATTCCATTTTTTCTTATCTCTATGCCACTTCTCTATTTATATACCTTGGACATGTTCCCATATCTGTTGTGTGTGGTTTCTCTACTTCTATATGTAGACATTTGAGCATGTCCTATGTAGCTCTAAGCCAAACTACTTGTTTCTTATGTATGTGGACATTTGAACATGTCCTATTATATCATCATTATTAGATTTATTGACATGTTAAAATTTCCCTTATATTATGTCCCTTTGGATTAATTTTATGTACCTCATGTGCTTGTATATTTGCTAGCATGTATGCTTCTACACCATGACATAGTTTCCATATAATCAATTACACATAGGTTGATTAGATGGAATGGAAAACTCCATGTCATTATATATATATTGTATACAATTTATATCACATTATAGCTTGTCACCATATTCATTCCTTACTCCATATATAGTGGTTGGCATTCTCGAGTGGCCTAGAGCTGCCTAATATACCGAAGAGGCTACAATGCTAAATACATAGATTATACTCAGTTAGATAATTTAAACACTTTGTGTAGTTTAGTTATAGATGCATATACTTCACATAGGTTATAAATGATGAAGTCATATCCTACTTGAGTTCTTGAGATACCCATATGACAGGGTTAGACACACTTATAGTCTTATCCAAGCTATTCATAGAGATTAGGATCTACTAAATAGGGGTGGGCAATGATGGAGTCAAAACTAGATTGAGTTCCTGAGCCACCCATATTAAGATTGAGCAAGCCATCAACTAAGTCCAAGCTATTTAACAATATGATCACTATAAAAACTCACACATAGGTTGTCACCAGATTCATGCATTAGTTTGCATAACCAATGAGGTGTATTTGTTCCTTTCCTCTCTCTTTACTCAACTTTACTCAGTTACTTTAGTTTAACATAGTCTTTTGCTTTTGATCATCTCTTAAGTAAGGATTGATTTTTTCACATTTTATTATAGGTCATTATTTTAGATCATGTTCCACATTCACAGACCCAAATTCACATACTCAAACTTAACTACATGGGATTCACTTCTAAGGTAATTCTAGGTATGCTTCTTTTTCCTTTATACTAGACATTTCACTTTGCTGCATTTATAACATAAGGGGGGAATGTAATCACCTAAAAGTGGTAACTAGATGTTGATAGTGTCAATTGAGCTAGCCTATCCTTAGAATGGACCTAGAGTTATCCTATATACTTAAACAAACTTTTACATTCATTAAGTAGACCATAGTCACCTATAATTAGGTAGAACATAGTCCTAGGATAGTCCTCAGAAATCCCAACCCAATTTTTCTATCAGTCTTCCAATAGGACATTAACACCACATTTGGGACACTATAATGACATGATGCTAGTGTTTCCAACTAGGCATTACTATCCTTAGTCCTAACTCTTCCCAATGGATACTTTTTAAATGTGTGCCCTTCCTAGTTGGCCTAATCACACTTTTTTATCTACATAAGCTATAGATATATTTAAATACAAGTCTATTTGACCCTTATTCACTAGATGGAAAAGATATGTAAAATCACATTTAAACTAAAGACAAGTTATGAAAAATTAAGGTATTTGATCCTTATTCTACCTTAGTTCTGCATACTACCATCTATAGTATCCCTAAGCCTAGTTTTCAAAGATTTCAAAGATCATGCACATTCAAGGCATCCAAGTCCACTCTCATTATATCATTCACTTACACTTGCATCATGTACTAGGTGGGAGAACTACATCAAGATTGATCCCTCTTCAGAGTGTTGGTAAGGAGGATTAGGCTTTGCACATTAAATTAGGTTTTTCAGGCACAACATAGAGCTCCAAGTTTTGTGTGTGTAGGAATATGACCTAAAAACATAGGTGTAGGTGCTCCTAAAAAATAGGAGTAGTCCATGCTGGGCTAATGTCCATTGAGTAGTTAGATACCTTAATCTTGTTAATGACAATTAGAACTATCCAGAACTCAATTTTTAAAACCCAGATCATCCATGATAGTCACTTTCCAGATAAGTCTATATTTATGTCAATTTATTTCTATTTTTAAAAGGCCAAAGAAGGTCAAATGCAATAAAAAATTAGTGCTTAATTATTTAAATTTATTTAACTAAATTAGATATCTCTACCTTTTAATCTAAACATAGGAGTTACTTGTGTAAAACCTTATAAGGATAAATGATTAGCTATGTAGTGGAGGGAAATATGGTCACCATATACATGCATAGATTGAAAATATCAGTTGATAGAGATTTAAAATTAAAGGTATTTTAAGAATCATTTATGGGATTAATTAAACACTCTAGATGAATACAAAACTAAATCTCAATAGTCTTAGCTCATGCAAAGAAGAAAACTAACAAGATAATAGAAAATTGCATAAAGGAAATAGGTAAAACTCTTTGATATCCTACCTGGTTATTCTAACCTAGTAGTTGATTAATGAGCTAGCCCTTATTCAAATTAAGAGATAGTATTTTATAGGTAAGGTGGGTCCATCCGATCATTAATCCATATAGATACTAGTGGTTCTAATAATTTAATGGGATCAAGCCATTTAAAACTTGAATTTTTAAGATCTCACTCAATTTTGAGACAATCTAACACTAGGCCATGCATGTCTGATCTTTAATTTAATTATGAGTAGATAAAAGTTATTGAAATATCCTTATGACAAATTTTTATCCATGCTCTATGAAATATACTTGTGCCTAATTAAGGCATTAATTTATCTACTATTTATTTTTTTGAATCCAATGTGAATGCTAAATTTGAGTTTAATACAACCATGCAAATAGTGTTAAATTTGATATTTCATGATCAAATCATCATTAATAATCTTCCTCTAAGATTTGGTGTTACATGTGAGATTGGACACCTTGTTGGTTCTATGATATGAAAGTTTGACATGACAAGACAATCATAAATTTTGGGATCAAATCCTTTTTGTGGAGGTCCATGTATCCACCTTAGGAAGGCTACCCCACATGGAAACTTCTTGTCACATATGGATGCCAACATGTAGTTAATATGTCAGGGTCCTACCTTGTGTCCACCTCTCACCATTTCATTGCTCAATTAAGGGCTCAAAGTATTTTGATTGGTTTTTGGGTGAAGTGAGATGATATTTTGATAAGTTTCATGATCTTGCTCACCCATAGCTCTATAGGTCTTGAATCAATGTTCAATGTGTCCCATGTGCTCTAGAGCCCAAATATTTTGATAAATTGCCTCTTTCAAGACACTCAATGATATACCATGTTTCTAATTACTCCATCAACTTGGGGAGATAGAGAAATAGATGTTACCATATTATAGCATCCAATTCACTTAGAGAGTATAACCTCTACTTACCATAAACTTATCTTCCCTAGGGTCTGAGAATATAAGATTGTTCCATTAGGCATCATGTTGAGTTTCTAAAATATCCTAAGGTAGGTTCTTTTTTCTAAGTGCTTCTAGAGAGTGGATTAGAAAGGTCTCAATAGGTGTCAGTGCCTCATTTACTTGGGCCTACAACAAAGGGAACTAGATGTTAAACATTTTAAATTTTTAAATTAAATGGATATGCCAAAAGCTCAAAACAAATGAAACTTAGCCCATTTTATAGAAAATGACAAAGTTTAAAAAATAAATAAAGAAAATTATTAGCCATTTAAATCCATAAAAGGCATAAATAGACTCCCTTTAAGAGGATAAAATCACCCATTTTTCCCAGTTTAAAATCTCATTAGATCCTTTAATTGATGCATTATTATAAACACATAGCCAATCAAAATAAAATAGGGAAATAATATACTAGAACGTGCCACATAACAATAAATATGATCAAAATAATGACTAATACATAAAGATGCAACAACATAAACCCTTAGCCAATCAACCTAAAAGGCAGTAATAATTGACATAAAAGCCAAAAACATGTAAAATGATCAAGATAAGACTTATAAATAACTAGGTAATCTAAAAAACTCCAACGTTAGTTTATGTGAAGAGGAAACATTAAATCATTTAGAATAATTTTTCAATGATTAAGACTTCCAAGACCTAAGTAAATTTAAACATTTAGTTCAAATATAGAGAATCATTATTATTAACAGTCCTCATGGTCTAGATGGTCATTAAATTTAAGCTTAGCGAATGCTTACTAGGATTTCATCATGTCCTTTGGTTATCATGTTCATACTACATATCATCTATCCATTCATCCGCTACTTAATTGATCATTCACTTCCATGGTTGGCCATTGTAGTCTTAGTGAGGTGAGATCTTGACACTTGTCAAGATCTCACTTATCATGGTCCTCATCAAAGGCTTCAAAATATATGAAGCTTAATAGGGATTAGGGAAAATAGATCATGCACATTGGCATGCTCCTATTAATATAGGAGCTCTAATGTTGATGAAAAGTATACAAACTATCTCGAGGCCCTAATGAAGCAAGGTTATGCCACATGGCATGATCTCATGCATCTAAAGGGTTGAATTACTATATTTAAATTTTAAAAGGATTCAGGATGTGGGAAAGTAGAGTGGTACCACACATCTTGATCCTGAACATCCATAAGATCTCTATAGAGTGATTACATTTTGGAGAGGCTCAAGGAATCAAGTAAAAAATAAGTGGGCAATCCTCACTTTCTCAAGGGAATCCTACAGAAATAATGTGAATGTTAGTATACAGTAATGATAATATCCATTAGTTTTCAAATATTAAATTTATCTTATAAAATTACTAAATCCTAAACCTAAAAAGGTAATAGGTAGTAAGATAAACATATAAAAATGAATCTTTAACCAAATTTAAAGCCAATTTAGTCCAAAGCTCACAAAAGGACCAAGAATGAAAGTAAAATAACATAAACACTTAGCCAACCTCCCTTGGAACTAAGTAATATTAAACCCAATTGCCAACATAAAGGTCAAGAAAAATATAAAATAGTTAAATACTTTGCAAAAATTTAAGGCAAAATGGCCTCAAAAGGGTAAATTTTAATGCAATTTAAAACATTGATCTAGATAGACCAAAACTTTTTAAATTTATATACTTATATTAATTAAGACCCAATTGAAAACTCTTCTATATTAAGTGCATATAATGTACATTTTAAGTTCCTAATTCTAAAAGTGAAGCAAATATAACATTATGACTATAACTTATCAAGGACCTTTTCCAACCAAATCAACAAATAAAATGGCCATAGAGCCCAAACTCGATTAAACTAGAAGACCAAACTCCATATGAAAAAGAAGTTCCATGATTTCAATGATAAAATTATGACGTGTTATATAAGTGATAATATATACGTTTGGTTGAATTGTAGCTTACATACCTTTTATATTATCTTATTTCATTTATATATGTTCTTAGTATGGTTTTCCTGAGGAATAACAATGGATAAGTAGATTATATATAATATGTAGTGGTATTTTCTCATGATATTATGAATTTTGATCTTATTGAATTATTATGGAGGTTTACCCCTTGAAGTAGCGTAGTCATAATTATCAAGTATTATACTCTTTTTTAAATCATTGTTGTGGATCTGATTATTTTTCTATTAATTATATATATATTATTTCCTTATTAGGACACATATAAGTAATTACATTGCATAATGTTTATCATGTGTTTGTGCTTACACCAAGAATTTATTTTTTAAAAATACTTGATATCTAGTATGGAAACTAAAATAAAATGCATCTAAAACTATTGATTTAAAAAGAGAAAAAAGTCAAATAAGTGTGTAAGTAACATTATAAGGGAAATTCTTAGAAACACATTGATTAAATTGCCTTTCCTTCCTCCTCTAAGGAGATTAAAGTAATATTATGTATAATATAGAATACATGGGTATTGTGCAGATAGTTTTTTGTCTTTGAATAAAAAAATACAAAAAATAATTGATAGTGTTAATTCTATAATAGATACATAAATTCAAAAACCCACTGACATTATGATTGGATATCCTAAGGAATAAGTTTAAGTAAAACAAGTGTCAAAATTAGAACTAGTGGAAAAAGAATGAAAACAACAAGTATGGATACAAAAAGATAATTTAAAGTAAAAATAGTTATAAATGGAAACATTAGAATAAGAAACGATACACAAGGAAAAATTAGATAGATAAATATTACAAAAGAAACAAGATGAACAAGAAAGATTCCACATAGAACAATTAAAAAAGGAATAGTTTGAATAGAAAATGTTAAATAAATTACATTAAGAAAAATAAAAAATACTAAAAGATAAGTTTCAAAAATAATTTAAACCATAGAAAGACAATATATTTAATAAAGTGTTTATAATGAAAGAGGTTAAAAATCAATAGATACCTACAAAAGATAATGTTACAAGTATGGTTCCAAAGGAGGTAATTACAAACCTTTATTCATATCAAGAACCTTTGACTATCACTGCTCACATATATGGAAAATGATTCACCAATATATCAAGGCTATGAACTATCATGAAATAAATGTTTTTTAAACATCATTTATTTTTTTCTTGGATATAATCATCACCACATAGATTAAACTACAACATCTTCAACATGTGGGATAAATTGAGTTAACAATATTTTTTTCTTCAAAAGAGTGTTGTCTTAATTTCAACATTATTTATGATATAAATGCATACAATGTTATAATAGGAGGATCATGGTTAAGATACATAAGGACATTGATTTCTAAAAATAAATATTTCATTACATTTTATCATGAAGGCCAAGTCATTTCCATTTCAAAATATGGAACATTTTTAGATTAGGAACACACATGATAGTATATCTAAAGTAAAGACAACTAACATAATGAGAACAAGATTACATGACATATCATATATGGAAAAGAAAAATTAATAATAATTTTCAATACACCAATATGGAGTTAGTTTTACATATACAAATACCAAAAATACAGGAGCGAAATAACAAAATTGCACTATGAAGAGGATGATCATGATCTTGATGATGATTATCTAGAATATGATTGCATTGACAAAAATAATATACAATATGAATATGTAAATATAATTGAGGTTTATAACACAAATGATACATGACCTACACATAGGCATCCCCATGATGATAGTTTTGAATTTTAGTGGCATCATTTCTTTTAAATAGTTTCTTTATTGTTGCATCATATTATTCTATTTTTTCTTGTACATGTGATTGATTTATAAATTCTTATAATCCCTTAACTCTTGTTGACTTGTTGGAATTTTGGATATTTTATTCAATATTTAATATCCTAACAATGTTAAATAGTTTTTAGTTGTTCCATATTGTAAAATTTATCTCTTTGATATAAAAGTTTGCAGTGACATACTTATAATTTTATATCAAGGATAGAATCAACTAGTACATTATAGAAATGATTTCCACTACTTCCCCAGTTGGTTGATCCTACCTTCTGCATTATTTCACCTATAAATCATAGTTTGAAGACACATAGCCTTAATATTTCCAATTTATAGACATCTCACTTAGTTTTAGTTTGAATATCATTATTTTCCATGAAAAAACTCTCTTTTAAAAGCTATATTGTTCATGCATGTGACATAAGTCAACAAATGTATATTTGACAAACTAAGGATATACATATTATTCCTAATCATAATATTTATATTAATGCATTCTTCCCAATGGTATAATGATGAAATTATATCATACATGGCCGCACAATCATTTCTATTTCATTTTTTGACATTGACACATGTTAACAATTTGTTCAAATATTCCTCTATTCTTCTAAATTTGACACCTTAATTTTACAACTTTATAGTGACGTTGGTTTCAATATTGTCAAAACTACAAAAAAATCATATATTTCAAAATGCAAAAGCCATTGAGAACATTTTAAAAATCCAAAAATTAGGACCTAAGCATGATTACCAATCTAGTTTAATTCTTTGAAATATGTTATTTATCTCATGATTAGTAGATAACATATTATTTTTCAATCACACATGCATTTCATGTATTCATGAGTGTTATGAAAAACATAAAAAATGTACATGTATCAAGGTGTTGGACTTTCGTCTACCTATCAACCTTGATAAACTAGGGGAATCTTAGTTATAGGTGAAAATATATATGTGTCTTATCATTTCATGACTCCTATATTGTTGATCTTTATAATATTTAAAAATGTACTGCTAACATCTCTATCATACATCATGTACATGATTATGATATTTGTTAGTATATGATAACACTAAATATGCATTATATATAATAAATTTATATTTCCAAGTTTCATTGATTCTATTACATGTATATAGTAGATTAAATCTTGCTTATCTATTGTGTGTGGCCAGTGGCCATTGTGTAAAAACTTGTTTGAACATCTTTATGACATTTTCTATTGTTTATGTGAAACATTTGAACATGTTCATTTGTTTTTTTTTCTTGGCCCTATGTTGTGGGAAACATTTTAATATCACCCTTATTTTAAATATTATTTATCCCCATTGTATTTGAAATATTTCATTTTGTGATATTTGAACATGTCCCTTGTGTAAGGAATTTAGATGTATTGTTTTGCATTGTTATAATTGTTTATCTATAATTATTGAGCTTGGTTAGTTTGAAGAGTGTCATGATTAATACCATGGAATACTAACATTAATATACTAATTCCATATTCTATTACTATGGACTTCATGGAGACAATTCTATAACCCTTACCTCATATGTTACTTACAATATTCAAATTATGTAAAATATTACTATGCTAACATAATTTTTACATATGCTACATTGGTCAATGATTACATATTAATATGCATGTTTCAAGTTAAATTTTATTTTGAGATGAATATCTTTCAAAATAAATTCCCTCATCTAAAAATGAGGTAATTTTAGTGGGCTTTTCATATATGAGATAAGCCTTTTCAAGAGAGAAATTCAGTTTTGACACAATATATGGTTTCAAAAAGTTGAAAAATGTTTCAAAATTCATTCATTGGCACAAATCATGGGGGCATATTTCATGAATATGCACTCATATATCAGGATCAAATTATAAATTCACATAATTTAAAAGTTTCAAATGGACATTACAATGAGCATCTACATAAAATTTCAAATTCTAGAAATACAATAAGGGGGTGATATAGAATCATGCTACAGTTTTCAATTCTATTTTTCTATATGCAAACATGGAAGTAACATGGGTGTACTTAAATATATTTTCATCTTGTATTCATGAACAACATTTTAATTATATCAACAAAACATTTATAGTGGTTGATTTAGTTCATGTACATAGTTCATAACATAGAGGTTCAGTTCCCTCTTAAATTATGTGTGCAAATCCATTTTGGATTTCAACCCATTTCACATCTTTGGGTTACAAAGAAAAAAATATATAATTAAAGGTTTAAACATTACTCAATGGGTGTTATTTATATTCTACAAGTGTAAATTTAATTTGGGGTTTGATTCACCCTAATTTTATCTAATGGTTTAGCTAAGGGACCATTGTCTCTAAGTGCTTCATGGGAATCATCATTTCTCTAATGCTTCAAGGAAGCATCACCTCGAAGCAAAGTCATGAAATAAACATTGGTTTTCACACATATATGGTATACTCTTTCTATGCTCTCATTTTAAAATTCAAGCACTTTAAATTTAAAAATAACATCCAATAGGGACAATAGTGAGAGGAGTTTCTATCCCTATGAGAAGTGTTACTATAGTCTTTTTCCCAATGTGTGGTTTTACCTAAACAATATAGTTAGATTATTTAGGTTAATAATAGGTCATCAAGGGAAATATAATTTAAGTCATTTTATAGTTATGAGTTGAGTTAATTACCTTTTGGGTGACCTAATTCCTCACTATATAATTTACCTTCTTATGTACTTTTTGGTGAATGTTCATTAATGTAATTTTTTTTAAAGACAAGCTTATTCCTCTTATGAGTTGTTATTTAAATTTAACTACTCCATACATAGTCAACCTCATGCATTAAACCCTATCTAGTTGATACTCTATTTTGGCCTACTCTGATATGCTATCAGAGCTATGTTGGTAGATGAATCCATCAATTCTATTGTGAGATATTGAATTCTTGCTTGTTCCATATTTTCATTAATTTTAATTTTTGAAGGTTTGATGGGGTTTCTCATAAATCCATGAATATATGAATATACAGAGACTATAAGTGAAAAAAAATAGTGCCATCAAATTTATAATGTAGAAAAACCCTAAGAACGACTGTAAACATAGCCTTGTTTCATGATAGTCTATTTTCAACAATTTTTAGAGTGTTTTAAGGCTAATTGTTTATCTAAAAAAATATGTAGTTTGAGGAAAATAAATTTTTAGGGGTTTATGGGTTTGTCAAGAAACCAATTTGGTCTCTTTCATATTTTTTTCGAAGCTCTATAAAATACACATTTTTTGAGGCTTTACCAACTCAACCAAAATTTGACCATGCACAAAAAATAGGGGGTTGGAAAATTCTTGGGTGTTTTCATCCACACTTATTAGATCTCGATGACCATAAATATAGTACCAATGATTCCCCTATCCTATACCAACATAACCTATGAACCTTGATAGTCTTACACATAATTACTTACAACCTTACTAAAGCGTAACAGTGTTACATGTAAACCTACCAGAACCTAATGACTTTGCACACACACCTAGTATAACCTGATGGTCATGGTAAAAACCTTCATAGACTCTAAGATATGGGAAGGCACCTTTAGGAGACTTTGAATGGTCACATGGGAGTTAAATCCCTGGTCACTTCTGACCGAAAATTGCTTAACTTTTTCTCTAAAAAGCCATAAGTTTTTTTTGAGGAAGTGATCCCAAAAAATTTTCAAATTTTGTAAAGTAGAGATTTCCATTGACATATATAACTTCAAATATGCATAAATTTCAACCTAATACTCCTTTATAGGTGATAATTTTTTGAAATCATGAGTTTTTTTGAGCTTTATGCATTGGTGATATTCTTGTTCCTTATAAATTTGAACTTCTATAGATTTTGGGTGGTTGAATATTCCTATTCTTTCAACACACACAGTTAAACACATACTTATTTTCTACACCATGGATCTAATTTCTATTCTAATTCTTACACCATTTAACTATCACAAGTGGAAAGTTAAAATGCAAATCTTCTTGAGGAGAAATGACTTAAAATGAATCATGATGGGTATAAAAAAAGAACCAATACCTGAGGTAGAGAAGGTAAGGTGGTACAATATAAGTGATGAAGCCTATGGTATTCTATTCATGTGTATGTTCTTTGACATGATATTTTTAATTGAATCTACCACTACTCTTAATGAAGCTTGGTCCATGTTGGAAAAACTCTTTGGGATGCATGACATAATGAAAGGTCATGAGTTAGAGAATAAGATCATCAATTTGAGCCTAAGTGATTTTGATATTGTATAAAACTTATTCAAAAAGTTTAAATAACTTAGGTTATATTTTAAATTATAAACCATTGACAAGAAGAATGATCAATTGATTCTTTCCATCCTTGCCAAGTTGGGATCTAACTATTATATATTCATTTTTATGTTTTCCATACCACCAAGAATGATCTTGGAGCTACATGGACCATGCTATCCTTGGATGACTTTGTTACTGACTTGGATTGAGAGAAAGATAAGATCATTTAAATGGGTATACTAAAGTCATATAAATTGCATACCTTAATTTTAAGCCATGATAAATAGAATGCTTCTGGTAGTAAGGGCAAATAAAACACAAAGGACCCATAAAAAAGAAAGGGTTAGACATATGATGTTATGTCCAAAGCATCAAAAGGGTCCTCCTATTTATAGTTTAAACACAATAAATAATGGCTAACATTTAGTTATTAAAAATAAATATGGGTGTGATTAATCTAAATGCATGAAGATGTAGATTGATTAACTAACAAAAATGATTAAGAATCACAACATCAATGTCCTTGATTCTTATAATCAAAGTTCATTAACACATGATTATTTAAAGGCCAAAGAATGTAAGAAGGTACCATATAAAGGAAAAGTAATTTTTATAATTGCATCCCAACCTTCCACATGGGTAGTTTATTCTGGTGCATTTCACCACATGGATTCATCACAAGACATGTTCTCATACTTGGAGCCTTGTTTTATGCCATCCATCTTATTGGGTGATGATAATTCCACTGAAGTTAGTGGGAGTGGATCCATTGAAGTGAATAATAGGACATTTCATGATTTTATATGTGTTATCTCTTCATCCAAAAATTTCTTATCTTTTTATCATATCAATCACATCGATTAAAGTAAGAAAGTTGAGTTCACAACCAATTTAGTGGTTATTAGGAAAGTAGATAGTGACTCCAATTTTGTATTTGGGAAAGTAGATCAAAAGTAATGATTGTATACTTTCACACATTTTGAACCTGATCAACCCTCTACTACACTGCTCACTCTTTCAAATGGGGTGATTAAATTATGACATGAGCATTTGGGACATCTAAACTATCACTACTTCAAGAAACTTAGTTGTCAAGACATGGTTTCATGGTCACCACGAGTCAAGTTTTCTAATGTAATTTTCTCAGGTTGCATACTTGGTAAGAATATTGAGGAGAAGTATTAAAAGGTCAAATCATGGAGAGATGAACAGATATTGGAGATTTTACACAATGACATTATTATCCCATTTTTAAAACATTCATTCAATAGGAAAAATTACATGGTTAATTTAAATGATGACTTTTGAGGCATACTTGGGTGTATTTTATTAAGAAAAAATTAGAGGTTTTTGATAATTTTCAAGACTTCAAGGCACTTATATAGAAATATTCAGGAAAATCCATCAATATTTTACACACTGACAATGGTGATGAGTATGTCACTAACCATTTTGAGCAATTATGTACATTAGAGGGGATTAAACTATAATGTATAGTTCCATATAGTCCTAAGTATAATGGTGTTATAGAGTGGAAGAGCAGGTCCTTGATGGAAATGGATTACTATATGTTACACTCTAAGTCTCTTGAATGTTAGTGTTGGGCCAAGCCCATAAACTATGATTTTTATATTAAAAACCAATTTCATAATAAAGCATTGAAGGGAGTCACTCCTTTTAAAGCTTGAGGAAATTAAAAACCAAAAATTAAGAACTTATAAGTGTTTAGATCTCTTATTATGGCCCACATTTTGAATAAGAAATGTAAGGTAATGAAACCTCAGAGTCAGCTTTGCATATTCATTAGATATCCTGAGGGTGTTAGTGGATACATGCTTCTCCACCCCACCACTCATGAGTTTTTCATTTAATGTAGTGTTCGATTTCAAGAGGGTCCTTTAGAATATGCACATGACACTCCTCCCTTTTTTTTGGATGCACTATGATTTGATGCTAATTCATATGATTTAGGGCCACCTAAGTAGCTTTCTAATGATCTAGATTATTCTTATAGCTATGATGATGAGAGTAGTGATGAAGATTATCCTCCTTATTCTCTTAGAATATCTTTAAAGCATTAGAAATATCCTTTTAAATATCCAAGCATTGGTCCTTTTTGGGCTAGATAGACACTATTAAGTGTCGATCATTGGGTTAGATATCCACTAGACACCAAGAGAACTCATTAAAAATTCCAAGATGATCCATATGACCTCATTGCATCTACTTCTAATTCATAATAGTTTTATGAGACATCAGCCACTCTTAAGTGGGACACTTTTATGGAAGAGGAGTATGGTTATTTTATGAGTAAGAACACTTAGGGTTTAGTCCCTTTTCATAAGGGAATAAAACTTGTTATATGTAGGTGGATCTACCCAACAAAAAATGCAATAGATGGGTTCGTAGACAATTTCAAAGAATCTTTGGTAGTAAAATGTTTTTATTAGGTACTTGGCATTAACTATACCAAGATGTTCACCCCATTTTCCAAAATGAACTAAATCTGACTCCCTCTCTCCATTGGGATAACACATCACTAGGATGTTTATCAAATGGATGTGAAGAGTGGCTTTCTTTGTAGTGACCTCAAAAAAAAATACATGGAGTAACAAAAAGTATCTGTGTAAGATTCCATCTTAGATTTCAAACTTCATAAAACTATCTATGGCCTCAAACAATCTCTTCGAGCTTGGTATGCCAAGATGGAATCCTTTATTTTTTCAATTATGTTCACTAGATGCCATTCTGATTTGAATGTCTACATTTTATAGTAGGATGATTCATTATTTATTTTATTTCTCTACGTGGATGACCTATTTGATCATAGGGATTTCTTCATCCACCATCACAATAGTGAAAACTACTTTGTCTAATAGGGTCTCAAAGGCTAGCTTGGGCTTGTTGTATTAATTCCCTAGGATTAAAATTTCTTTGTTTAACTTTAGGATCACTATTGCACAATCCAATTATTATCTTGATTTAATTAAATAGTTTAACATGGCTTAATCTAATCCAAATCTAACTCTTTTTTCTATATAGTGTGAAGCTTGAGGCTGATTGTCCATCTCCTTTGGTTGATGATACCTCATATTGAAAACTTGTTAGAAGTTTCATCTACATTACACAAACTAGACCTGATATTTTATATGCAGTGGGCATGGTCTCCAGATTCATACACAAACCACATGAGCTACACTAAAAACTAGACAAGTGAATTATCCACTTTAAGGATTCACTATGGAGCATGCATAGAGATCAAATTGATTGGTTATACATATTAATATGGGTTTGTGATATTTATTATTGTAAGTATACTTTAGGATACATTTTATCCCTCAGTTCATAGCTTATCATTTGGTCAAGCAAGAAGTAGAATTCCATTGCTTTATCCTCTACAGAGGCAAAATACAAAGGAACTACTATTGTTGCCATTGAGGCTATTTGGCTTCATGGGATTCTAATGAGTTTGGCATCTAATTTTAATGACCAACAATCATCTTTTACGACAACTAAAGTATAATCCATATTTACAGGAATATGGTCCTCCATTAATGGACCAAGCATATTGAGATTCACATGTATTTCATTTGGGATCTCATCCATGAGTAAGTCATTAATATATGATACATTAAAACAATAGAGAAAATTAATGATATATTCACTAAACCCTTCATTTATAGCAAGAAAATTCATTTGAGATCTCTTATTAGGGTTTGGGTAGCTCTGTCTTCTTCCTCCTCTATGGGATTATCTCTATCTACTTGGGTACTTGATCGGGCCTATGTGTCGAGATTGAATTATTCTACCCACCTAAGTTATAATTAAGGGGGCTGTTAGTGTAGGATTTTTCCCACTATTTGGTTTTACCTATACAATATAACTAACTTACTTAGGTTAATCATAGGTTATTAAGATAAATTTAACTTAAGGCATTTCTAATTATGAGTTGAGTTAATTACCTTTTTGGGTGAAAAATTCCTCATTATATAATATACCTTCCTATGTAAGTTTTGGTTAATGTACATCGATGTAAATTTTTGTTATGACTACAAACTTCTTCCTCTTATGATTTGTTATTCAGATTTCACTACTTCATATAGATTCAACCTTGTAAATTTGAACCCTATCTAGTTGATACTTGATTGTGGCCCATTATGACAGGAAGTTTTTATCTTTTTCCTTCTAATTTTTATGTTTTTGAACCCTCTCTTAGCTTATTTTATGTGTTTTTAAGCTTCCTAGCATGTGGTTACCCATTTTGGAAATTTATAAAGGCACACTCGAGTAACTTATTATTCGACTTAGAAATTTCAATATAGAGGCATATTTACATAAGTGCAGTATGAGAAAAAATTCCCTATTCATCCCAATTATAATTTTGATCACTAAAAGTATTCCTTACATAGATTAAAAACTTGTTTCATCTAACCTTAAACAAATTTTGATAAAGTAATCAATTCATTTATATATTCATTCATATAGTCAATATAGAATAAATAAATAAAACACTCTAAGTGGGAGGACTACATTAAGTTTGAATTCTCTCCTTGGAGTATTGGATATGTAGGAAACATTTAGTCATTGTGGGGATGAATGGGGACAACTCAACCCAACTACACTCCATTTTTTTAATTTTTAAGTCTTTCAATCATTGCATGCCATGCTATGGTTTTAACATTGGAAAAGATATATGTAATTCTTATACACACATCCATAGGTTAAATTTGTGTATTCATATCCAACTCAATTTATCACACACATTTGACTTAAATTTTTTATTTTTATGAAAAATATAAGATTGAAAAACACAAACAATAGTGGGATTCGATCTTCTCCCTAACTATCATTACTATCCTTGCATGATATTAGATCCAACTTTGAGGTATTTTTATACATAATCATTGTTTTCTTGTTTCCATTCACTATCAATCAACATAGTCAACCATAAGACAATAAAAACTAATTTTATATTTCATTTGCATAGTTGGAATTTTTTACAATCATTTTATTTTTAAAATTTAGTTATTCACTTTTCATTATTCTTGTTGAAAGTACTTTTCTATCAATTTTTATATTCCATTTAATTATTAATTAGGGTTAATTCACATACTATCCAATTTCGTTAATACACTATAATATACTAATTTTGATTCAAGGAGTTAATTATTTCTCTATCATGAATTTTCAATCCTATAACATGAATAATTTTCCATCGTCCTATTGAGGGCCTCCTTTTACCTCTATATTTTATTTATTTACATTTAAATAACTTTTCTTCTAGCTTTAATGCACATTGATAGGCTTCTTCCATAGTTCTCAAATTAAGCAAACCAATCTCATCTTGAACATTAACACACATACCCTTCACACATATTTCCATCTTATCTTGGACATATTATAAATTTCCATATGTTATATTGATCTTATAAAACTCCTCACTAAATTATTTAATTCTTAGCTTCTTTTGCCGTAGGTTTCAATAAGTTCCTACACATACTTTTCTGATAGTTTGAAGGCAAAAATTTAACTTGAAAATCATCATCATTATATCATATGACTCAATTTTATCCTTACCTTACCTTTTTATCTCATTTATCAAATGATTTTTCCATAAATAAGTGTGACATTTCAACTTTCTACTGGAAAATTTAACTTTGTGATGTTCTTCCCTTGAATCATAGATAAACTATTTTTTCCTCTTTTTTATGTGAGATATAATATCTTCGTGGTTAAATATTTAATTTTAGAAATTAATAAATAGATTTATATTTATTTCAACATTTCCAACATCCTTAAAAAATATTCCCTCAATTTCATTCTTCGTATGTTCATCTTCAAACTCTTGAAAATTCATTTACTCATCAACACTCACTTCTTCAACATAAGCTCCTCTTATTTATGTTATCTCCATTTCCTCCAATATTTATTTGATTCTTCTCGTCATCTATGATAATTATTAAACTTTTGGTTATATTTATATTGTAACTCTTCCAACAAGACTACCTTTTTGTGTCATCATGTCACTAAAATACAAACTTTTCTTTTATAACTTTCAGATGAATCAACTAGAGTCTTTACATGCACAATATAACAATGTTTAAAAAAAATTATATAATAATAATTAGTTTAATTGGGAGGTACAAGGGTAAAAATTAATAACCACCTCACTTCTAGCAATGATTCTCTCACTATGTAGCTATGAAAGACACAAAACATAAGAAAAATAGAGAGACAAAGACTCTCATTATTACATTTGAGATAAAATTTGGGATCACAATGTTATCATTACACTTTTAGGCCTAAATCTCTATGTTCATATATTTTATATTTTCCTATTAAATTGACCACTCTCATCAAAATGCATAATCGTCCATTGATCTAATGTGTACATTATTTTGAGATAAATCCCCCATTTTTTTTTTTTTTCAAATCATTTTTATTTTCTAGATCATTTCAACTAAATGGGATTTATGTGGATTTAATTTCAAAACTAAGCACAAGGTTGAGTTAAATATATCATGGTAATGACCAACTAGAATATCTCATCAAGAGCTTTGTAATGAGACCTATATTTCCCCATTTGGTTTTCTCTAGAGAATATTGTCACTACTTTAAATTTGGTTGTGGCATTGTGATGTAGGATTATCCAATGTGTACATAAAATATTACACCACCTAAAAAAATATAGTATTTGTGTGTTAATGTGGTTTCATTTATTTATTTTTTATTTTTACATGAAGAAGTTTATGGGAGATGAATTAGGACTCAAGTATCTCTATAGTTTATAGCTTTGAAGTCCCATATAAAAGTGGAACTAGAGTGCCCCAAAATTTGAATATTAATACAAAATCATCTCTAAATAAGATTAAATATAAATGTTTGGAAAAAATTTGTAAATATAAATATATGTACTATTTATATAAGTAAGCAAGATGTTTTTTCATGACTATATTCGACATTATTGTCTTCAATATCAAGAGGGAAATAAAGAAACTAAAAACTATCAAATCTTGGACACAGTTGTCAACAACATCAAGAGGAAAATAAATTAATGGCTTATAATGATAAATTTTTAAATCCTATACATTTTTAAGAGGTCAAATAAGATGAAGAGACACTCCAAGAGGCTAGATAAGTAAGAAAGGATTGAAAAAAATAAGGGAAAGTGTCAAGGAGATTCATAGAGAGTAGGAGGAATGAAAATTCAAGAGAAAGAGAGAGAACATAGAAGAAAAATGATGACCTTAATTGGTTTTCATTTTTTTATGCACCAATTAGTATCAGAGTAAGGTATTATTATTTGGTTGGGTGTATGAGGATCATTTATGAGTCAATTAGAGGCTGTGAAAAGAGAATTATTCTTGAATTGATTATAATTTGTGAAAAATAAGATGGCGTAAGAGAGAAGATAATTTTGTTTAAGGTTTGAGTGAAGTCCTAAAAGTGTAGAGGAAGTGAGAAAAGATATTTTTTTTATATATTCTAATTTTGAAAAAGAAGTCTGCTTGTTGAAGAGATATGATGCAAAAAGGAGGGAGAGCACTAGAGGTAGAAAACATGATAGATATGTTAAAATAAATCCAAGTGATATTTTATAACATGGAAGATGCAAAATGTGAATATGTTGTAGCCATAAGTAAATATTATGAAGAAGAAATTGTTGATGCTTAAAATTGCTTTGTTTCCAACACCAACATGGGAAGTTTTAGGAATGTGGGACTTGCGACCTGAAACAACCTTTAGATTTTAAAGAAGTTGGCTCTTCTTTATCTCAAATGTATTGTGGGAAAAAGGGATAAAAATTAAACAGAATCACTAATGCAATGAAAGAAAATTTAACTATGGTGATGCACTTGAGTATGATTCATTCCTTAATACTAAGCATAATGAAGCTATATTTAGGATTCAATTACATTAAAGAGAAAACAATGCATGATCAATGTAAAAGATGAAAACAAATAGAATCAAAGGCTCACAACTTAGATGATTTTGCATTAAAACAAAAAATATCAACAAAGGTACATAACTCAATCTTCTTATTAATTTTTTAGTCACATAAAAGACACTGATACATGCACAGTTATACAAACTTTTTGAATTAGGAAAATAGAACAAAGGCAAATGATATTACTGGCCATAGTAAGAAAGTCTCAAATAATTCTTATAAATCTCTGATAACAATCTATCTACAGAAAATTCTCTCCCTTTCCTTTTTTTTCCCCCTTTAAACTTGCAATTTGAAGCCATATTTATAGCATAGGACTGGCTCAAGATTGCCCACATGATCAAATCTTAATGGTCTAACTGAACTAAAACTTAACTGGAAGCATCTGACAGAAGATATCTTTAGAATATGAAACGATTAGCCACTCTACAAGTTCATTGGTTGAAACAGATACACGTGGCATTTCCCACTATGAAACAAGTGAGGACACTTGACAACATCTGCTAGTCTTAACAAGTGACATGTGGTAGGTTTCGCTTGTCTATAGAAGCTTTAGATATATTTTGAGAGTCCTATGGAAGATGACACATGGCAGCTTCTGCTGAGCTTTAGAAACACTATAGAAACATTTGGGACTCATTTATATTCACATGGATGATGACACTTGGCATGCTCTGCTTACTTTAACAACTCACCTGGGGCCCACCGTAGTCCTTTCTCAATAATGAAACAAAAGGAAGAAACTATGGATGTTGACACTCGGTAGTCTCCGTAGATATTACAAGGGACATGCGGTGCTTTTCACGTAACTTAGAGAAACATATTAAAACCTTCCATAGTTGCCACTTGGTGCCTTCCATGCACACTGAGAGAAGCTTATTGAAAAAAGATTTTGAAACTTATAAGAAACTAAAATGTGGATGCCGACACTTGTCGTGCTCCACGGGTATATAACAGGACACGTGGCTCCATCCATGTTACTTAGAGAAATTATAATGTGTCCCAGCTGATGACACTTGGCATGTTTTACGCAACTCTAAGACTTAGACAAAATTATGAAAACCTACACCCACGTTTTGTGTCAAAACCTTCACTGCCAAAACTGAAACGTGTAGGGACAAAACTAGAGCACAAAACTGAAAATCAAAACAAAATGTAGAGTATTTTACTCTACAATTCTTGGTGACCCTGAGGACTTTTGAGCCTAATAAAAAAGAATCCAAAGAATATATAAAAAGGTGGCAAAAATCACAAATTTTATAAGGCCATTTGATAAATAGACCATTCAACATCAAATAGTCCCTATTTATTTTGCAAATACTAGAAGGCTAAATCAAGGTTGATGATATCCTTGTGTGAAAAACTTTGCAAAACATGAAATACAGTCTTCAATTGGAAATCAAGTTGGGCCATGGGGATTAAGACAACTTCCACTTCTGGCACTGATGAAGCATCTGTTAAACCTTAGAAAACTGACTGATCATTTTTTCTAGCTAACAACAAAGGCTTAATCTCATCAACCATTAACATAGTGTTGCTATCAGGAAAAGGGGAGGGAAGACCCAATTGCATCAGATCTTCAATTTGCTTCTTCATGTCTTTTACTCCCTCTTTTACCAAATCTAGGATCTCTTTGTAATTAATTGCTATGAAGTTGCAATTGAGAACTTCATTCACCCTTTTTGCAGTAATCATTCTGTCACTAATCCCTGCTGCTGATAACATTTCATCAGTTGTGTCATATAACTTTTTTAGCAGCATTTGAGAATCATACACTCTCAAAGAGATAGTGGACAGAGTGGCCTAGACTGAAGTCTCCACCTTTTCACATAATTTATATGCATTTAACAATAAATTTAGAGAGGGTTTGAGCTGAGTAATCTCCTCAGAGATTCTTTTCCATACTAATACATATAGCTCCTTGACCAAGTTCATAACTCTTGCATTTTTTGGCCTATTAGCCAACTCAAGTGTCAATTGTTTTTTTATTTATTGCTCAGCTTGAAGTTGGGCCTGTATGGTAGTGGTATTGTTTTTCTCATTCAGTAGCTTTTGCTAGAACTAAGTGACCTATTACAGGTTTTCCTGACATTTTTTCTGTAGTGTTGTCTTTTCTTGCCTTAGGGCTGTCACTACAGCTTTCTCTTGTGTTAGCTCTTCTTTCAAAGAAGCATTTAGGACTTGAATAGTTTGGTGAATCTGAAAAGAAATAGTATCTTGTAATTATTTGTTGAGACTCTCTATTTCATCATTCTTTATTTTGATTTTTGTAGCCAAATTATTACCATTTGCTTTCTCTTGAGCCAGATCAGCGTCCATCTTCTACAACTTCTTTGATACTTTCAAATAATCATTAGCTATAGTATAAGTGGTTTCATTTAGCAGCTCAACCCTATCTTGTGGTCTGAAAAGTGACATATCCATAGCCACTGCACTCATTATATAATCTTGAGGCTGCATTTGCTCATTTGGCTTAACTACATTAGGTGACAAATGAGTCATAATTAGCTACTATTGGATTGGGTTAAATAGTGACCTCATGTGTGGTGCAGCCAAAGCTTTATTATATTTCTTCCTCTTTTTATCCATCCAGGCTTCCTTAGCCTTCTTAGTAGTGTTTGCTTGAGTTTGGAAGGTAGAGGGAGAGGCAATATACCTACTTGAAAAAGGATAACCTTGTGGCAATCCATAGGGAGTAGCCAAATGTTGGCTACTGGGGAGGTATTTTATTTGGGACAGAGGGGAAAAAGGGAGGCAATGATGTGGCCTATGATGACATGGCCTGAGTAGTAATAGGTGGGGAAAATTTGGAAATTGGCACAGTAGAGGTGATAGGGGATAATATTTGGCCAATTGGGATTACCACCCCTATAGAAGAAGAAAAAGACTGAGAAGAAGAAGGAGAAATAACATGTGCCTAAGGAGCAACATATGTACTCAATGGTTGATGCTATGAGGGATCTACCTCCTCATCTGAATCAAGCTAAAGTTTTAGCTTCTTGTGTTTCCTTGGCCTTTCTTTTTCTTGATGTGCTTTCTTTTCTTCAAAATTTACCACTATTTCTAGTGGTGATTGCACAAAATTGGGAACCCTAAAGGTTGACACTGATGAAGAAGCTCTGGGTGGTGAGGATACCACATTCTTTTGTTTTTCTATAGCGACTGTAGATGAGGTTTGTCTTGGGGCCTGCACTATATGAGTGGATTTTGCTTCCCTCTCTGACTCTCCACCTTTTTTCATAATTTTTGTATTAGGGCTAGAGATAGGAGATGGATGCAATTCATCCTAGATTTCCTCTCATTTCTCATCTGAGTTTACATTACTAAAAGAGTGAGTTATCTAAAAAATCTCCTGCCTATACTTCCAATAGGCTTATATTTTCTCAAGTTTCCATTCTTTGTTCTTCAACACCCTTTTTAAACTAGAAGTCATTCTTATTTTAGGGTCAAAAACTTTTTTCGTAACATAAAAGGTCTCCCATGGCTTGGCCTCCTGAAAGGGCAAATCTATCAATTCTACATATAAATCAAGAATATCTTCCTTAGGGTTTCTTTTATCTTTCCAAAAGAGACGACCCTCATGCATAATTTTAGCGCCGACCTTGTTATTCTTGACCCATAAGGTTATGAAACTACTTGGGTCATATCTCCATTTATCTTCAATTAGAAAGAAACCCAGGATAACTAGCTTCCTTAGCAACAAGTGTTCGCATTTCTAACCTCTAGGGCCATGTTTTTATTTACCCATGGAATATCATACATTTTTTTCTTCTTCCCAGTGCCATAGTAATTATCAACCACAGACACTTTCCAGGTGACCTCTAAGAATGCTAACCTAGGATTCAAAATCTTGGGTAGCAACACTGGTTCTCCATTCAAACCATGGACCCTAATGATGGTATGATGAGATCCAAAAAATTAGTCACAGGGAATAGTGCAATTTGTCATGAGGCCTCTGACACTTGGAGTTAATCTATTTTCAATAGGCTCTGGGCTTAGGTGACAAAAGGTAGGGGCAACAAAAGTTCCCAAAATTCATATGGGTTAGACATTTTGGATAAGATATGTGTCCATGCAGACACATGAATGGTCCTATTATGACTGAAACTTGGGTCATACATATTCATATGCATATATTGTGAAAATATGCCAGAGTTTTGATATAATATGAGGTGAAATAGATAAGAAGAATACCTAAAAAACCCTTTAGATTTTAAGTGAGTGAGTTGGTCAATCATTGAATAGGCAATCTACTTTGAGAAGTCCAGCCGATACTCTTGAGACTTGTCTATAGTTTTTAATCTGAAGAGAATGGCCATTTGCCAATCATAGACAATTATGTCCTCCTTCATTCCAAAAATAAATGCCATCATGGATAGTTCCTCTTGACTGGCCTGTGAAAATTGCACCCTTCCTATTGGTAGCACTGACACAATGGTATCATCATCTCCTAATTGTAATTCTAATATGAGAAACCTCAATTAATTATTAATGTTTGCCCACATTTTTTGCATTTTGGCAATGGTGGGAAATGTGGCTATTTTGTCATGATATAGATCCAACATGTCCCTAATGGCCTTCAATGTAATTTTCACCATGAATTAACCCTATTATATGGTGTTCGAGGGCACATGAAATAATTCTACACACATTTCAACTAAGTCGTGGCACGGATGTACACCTGGGACAATGAATTGTGCTAATTGAAAAGTCCATATCCTCATCCCAAATGTTTTGGATTGTGTAGCCTTGGCCTTTTGGATACATCTTTAGTGAGCCCCTCCTCATAAAGATTTGCCAAACTTTTGAAGGGTTGGGTCTATGATTCCATCTGAGAAATCCTTCACCTTTGGGTTGATCACATAACCAACTTCAGGGACTCTAGTCCTTAGATAGGTCCTTAAGGGTTGTGTAGGGGCTGAAGCATATGATTTACTGGTGAGAAGCTTATCAATGGATTCATAAATTCCAAACACCTATTGTGAAGATTGTGCTTCCTCCATATCTATGTCTATACTGGGAATTAGTGAACTTATATAACAAGTATGGAAGCTTTGCAATAGGGAAGGCACTTTTAATAACCAGGTTTTGTTATGAATTATAATGCAAGTAATAGGGATTTTCCTAGCAGATGTAAGAATGGATGAGACACAGTTAAGCTTTAAATCTTGTTATTAGGGTATTTAATAAGAAATCAAGTCTCATAAATGGCATTACAACTAAAAAGCCATTAGTAAATCTTATTAAATATGCATGGGACAACGTGTCAGACATGTCATAAAAGTGGCTGTGTAAAGGTACCTTGGGGAATTTTGAATATTTGAGAGAGATTTAGTGAATGCAAGAGTTTCAAAAATTTTGAAAATATTTTGAGCCATGGCCACGTGTTCATAGAACACTTATTAAAAGAAAGAGTGGGAAAGAAATTGGGAAAATAGAGCAACAAGGAAAGGGAAACTATCTAACTATAATACATGGGAGATACTGCTTAAATGAGACATTTCAGGAAGATCCCATTCATAGAAATCTCTTTAGGTTTGCCCTCCATCATTTCAATCTCAAATGAATTTTTCTATTTACATGTATGAATCTTATAGGGGCCAGTCCACAATGCCTCAAATTTATTGTGTTGACCTAGCTTGGTAGCTCTCGCGTCCCATTTGAAAACAATTGAGCCTACTTCAAAATGAGGGTTTGAAGTATTCTTATCAAAGTAGTATTTGATTATTTTCTAATATTTCATTAATGATTCATGTGTTGTATCACTCTTTTCTTGAACTTCTAGGAGCTTAGCAAGTCTGACCTACATGGGGCCATTCTCCTCAATTTCAATCTATTTTAATAACTTGAGAGTAGGAATCTCTAGGCTCAGGGGCATTACAACATGATTACCATAGACCAATTCATATGGGGACATCTTTTTCACTTGTTTAGGTGTAATTCTATCAGCCCACAGTGCTATATTAAGCACTTTATGCCACTCTTTGTGATGATCAACCCCTATTCTCCTAATAAGTCTAATCAGGTTCTTGTTGGTTGATTCTGCCAAACCATTACCTTGAGGGTAATAATTTGAGGAAGTTTTCAAATAGATTCCATACTTTAGTGCAAAGTCAAATATTTTTTCCACTGAAAATGCCGTAGCATTATCTAAAATTATGGTACAAGGAGGCCCAAAGCGAGTAGTGATATTCCCCAGAAAGTCTAGGATCACATTTTCTATTACTTCTTTGAGTGGCACTGCTACACTCCATCTGGTAAAATAATCTATGGTAGTTAGAATCCACTTGTGTCCCATACTCAACATTAGATTGATAATTCCAATGAAGTCAAGACCCCATTGAGCAAAGGGTTCATCAATAATTATAGGACTAAGGGGCATTACTGCATTCCTTCTCTTCCCCACATAATACTGACAAGATTGGCACTTTTTGACTAGTTGACAATAGTGTGTAAATAAAGTGG
Organism: Torreya grandis; assembly: GCA_037957365.1. Taxonomy (NCBI): domain Eukaryota; kingdom Viridiplantae; phylum Streptophyta; class Pinopsida; order Cupressales; family Taxaceae; genus Torreya; species Torreya grandis. The sequence continues at coordinate 712,093 of JARHVA010005247.1, read as the reverse complement.
GCCAAAATAACCTACCTAACTTATCTTTATAGCTTTGGTTCTTGTAGAAAAATTTCCACTTGAGACTCCATGATGCATTTCATGTAGTATTTTCTGAGCCTCATCTTTCTCTATGCATCTTAAAAGTATGGCATCAATATTTATTCTGAAAAGAACATGGTCAATTAAAACAAAATGGATGCCTTGCTGCCTATAGTATCTCCTCTTGTCCTGAGAGAGATCTTTTGGGAAAATCCCATGTTTCATAAAATGGATTCTATTTGTGACCTAAGAGTTTTGATCAATTTCTTGTATCCTCAATACATTTTCCTTTTCTGTTTCTTTAGTTATCATCTTTTCCATATCTTGAGCCATGTATTGGCACAATCCCCTACCTCTAACCAACTTGGTGGGTCTAACCTCTACATCACACTCAAGGATATTTGTTATCCATTTTTCTCTTTTTTTATTAATTTCACCTTCCATAATGTATTCTCTAACACTAGGATGAGCCACAAGTATCAGAATCTTATTTCCTAATACCATATGCCTGAATTTCTTGAGGGATTTTACCATAGCATATGCTTGTTTCTCAAAAAAGTTGTGTCTGGCTTCATACTCCCTAAGAGTCTTTGAGAAAAATGCTATTGGGTGTTCTCCCTCTTGTTTATCATTTTATTGTGTTAGGACAACAACAACATTGAACTCTCCTCCATAAACATACATTATAAAAGACTTAGAGAAGTCTGGGTTACTAAGTACTGAGGCTATTGAAATTGCTTTCTTAACCTCTTCAAAAGCTTGTCTTCCTTTTTTAGTCCACTTGAACACCAAGTCTTCAACAAGAGTGTCACTGGTCTCATTAGGCCTACAAAGTCTGATATGAACCAACTGACAAAATTAATCTTTCCTAAAAAGGACTGAACTACCTTCTTATTTACTAGTAGGGACAAGTTCATTATGGCTATGACTCTCTCTGGATCTATAGAGACTCCTTTAGATACTATATGTCCTAGTAATTTGCCTTGAGGTAATGCAAAGATACACTTCTTGGGATTTAGGGATATTCCAGTCTCTTGATACTTCTTAAAAATAGATTCCAGATGATCAAAATGATCAATAGCATTCTTGGAAAAAATAGTGAGATCATCAAGATAAATCAGAATGATTTTATTTATGAGTTCTCCAAATGCTGCATCCATTACTCTTTAAAAAGTGGCTCCAACATTTGACAGGCCAAATGGCATCTTGGCATATGCAAATATTCCCCATTTGGTAGTAAATGCAGTCTTGTATTGGTCTTCATCAGCCAACCAAATCTGATTGTATCTAGAGAAACCATCTAGCAAGGAAAATCTCTCTGATCCAACCATAGTCTGTAAAATTTGTTCCATAGAGGGTAGGGGATAGTGATCTTTTAGAGATGCTCTATTTAGGTCTTTGAAATCCACATAGAGCCTTATGTCACCATTCTTTTTTCTGACTGGTACTAGATTGGATACCCAGGTTGACTGTTTGATTGGAAAAAATATTTTAGATTCTAAGAGTTTCTGCAACTCATCCACCATTAGAGGTTCAATCCTTGGATTCGCTAGCCTCTACTTCTATCTAACTGGATTAGATCCTTCAGTCAGTTCTATGGTGTGCTGAATGATGTCTCTATTATAGCCATGAAGGTCTTCATAGGTCTAGGCTATTACTCCGTCATATCTTTCACACAAGTCAATTAGTCTTTCCCTTTCCTCTTGGGTTGCATAATTTCCAATCTTTAGTTTTTTGCATTCACTCACTTGTATTTCAGAATAATCTTCTTTATTTTCTTGAAACCTTTTCTTATCTAGGCTTACATCTTCTAGATCAAATAGGTTTTCTAAAGTAATCAAGCCTTTGGGAAGCTTATTGGTATTTAATTGAATAATTTGGTCTCCATATGCTTCTTCAATTTTGGGTTGCAATTGATTAGCAAATTCCCCTAACTGTTGTGAAAATGAGAGTACCTAAAAATCATTTTCAAAGACTTTCCAATTTTCATCATTGTCTGGGATAGCTAGCCTGATAATAACTTTGACTGACTCATTGTTGACTAATAGATTAGTTGTTGGGTCAAACTATGAGCCAACCTGTGCCATCTTATCTGCTCTAGAATTTTGGGTTCTAAGAACTACTTTAATATTCAAAGCTTCAAAATCATCTATTAAGTCCCAAATTCTGTGTCTATAGTATCTCATCCTTACATTTTTGGCTATTGCCTTTTCTCTGATTTGTTTCACCACTAGTTTTGAATCTCCTTTTACTATCAGATTCTTTACTCCCTTTTTCTTGGCTAACATGAGCCCATGCACTAAGGATTCATATTCACCATCATTATTAGTAGAGGAAAATTGGAAATTGATAGCTTTTAAAAATTTCTCACCATTTGGAGCAACAAGACAAATTCCTGCTCCAGCACCGTTTTTACTTCTAGCCCCATCAAAATTTAAGGTCCAAATTTTTGAGTGCTTTTCAGATTCTTGAGTCTTTGACATTTCTTCCCTTAAAACATTTGGGATTTCATGGTCTTCATCAAATATGACATAAGTGCCTAGACTAGTAGAGTCATAATTTTCATATGGGTCACTTTGCATCATAGTTAATAACTGCTTATTTTCCTCCTCTTGGTCATGTTCAATCGAGTCACCTGACTCTTCAACAAAGACCCTTTCTTCCTTATTCAGCATAGCATGAGCTGCCTCTAATTTTGGGGTTAGTTCATTGGTGATGTGATCCTTAGATAGTGATTCAGATAGTATTTTCATTTTTGTACCATATTTGGTTCTTAGGATGAGGTGAGACCAATCAAGTGACATATAACCTCCTATCTTGGCTGTGAAATCTCTGGATAAACATAAGCCAAATAAAGGAGGTATATCTATGACTATCACATCTTGATTGACAATTATATTAGGGGAAGTATACAATTGCAATGGGAGTTGTTTAATTTTCCCTATTATTTGCACCAATTTCCCATCCAGCTGCATAACTCCTCTAGTAAGTGGTTCATACTTTATTTTTAAAGCATCTGCTATTTGTTTAGGCATTACTATAGTACTGGCCCCTAAGTCTATCATTTTATTATGTAACAACTTCTTTCCAACTATCAATGTCAAATAGAAGGGCTCTAGTTTGGATTTGCTTACCTCTGGTGCATCATTCAAAAGGGCTATTGTCTACAAAGGAAATGTGTCTTTGAGATTTTCCTTATCAGAAGGTCCTCCTTTGATACCAGTATGTTTAGGAACTATTTGGCCCTATAGAGCTTCTTACAACAGTGTCTTTTGCTCAAGAATAGCTAACATGTCCCATATTGACACATGTGTTGGGGTCTTCTTTAGCTGATACACCACATTCACTGGTCCTAGTGTTTGGGTTCTTGGATAATAAGGGTACCTTGCTTTTTCTAGAACTTGTCCAAAAATTACTTGATTCTACATTGGCTAAGGTATTTCTTGTCTAGTAGCTATGTTCTAATGACCTTGAAATGGAGGAATCCCCATAATTTCATTATTTGTGACTTTAGGCCGTTCCATCATCCTTCTCTTGGCTCTGGTGTAGTAATCTAATTATACCAATGGATTCTTGGAAGTAGAAGCTTCATTTAAGAATACTGAATCTCCATCTTCAACCCATGAAAACAAAGCATGCTCAGGGGCTATTTCTTCTTCTTGCTGTAAGGACATCCCTTGCATTTGAGCCATCATGACTGGATTTTGCATACCAGGGGATTGGTAGAATTTAATGTCAGAAGTATTTCCAAATTGTCCATCAATTTTTCTTTGATCTACTATATTTTGTCTGTAGATTACCCCTAGGATAATATCTAGGCATATGAGCATTATTACAAGGGAAACAATAGGCATTGGTGCCAATTGCATAATTATTCTGCCCTAGAACAATCTCCCTATTTGGATTATGGGGAACAGTCTGTGAGGGGGGTGTAGGGATTCTAACTAATTGGTTTGATGGCTAAGGGTTAGTTTGCCTTTGAGGGCCCTAATATTGATTTGGCTGTGGTGGAGGTCTATTTCCTTGGTAGCCTTGATATTGGGGTCTAGGATAAGGATTCTACTGTCGTTTTAGGTTAATTATCTCATTAGAAAATGTCTTTAAGATGTTCTTGACATCATCCATCTCAGATGACTAGTTAGGGACAACTACTTTAGTAGGTTGTTGAGGAAATGTATACATAAACACATGCGGGGCTATGGGATTAGGGTCTTCTTGAGGTAAAGGTAAGGTAATCTCTAGAAACATGGGCATGGGAGGCCTTGGGGGTAACTTTTCAGCCTTTATTAAGTTATTTTCAGCTATGACTGCATAGTCATAGGCTTCTGGCAGAGTCTGACCTCTAAGTGACTGAATCATTAATGATATATATGAATTTAAGGCTTTAAGATAAAATACTATAGCCATACCTAGTAATGGTCTTGCTTTAGCAGGAATTCTTTCCCAAGTCTTTTGAAATCTTGAATTGAAATCAGTCATTACTTCTTGTGGTGACCTTTTGATAGTTATCAATTATTGCAACAAAGAAGATTTATCACCCTTTTCTTCAAATCTTGCAAAGAAAGCATCTCCAAGCTGATCCTATGTAGATATTGTATTTGGGGTCAAAGATCTGTACCAGTCCAGAGCTTTCCCCTTAAAAGAAGCTACTAAAAATCTTATAGCCACATTCTACTGTGTGATCACATGTATTGCACATACATTAGACACATCCTGTAGATGTTCTTCAGGGGTTTTGAAATCTTCCCCACTGAATTTAGGTAGAGCTTTCAGGGAATTTACTAGAATAGGATCCCAAGTGGCTGGTGGTATTGGGAGAATCAGAGCACTACCAGTGTTCCAATTTGCATAATTCCTTGGGGTTATAGGTGCTCCCAAGTTTGCTCTTGGTGTTGTTATAAACTGATTGACCCTTCTTCTTGAATTAGTTATCAATGGTGGTAAAATAATACTTGGGTTCACAATAGATTGAGCTCTTGTTACTGGTCCATAGCTATGACTCCTTGTAGCTCTCTGGTTCATATAGTCTTGAAAGAAACTTTAAGAGATTGTCCCACTGGGCATGCCAAAAATTGTTGATGCTTAAAATTTTGTTGTTTCCAACACCAACATGGGAGGTTTTAGGAATGTGGGACTTGCGACCTAAAATGACCTCTAGATTTTAAAGAAGCTAGCTCTTCTTTATCTCAAATGTATTGTGGGAAACAAGGGATAAAAATTAAATGGAATCACCAATGCAATGAAAGAAAATATAACTATGGTGATGCACATGAGTATGATTCATTCCTTAATACTAAGCATAATGAAGCTATCTTTAGGATTCAATTATATTAAAGAGAAAACAATGCATGATCAATGTAAAAGATGAAAACAAATAGAATCAAAGGCTCACAACTTAGATGATTTTGCAATAACACAAAATATCAGCAAAGGCACAGAACTCACTCTTCTTATTAATTTTCCAGTCACATAAAAGGCACTGATACATGCATAGTTATACAAACTTTTTGAATTAAGAAAATAGAACAAAGGCAAATGATATTATTGGACACAACAAGAAAATCTCAAAAACTTCTTGTAAATCTTTGACAACAATCTATCTACAAAAAAATCTCTCCCTTTATTTTTTTTCTCCCTTTAAACTTGTGATTTAAACCCATATTTATAACATAGGACTGGCTCAAGATTGCCCACATGATCAAATCCCAATGGTCTAACTAAACTAGAACTTAACTGGAAGCATCTGACAGAAGATATCTTTAGAATCTAAAATGGTTAGCCTCTCTGCAAGTTCATTGGCTGAAATAGATACACATGGCATTTCCCACTGTGAAACAAGTAAGGACACTTGGTAGCATCCTCTAGTCTTAAAAAGTGACACATGGCAGCTTTCACTTGTTTATAGAAGCTTTAGATATCTTTTGAGAGTCCTGTGGAAGATGACACATGGTGGCTTCTACTGAGCTTTAGAAACACTATATAAACATTTGGGACTCATTTATATTCACATGGATGATGACACTTGGTGCGCTCTACTTACTTTAGCAACTCACCTAGGGCCCACCGTAGTCCTTTCTCAATAATGAAATAAAAGGAAGAAACTATGGATGTCGACACTTGGCAGTCTCCATAGATATTACAATGGACAAGTGGCACTTTCTACGTAACTTAGAGAAACATATTAAAACATTCCAGAGTTACCACTTGGCACCTTCCACACACACTGAGAAAATCTTATTGAAAGAATCTTTTGAAACTTATAAGAAATTGAAACGTGGATGCCAAAACTTGTCGTGCTCCATGGGTATATAACAGGACACGTGGATCCATCTACGTTACTTAGAGAAATTATAATGTGTCCCAACTGATGACACTTGGCATGTTTCGTGTGACTTTGAGACTGAGACAAAACTTAGGCAAAACAAAAACCTGTGCGCACGTTCTGTGTCAAAACCTTCACTACCAAAATTGAAATGCATAGGGAGAAAATTGGAGCGTACAACTAAAACTCAAAACAAAATGTAGAGTATTTTACTCTAAAAAAATGTTGGATATCTTGATATTTCTACAAGAAACATTGGATGCCTTAGAGATGGGGCAAAATAGTAAAGAATATATATGAGCATAAGTATTTATGAAGGTAAGAGGTAAGTCCACTAATAATATAGTCTTGTTATGTGTTAGATTAAGCCCAAAGGAGCTCAAAAAATGGATTATTGAGTTTGAGAATTTCTTTGAAGAGTAAAATATTTTTGATCTCATGAGAATCAAGATTGCATACACTAAGTTATCTGGAAATGTAACCATATATTAGAAATATATGCAAGAAAGGAGTGAAGATAAATGAAATAAAAAAGTACAGAGTTTGGAATATATGTTTTCCAAGTTTATGGATCATGTTGTGCACCCAAGAATTCACATATATTTATTTAAGAAGCATCATCTCTTGAGGCTTGAGAGAGAAGATAAAAAGAAGAAGATTTCCATGAAATAAAATATGAGAGGGAAGTTTCCATTTGATTATCTCAAGTATACTTAGATAAGTATAAAGGATAAGGATATCAATGACAAGAAAAAGGTTGTATTGAAAGACAACAAAAGAATGTGGTTTCCATATGAGAATCCCAATCTTGATTTCAAAAATAGTAAGGTCATATAAAGTTGTGAGCAACCCATAGAGGAAATAATCCTAATGGAATATTATATGAATTTAATATTTTTTTAACCATAAGAATGAGACCCATTATTTGATGATGGGAAAATATTTTGGTATCCCATAAGTGTGAAGATTCAAAATCATCTATGGTGAATGAAATAAATGCATTTACCTTTTCTCTTTTTAAGAGAACAAGGGTCAAGAAAAACCAAGGAAAGCTACATGTTTCATCAAAGTAAACACTAGAGGTGAATGATGAATTTATTCATGAGGAGTCTCTAGTTTTCATGAAGGAAATATTAGATGTGGTTGAAAAGAAAGCTGATGATCACAAGGAAAGTATGATTGAAGATCGTCTACGTAAAGGAGAAGAAAATAAATAGAAAAATGAGGAGAGGAAAACCATTGATGCCATTGAGAATTTGAATTTGGTATTCCATCATGTAAGTGGAATCTATGAGAATCAAGAGATGATTATCATATCATAAAATGAAGTTGTGAAGGAGGAAGCACCTACGAAGATTGTTAAGTCTCATATCTATAAAATAATTTATGGTTGTATCCAATGTGTAGGTGTAGATATGGATAAAAAGGAGGAATTAATATAGGACTTCTAATTTAAAGAGGGAGAGCCACTTGATTTCATAAGTTTAAAAGAAGTTAATGAAAAATAAGAGTCTTTTAAGACTCTCATATATGAATAAGCCATAAATAAGTTGATGATGGCTAGAGTAGAGATGGTATCCATGAGAGAAGATGAGTTGCAAATAGATAAGAGTGGTTATGTAAGGATCCAAAAAAAAGTTGGATAATGAATTAATAAATCCAAGAATAATCTTGGTGTATGTGGAAGAATGAAGGTAGTGGGTACAAGCCCATAAGAGAAATTAATATGTAAAATTAAGCATCTTACTAGAGGTGGTTAGATGAAGATGGGTTTCATCCCACAAGAAGATGGAGAGAGATAATGATAAGACTTTGGTGGAGGAGGATTTATTATGGTGGGTATAATCCCAAAAAATAAGGAGTAAGTGGAGATAAGAAGAAGAGAACAAATTTGAAGCAAGAAAGAGGAAGATGGAAATGGAAGAAAAAGAGTGCCAATCATCTGAAGTATTTAGTGTGTTGGAATGAGATGCCATGGTCTCTAGGTTTCATGGACAAATGAATGTTTTTTACACTTATTATATCGATGTGAGAAAGATATCTTATTTTAAATATGTATGGTGTCTGATGTTGGAGCATCTAAGGCATACATTTAATCTTACATCACCCAAAAAACCTAGTAGTTATGTGTTCATCTGGTTTGTTTCAATTATTTGTTGTTTCAAAAAGGATAATATAGTGGGAGATGAATTAGGAATCAAGAAGTTGTAGAATATTATATATTTAAAGCCCCATATAAAAGTGGTGTTAGAATTTCTTAAATCTGGTGTATTTACACATAGTCAGTGACAAAGTATGCATAGATAGAGCTCCATAAAATATTGTAAATCTATTTTTGGAATAGGTTCGTAGAGATACATATGCATAAAACTTCCATAAGTAACCAAAATGTTTTCCATTGAGTACCTTGTACACAACTTCCAATGAAATAAATAAGGAAACTAAAAACTAATGAATCTTTTACACAACTCTAAATGACATCAAGAGGAAAGTATAGTAATGTCCCTGAATGATAAATTATTAAAATTTTAACATCTATAAGAGGCTAGGGAATATTAAAAGACACTTGAAGAGGTTATAAAATTCAGATAATGTAAGAAAAGATAGAAAGGATCAAGGGGAAGGGCCAAGGAGGGTCATAAAAAGGTAAAAAATGAAGCTCTAAGAAGAGATATATATATATATATATATATATATATATATATATATATATATATATATATATATATATATATATATATATATATATATAGAGAGAGAGAGAGAGAGAGAGAGAGAGAGAGAGAGAGCTCTTGAATAATAAAATATAGGGATGTTTAAAGTCTATAAGGGACTGTAGAAATGTTTTTATCTTCTTGATGTTATTGTAACCAGCCTATAGAGGCAAATGTCTATGAGAGTATGAGTGACAAGGTATATTCAGTTCTTTATAACATGTTTTTGAGTAAAATAAAGATGATGTGTTGAAAATATATAAAGTCTAGTGGTGTACTTAATTATTTTTATGAGAGAGTGATCATTTGATGCGAGCCAAACCTCACTTTGCCAATAGTTGTCTCATTCTCTGCTCTGATACCAAAATGATGCAGGCTCCTCAGACTGACCTTAGACTGCAATTCATCTTCATAAAAAATAAAAAAAAAATACTTTTTAGAATCTGTAGATTTTCCTTTTTCCTGCACAGTCCGTAGTTTCAAGCCTCAAGAGTCCGTAGATTCAACCCTGTAGAGTCCGTAGATTCAAGCCTGTAGAGTCCTTAGATTCAAACCTGAAAAGTCAACCATGAATGTAAAACCATTTTTGGATACCCATTAAGCTATTCTATAACATAATGAAAAATATCCTAAGGTTGTTTTGTACGGAATTGTACTTCCTTCTTTATGCCCTGTTCTAATTAGCCCTCCTTGTGTGCAAAATGCCTTGTCCAGAGTAAAGTATGGACTTTCTAGTCAAACTAAGCATAATTAAAGATACCCATTACCCTCTTACAGGTGAATCAATCATTTTTTAGTGCACTTCTTTGGAGAAATTCACTTTTCCTATATTGGCCTATGCTCTTTCCTTCACATACACCTAGGATCCACTTGGCAATTGTTATTTTCCGTACTTATCCATACTGTATCACCTTCAGACCACTTCCAACAGTTTTATAACACCTTCATGGTTCATATTTCAAAATTTCAAGAGGTTTCAATTTTTAAAACTTATTTTAAGGGCTAGAAGCTAATTCAGGATTTTCCCTTGGACAGTCACAGGCCGAGAGCTAATTAATTTTTCTGGGAGTGTTTTAGCTTATTTCAAGGGTTCAAATCACTTTTATAGGGTCTGTATTAGTGTCCTACACCTTCTACAATACTCCTCCAAGTCATTTCAACCTACTGTGTTTTCCAAACAAGACTTCTCAGTTGTCTTGGACTGTATTTTCATGACAGCCAACAGGGTTCATTATTGTCATCTCTTTTTGAATGATCAATAGAATTTAAAGAGGATAAAAAACCATGTAAATACCTTAATGAATTACCCATTCATATTCCCTATCAACAATGACCTGATAAATCCACTTAGAATGCAAAAACATACAAGTTTCTTAACTTTTTTTGTATATTGTCACCTACAGGCCTGAATTTCGACTGTGGAGTTTTTGGACATTAAAGGGGTTTCTAGGGCCTGGTTTTCTTCACTTAAGTTTATAATTGACTTATAGATCTTGTCTCCATACCATTTTAGACTTCATACAAACATGTTCACGTTGGTTTTACCTTGGACAATGGGCTGTAAATATACAGGCCTGAATAACCTGTTTAGGCCTGTTTGGGCTTTTTATAACATTCAAAGCTTTCTAAGACCTCTTGGACACATAATATAAGTTTTAAATTATTCTCAAAATGCCAAATCACCAGTCTTTCTGACTATTCTATAAAGAATCATCATTCACACACACATACTTTCTCTTACATGCATTCACATATGCAGGCTTGTCACCAAAATTCCATAAAGAGACCATATAGGAAACAAAGCATTCATTCTTTCTTAGATCAAATAAGAAACTTACAATTCAATATAAATGTTCCATGGCTTCCAAAGCATTCTCTGCTCCTTCTCACATTCTTTACTCCTTCTCACATTCTTTTACATCTCTTGAGTGAGGTCCTCCCTCACTAATTTTTCTCTCTTTTCTTCATTCTATCTTCTTTCCCTTGAATGAGAGGACTTCCTCTCTATCCTTATTCTCTTCTACACCCCTCTCATCCTCTCTTCTCTTCTTCTCCTTTCTCCTTCTCTTTTCTTCTTCTTCTACGTACCTCTTCTCTTCCTTGAATGGATTTAACTTTTTGCTCTTTTCAAGAGCCTCCTCTCTAACTTCTACGCCCGATTTGGGCTCTAGATAAAACAACCAATTTTTCAATTTCAACAATATACTAAGGTTGAAATATTTTCAACCACTTCCCCTTGATTTTCTCAACAGCCCCAACAATTACCTTTTTACTTTTATTTTTTTACAATTACTTCTTCGTAACAGCATTTTAGAGGGAAAATACAAATTATTGAATTTGAATTTAATCATGACCATGTCTTGCCAAGATGTCTGTAGATGCTCCTGCATCATACTCTCCCTCTAGAAACAATTTGAACCTTAGTTCAAATCAAATGTTGCCTCCATGCATTAGTCTTCACTATATGCCTGGATCCCAAGGTCTTTGTCAATACCAATGCTGGTGTTTGTCTTTTATAGTCTTTGTCTTTCATCTTGCATTTCTTCCTCTTCTGGTATGTTTTTCTCCTCATCTCTTTCTCAGCTGCCATCTCCCACTTCCATGCTTCTTCATCTTTATACATGTCTTCAATATCTTCTTGTTGTTCTTCTTGGTTCACAAATTTGTCCATTGAACTATGGACTTCATTCATCTCCATAACTGTAACACCTGCATTCAAAACATCCAAGGCAATGTTAGAAGTAAAAACTTGAGAGCATAAAGTTTCTTGGCTTCCTCCACTTTTCTGCTCCTTGACCAAATCTGCCTTTGCCTCTTTGTTTTGCTCTTGTCTTGTTTCACTCTTCCCAATGGTTTCTTCACCATGGCTTGCATCTTCATTCATCTCTCTTGAATTATCAAACAACTCCTCTAACATCTTCAACTCTTCCTTTAGTGAGATCTCATCTATCTCACCATCTTCATCAAACTTGGGCTGATCACTCACAAAGCTTACTTGCCCTTTACCTCTTATCTCATCTTTTCTTAGCTTGTCATCACATAAACCAACTTCTTCAATAAACTTATCAAATACAATTGAAGTACCCTTACCTTGTGTCTCTTTGCTTTCTTCAATCTCTGCTTGAAGCCATCTTGTTTGCTTTGCTGCATACTCTTCCCTTTCTTCATCATCCATCCATTTGGAATTCTTTCCTTGCTACATATTAGTCCATACAGCCACTTTCCATCTTTCATTTCTCATGAAAATATCATTGAAGGATTCAAAAACATCATCACAAACAATTTTTTTACCTTTCATCTTCATATCCTCATGCTCTACCTCATTATTTTTTGAGAACTTTTCTTTCTCATCTTCATTCTCTTGGTTGCTTTAATCACCTTCAATCCTCTCTTTTCTCTTTGCCTTCTTAGGTACCCACATTTGATTCTTCTTCTGATCATTTGTCTTCATAAGCCATGTAGACATCCTATAACCATGCTCTTGTATCAACACTTCCTGTTTCTTGGGAGTTTGTTTCTTCCACCATTTAGGCATCACATACCCATGCTTAAATTCTCTTTTTGAGGGCTCTATCATCTTCTTTAACTCTTGCACCTGTACATTAGTAGCTTCATGCTCACAATAACAATCAAAATCAGATCTTAACACTTCATTTACCTCTTTGATAACTTGTTCCATGGAGCAATCTTTCTCTCCCTTTATGCTTGGCTGCTCTCTTTCTTCTTCTTGGCCTTCAATGGCATCATGAAATTTAGCTTCATCTTCTACCTCTTCTCTTGCTTGTATGGGTTGTTCAACACCTCCTTTATGCATTAACCAATGCATCTCTTCTTCTTCCTTATCAACAACAGCAAACTTACTTCTCTCTCTTACACATTCACTTGTGTACTTGGTGTCTTCTCTTGCACCAATCTCTTCACTCTTCAAGGCCATTCTCTTGACCTTCACAAGGCTGCTCATACCTGCAATTACCCATTCAAATACAACATTAGATATAAAAACAAGAGACCATAATGTCTTCATGAGTGATTTCTTCATCAACACTCTCATATTTTCAAGTGCTCTTCCTGGCACTTCATTTGTTCTTTCTTCTCTCTTGTTCTCCTCAATGAGAACCTTCTTCACAACTTCTTCCTCTTACTGCTCACTTGGCAACCTTCTTACCTTCTTTAAGCCTCTATGGGCTTCTCTTTTCATGGAAATCTTATTTTGCCTCCTTCTCCTCTTCACTAGGAGATCTATTGGCCACTTCAACCTCTTCTTTATTGGCCATACCCATGCTTGCTTGTCCATCTGCATCCAAGACTCATATTCATCTTTAATCTTAGCTAATTCTTTCTTCAAACTAGCAATCTCTTTATCAATTACAAAATTGTCCATACCTTTGATGCTTGCTTTCTTCTTGGTGCCCTCATGTAACTTGCTGCTCTATAGTGCTTTCAACAACACTTCCATCTCTGAGATCTTCACCCAGGTCTTTTCCACCTTGGTCTCTTGATCCCTTGTCTCACCCAAGCCTTTCTCCTTGACTGGTATTTTGACAATCTCCTTGATCTCACCTAGGCCTTTTGCATCCTAGTCTTTTGATCCTCTTCTCAATCCTGCATCAACTCTACGACACTTCATCAAATACAAATCATAAATCCAAGCTTACCTTGCTTTGGATCTTCCTCTTGAGCATCCACTGTGCTCTCTTACTTTTGAGCTCTCTAAGCTTCAAACTCCATCCTTTACCTCACCTAAGTCTATTTCACCTTAGTCTTTTGGCAAACAATTCAAGCTTCTTCTTGGATCTTAACTAAGCCTTCCTTGGCTTCTTCTTCTCTTGAGCCTCGATGGCTTGACTGCCTTGAACCTGTAACTTCTTCACTTGATTGCTTCTCAACACCATAAACTTAACTCAAATAGCAAAGATTACTCATACCTTTTCTCCCCAGGGTCTTCTAATGCTTGTTCTGCTAATCCTCTTGCCAAATCCTATAACAACTCATTAGAAATCACAACCAACAACAAGTTACCAATTCCCAAGAGCTTCAAGCTCTGATACCAAATTGATGCGAGCCAAAACTCACTTTTCCAACAGTTGTCTCATTCTCTGCTCTGATACCAAAATGATGCAGGCTCCTTAGACTAACCTTAGACTGCAATTCATCTTCATACAAAATCAAAAACAAAACTCTACAAAATTTGTAGATTTTCCTTTTTCTTGCATAGTCCGTAGATTCAAGCCTGCAGAGTCTGTAGATTCAAGCTTGCAGAGTCCATAGATTCAAACCTACAGAGTCAACCATGAATGTAAAACCATTTCTAGATACCCATTAAGCCCTTATATAACATACAAAAACTCTCCTAAGGTTGTTTTGTACAAAATTGTACTTCCTTCTTTATGCCCTGTTCTAATTAGCCCTCCTTATGTGCAAAATGCCTTGTCCAGAGTAAATTACAGACTTTCTAGTCAAACTAAGCATCATTCCAGATACCCATTACTCTCTTACAGGTGAATCAATCACTTTTTAGTGCACTTCTTTGGAGAAATTCACTTTTCCTATATTGGCCTATGCTCTTTCCTTCACATACACCTAGGATCCACTTGGCAATTGTTATTTTCTGTACTTATCCATACTATATCACCTTCAGAACACTTCCAAAAATTTGATAACACCTTCATGGTTCATATTGCAAAGTTTCAAGAGGTTTCAATCATTAAAACTCATTTTAAGGGCTAGAAGCTAATTCAAGATTTTCCCTTGGACAGTAACAGGCCGAGATCTAATTAATTTTGATGGGAGTGTTTTAGCTTGTTTCAAGGGTTCTAATCACTTTTATAAGGTCTATATTAGTGTCCTACACCTTCTCCAATACTCCTCCAAGTCATTTCAACCTACTGTGTTTTCCAAACAAGACTTCTCAGTTGTCTTGGACTGTATTTTCATGACAGCCAATAGGGTTCATTATTGTCATATATTTTTGAATGATCAATAGAATTTAAAGAGGATAAACAACCATGTCAATACCTTAATGAATTCTCCATTCATATTCCCTATCAACAATGACCTGATCAATCCACTTATAATGCAAAAACATACAAGTTTCTTAACTTTTTCTGTATACTGTCACCTACAGGCCTGAATTTCAACTGTGGAGTTTTTGGACATTAAAGGGGTTTATAGGGCCTGGTTTTCTTCACTTAATTTTATAATTGACTTATAAATCTTATCTCCATACAATTTTAGACTTCATACAAACATGTTCACGTTGGTTTTACCTTGGACAGTGGGCTGTAAATATACAGGCCTGAATACCCTGTTTAGGCCTATTTGGGCTTTTTATAACATTCAAAGATTTCTAAGACCTCTTGGACACATAATATAAGTTTTAACTTATTCTCAATATGCCAAATCACCAGTCTTTCTCACTATTCTATAAATAATCATCATTCACACACACATACTTTCTCTTACATACATTCACATATGCAGGCCTGTCACCAGAATTCCATAAAGAGACCATATAGGAAACAAAGCATTCATTCTTTCTTAGATAAAATAAGAAACTTACAATTCAATATCAATGTTCCATGGCTTCCAAAGCATTCTCTGCTCCTTCTCACATTCTTTGCTCCTTCTCATATTCTTTTACATCTCTTGAGTGAGGTCCTCCCTCACTAATTTTTCTCTCTTTTCTTCATTCTATCTTCTTTCCCTTGAATGAGAGGACTTTTCCTCTCTATCCTTCTTCTCTTCTACGCCCCTCTCATCCTCTCTTCTCTTCTTCTCCTTTCTCCTTCTCTTTTCTTCTTCTTCTACGTACCTCTTCTCTTCCTTGAATGGATTTATCTTTTTGCTCTTTTCAAGAGCCTCCTCTCTAACTTCTACGCCCAATTTGGGCTCTAGATAAAACAAACAGTTTTTCAGTTTCAACAATATACTAAGGTTGAAATATTTTCAACCACTTCCCCTTGATTTTCTCAACAGCCCCAACAATTACCTTTTTACTTTTATTTTTTTACAATTACTTCTTTGTAACAACATTTTAGAGGGAAAATACAAATTATTTAATTTGAATTTAATCATGACCATGTCTTGCCAAGATGTTTGTAGATGCTCCTGCATCATCATCTAATAAACATAAAGTAAAAGGTAAACCTTAATTGGATACCCTTTTTATGCTTATACCACATTTGAGTGAAAAATGTCTTTATGTAGATCTGTGAAATTATAAAATCCACTTATGTTGATCATGCATCTATGTTAGTAATGACTTAGACTAATATGCCCATGATTAAGATGTGAACATTACACATATCACTAACATGGGCTTATAGGCTTTGTGAATATTTTTTGGATTTTGTGGATATTTATCAAGTCCAATCATTTCAAGTTGATTCAATTTGAGATACCTCTATTCCTTCACAAACTCATGGATTCTATGAATTGTATGTGGTCACTAGGAACTCTATGTGTTCATATAGAGGTCATGAATATGTGAATTATATATGATCACTTAAGTTGATCATCATGCATTTGTGTTAGTGATGAGTTGGATTGATATGTGAATTATTAAGCTACAATTATTACACATATCACTAACATGGGCTCATAGACTTCAAGAATATTTTTTTGAATTTATGGATATTTATTGAGGCAACTCATTTCAAGTTGATTCAATCTAAGACACCTCTACTCCATGGACTAATGGATTATGTCAATAATATGTGGTCATTAAGAACTCCATGGGTTCATATCAAGGTCATGAATACATGGATCCCATTCCTTGACTCTATTGAGTATTTGAGCTTTGATACTTCATAGTTACAAATTTGTGAAACTATGCAAACCACTTAATAAATCTTCTAGTTTGCACTAGTGCTTGTGAGACTGAAGACTCAGCTGAAAATGTTTTTTAAGTCATGTGGCCTCCATTAGATTTAGGGATAAAGTCAAATAAAATGTGAATACAAGGAAATATATTTGGGTAGCCTCCATAACATTGCAACTTATAGTTTTGAGAATGAATGCAACCCAAAATATATTTAATGTGATATTTGAGAACCCAAATCATTTCTGAAAACACTTATTAAAAATGTTCGGAACCCATGTCCTACTCTTCTCTTTGCATTACTAGTGTATTAGTCACTATGAACGCATATGATTCGTAAGTCATCCCTTTAGCATCTTTGTAGAAGGTTCTTCATATATGGTATCAAAGCACTTTCCTCAACCTATAGCTAGATTTTGGAGATTTTTTTTAGTAGTGAATTTCTAAGAGCTATATCATTTAAAAATCTATTTTTTCATTGTTTCTATTTTTACATATTTATTTATAGGTTCAGATAAGGGTAAATGCCTCTCCACATAATTGTGTGAAATACTTGAGCATATAGCCCTAAAACTCATTGTGAAGAGTACCACAAGAACCCTGAAGTAGTTAGCCTATTGAGAGGACTTGCTAGTGAAAAGTGTAACGGTCCCATCCTGATCAACTAGTTTCCTCTCATGAGGTAAACTAAGAGCTTTCATTTAAGAGTAAATCTATGTCCTACCCTTCTTTTTAAATTATTAGTGTATTAGTCACTATGGATGCATATGATTTGTAAGTCATCCCTTTAGTATATTTGAATTATCCCACATGCATGGGAAGTATTAGTTGTTAGAATAGAATTAGTATTTAAGTAACATATTTGAATTATCCCACATGCATGAGAAGACTTAGTTGCTAGAATAGAATTAATATTTAAGTATTGAGGCCCAATGAAGACATTCATGAATATTATTGTATTGAGCTTGTTCAAAGGAGGTTGCCCCCTCAAAGTGGCCAATAATCAATATAACATATTTGAATTATTTTGAATTGATTTTTGAAGTTTATTTTATTATTCCTTTATTTTTTGTAGTTCATAAATCTATGCAGAAGGTTCTTCACATAAAATTACATAAAAATCTTAAAATTTTTATTGGTGATGAAAGATTTCATGTTCATCTTAGATGTTGTAGCATCAAGAAGAAAAAAAGATTGAGACTTATCGACAGCCTAGAATGGTAGTAGAGGAAGAGTTAAAAAATCAAGAACATGTAGATGAAAGAAAAATAAATTAGAAGACAAAATATGACATTATCATACCAAAAATACCCAAATGCAAATGAATAAATATAAAAATGTATGCAACATAAAATTTTAAGGTAACTATGTGGACAAAGCAACTTTGGTAAAAGAAAATATTATATATTAAATAATTTAATTTTACATGTGATCATGAATATTTTTTTATATTGAAGAAAAATTAAATGGAAGGAGAAAATGTTGATGGTTTAATTAAGAACTTACTGATATCATCTTAGGTCTGAATCTAACAAATGAATAGTTCCTAAAGAAGAGTGGGAAATAAGAACATGCATATTTTTTTCCAGGAGGGTAGTAAAGATAGAATGCCTCTACATCATGGAGTGCCCAACTTAGAATGACATCAAAATCAAATACGATGACATAAAAATGGACAATCTAACCATTTTATTTAAAGAGACGAAGTTAGATAAAATGATATTTTTAAAAATCAAGATTCATACTAAAAAATCCAATATAAAAAAGGGAATTGATTTTTTTTAAATTTAATGAGATAACATTTATTTCAAGTCATTATGCTGACATAATACATACTTTTTACTACATTTGATATCATAGATTACTCAGTCTCATAAACATTAATACTATATTTTCTTCATTCATTACTCATAACAACTTTCTTCAACTCATAAGACCTATATTTCTAGTCTGATATGAATGTCAACTTATGAATTGGCAATCCAACCTCTTGATAATACAGTTGATAGGGCTTATAAATTGACGGGCCATAACCTGCTTTTCTTGCCATTGGAAAACTCTAAATGGATGTAATATTTACAGATTAAAAAAATAATAAACCCTAATTTTTTTAGTATGATAGATACACACAACACACACAAAAGAAAAAAAAAAAAAGAAAAAGAAAGAAAAAAAGAAAAAAAAAGAAAAATGAAAAAAAGAAAAAAAAGAAGTTAATGCTAATTTTTTATATACACTTTCTTTCATTTAATATATATGATATAAATTAACAAGGATATTGTGTGCCAAGACCTTGTCAGAATCGAAATAGATAAATTTAGAAATGCCACTGATATAAACAAGTAAAATTTTAAAACTTCAGAAGGGTAGTTTCACTTTACTATTCAATAATATGTTTAAGTCTTAAATATTTTCTTGTCTCTCTTAATCGTGGATAGTTATTGCATTTGTATTGTATTTATATGAATTAAGAAATAAAAATAAAATTTATAATTTGAGAAAGGATGTAATAATATTTTACTAAAAATGAGTTCTACAAAAATATTTAAAAAACTCATTTATGAAAAGAATAAATGTTACAATGAACTAAATATTAAAAAGCATTATCAGATATTAAAAATAAAATAGCTAATTATTTCCCAAAATTACATAGAAAATTATTGATAGCAAAAAAATGTCAATTAATAATTATATAATCCTTATAATAAATTTATAGTAAAATAATTAAAATACCATTTACGAAATGTTAAATAATATAATGTTAGATATTGATAACATTTATATAAAAAAATTATTAATTAAAATATTAATATTTATTTAAGTAATATTGTATATCATCTTTTTATTATATATTCTAATAATTTATTATATAAATTGATAATTTATTATATTCTCCAAAATATTAAGCTTCTTATTTCGATGATTGATTTGTTTATAAACCAAAAAACAAAACTAATATCACAATAAAAATAATAATCCAAATCAAATTCATGAGATTAACATTATAATAAAAGAAAAAGCCCAAGTTCTTTCCATAGGAATCTTATAATAAATCAAAAAAGTCCCCCTCAAAGTGAAGATTGACAATAAACTTATTAAAAACTTCATTTCCATGACAAATATTTTTGGGATATTCAAAATAAACCAACCCTTTAACTTGATTTCATTTGATACAAAGTCTCATAGTCAATTGTATAATTGCAGCATAACCCTTAAAGAGAGTGCTACTTTATCACTTCTACAAAAGAGTGGAGAAATATAGTAATATGAATTACTAATAAAACCTTTTATTACTTCTTGTTTAACAACACAATGTTTGATATTTTTCTATTCTATTTGGATTTTAAATCTTAATTGAAAAGTATTGTAATGACATTAATTTATACCAAGCCTATTCGTTTTCAATTTTGTTGAAAAATTACATGAGTGTTACTACTACTATTATTTCATATTCCTAATGACTGGTCTAAAGCATGCAGGCTGCAAGGGAGCATTTATATCTGTAAAAAAAGGGACAAACCATGTCCAAATTAATTTAGTTGGCCGTAATATTGACTTATCACTTCTCCATCCAAGGGAAAACAAATATATACAATTAAAATATAAAGAAAACATAAACCTCAAACTTGTGCATATTTTCTATTTTTCCATCCGCTTTCAGTTTAGAGCCATAGTTTACAAAGAAAATCGAAATCCATTGCCATTTTCCATAAAAAACCAGAAACTAGGAAGTGAGAAATAAGCCATTGATTGCTAAAAGCATTGCACATATGTGACTTTTCTTTTTATCATAGAAAAGACATGCAATGATAAAAATGAAATGAGTTTTTAAGCTGATACATGCAGGAATATGTTAAACAACTTTTGTTTTTCTATGAAGTAGGGCCCTAGGCCATACATAATGTCCCGATATTATTATGGATACACCGATCATAAAAGTCATTGGTCGTATATTAGCACAAAGACAAGCAAACCAGGTCCTATGAGTAATAATTTAAATCCCTATTAAGAGAAGATTTTATTTATTGTTTGTTACTTAAGTAAAAATTGTTTGTTCATTACCTGTCTAGTGCAGATTTGAGGATAGTCTTTAGTTCCAACCAATAAGTTATGATATCTCGACATGTCTATAATCTGACTTATATATACCAAAAATCTTCCTTGTTAATTTATACACAGATCTATCTAATTTTATACCATTATGAAAACAAGATTTTATATGCATGCAAACTAAAAATAGATTTTACTTGTCTTGAATCTTGCTGCAGTGTCTCTAATTTCATTATCTTTCCCAGTAGAGGAGGTGACGATGGATGCAAATATAAAAAATGTGCGGTATCCAATTTACTCCTTACAGGCTCACCACTCTTCCTCCACAACAACCTAGAAGCTCTGCCCTGCCATGCTAGTGGCAATAATCTTTCTCCGTAAACCATTTACTACTCTTATTTTATCAGTTATTCTACTGCTACATGGTCTTCCACTATTGTTGATTAGGGTTCAGTCTTTGTGACCACCTCGCTTATTCATATGATCTTCAACTAAAATTAATGGAGCAACTTAGATAGTAGAGAGGGGTGTCTTCTGAAGGTGTTGGGACAGTTGTTATTGTCATCATCATTGAGCATGCAAGAAGTGAGTGCAATGGTGGCAACAAAAACAGAACCGTGCAAGTACACCAGCTATGCATAGTATCCAACACTTGTATATTCTAAATTGTGATGTCAATATAACATAATGCTAATAGAAACTTTCAACACATTTAATAATAATAATAATAATAATAATAATAATAATAATAATAATAATAATAATAATAATAATAATAATAATAATAATAATAATAATTATTTCTCATTACTGTTAATGATGTCACCAATTTTCCTTTTAATAATATCTCGGTGATTTTCACCAATCAAAATATGGTTAAATGTTTTTTTTCATATTTTTGATTAAAAAGTGTGTAGGTTAACTATTAAAAAACTTTAAATATTAAAATGTATAAAAATAAAAAATTCTAATTGGTGGAGAAGGCCTACATTAATCGAAAGTTAAAGGAAAATGATTCCTTTAGTTATCCTTTTGAGACTAATATTATTTTTTAGATGCATTTTCTATTTAAAAATTGTTATTTATTTATTTAATTTTTCTCTAGTTTTTTATGTTTAAAAATATATTAACTCTTATTAATTTTATTTTTTGGATTGAAAAGCACATTTTCATTAATATAACAAAATATAATATACCATTAATCATATAAAAAATATGTATGGAAAAGTCACACCCTAAAAAATGAAACCAAGTTAATAGAAGCCTTGTGAAGATCAAAGTCCAAACTAGGCCACCAAATGACCAAACAACCATGGATATGTTAACTCAAATGCACATCAATAACAAAATAGAAAGATAATAGCACAAACAACAAGAAAATTATTAAGTGGCAGCAATGAAAATGAAAGCAGGCAGAGGTGGAGGATCTTGAGGGTTCCCCCAACCCCCCTAAGTCGAGGAGTATTCATCAACTAGGTAGGGTCCCAACCATCAATCTACTAGTTAATTTCATTATCATTTTGTTGTTGAGAACCCTGTTTAGAAGGAGAAATGCCCAATGCTAGCTGCAAGAACTTATCCTATAGAGGGGCATCAAACCCACCCTTCCCCCCTACCTCCATTGTTTTCATTACCCCTGTTAGATCCTTAGGGAGGAGATATCCAACAAGAGTGAGGAGAGGTGCTCTTTTAGCTTTGGGGCCATCGACTGCAAGATTAATGACATTGACCTCCATGCCCATGCCCCTGGGGGGAATGGTGGGGAGGTGGATTAGGAGGCTCATGACTAACTGCACAAGAAACATTCCCATAATGGTCCAAGAGGAGATGTAGATGGTGGAGCTCGATCCGAAGCTTATTTGTTTGACTTTGAAGCTAGAGGGTAAGATTAAAAATCATAAAAATTTTGTTAGTTACATAATTTTTTTCCATAACTTCATTATTAAAACATGTTTTATTTCTATATTTCCAAATCTAAAAAAGAATATCAATATGGAAAATATGTTAGAATATGTTATATCTTGTAGGAAGTAGGGAGAAATCCCCGAGGAGAGAAATATTCCAAGTGAACATTTTTGGCCTGAAGGGTTTGAAAATGGTATGAATCCACCTCCAAGTACATTGGGCATGAGGGTAAGGCCAAAATAGATGCTTAATGGATTTTGTGTGGTAACAGACTGGGCAAGTGGGATAAGAAATTCTCATGTGTTTAAGTTGATCCTTGATAGGTAGACCTTAGTAAATAATACACCAAAGGAAGTGGGATTTTTTAGGTCCAATGCAAGCCACCCAGATATTATCAAACCTCTGAGCCTAGACATGATGGAGAGATTTGAGAGACCATTGATGATTGAGGGCTTCAATATCAATATTTGAAGGGACCAAAATATTATAACCTAGCATAGGGGAGTAGTGATATAATGACATAGTTGTTGGCTAGGACCAACCCTTCCACCATGGCATAAGAGAAGAAACTCCAATTTTGTGTAAGTACTCTTCAGGTATGGGACTATGTAAATCAAAAATGGATTCAACATCTTCCTTATTTAGATATAATTTAGACTTAACCATATTCTAATAAATCTAATCATGAGTAACCTTAAAAAAGAGGTCTCCAATCATGCAAATACTTTTTTTTATATAGCCTTAGGCTTTTGATCGAAGGGACTATGGCAAAGGGGACATTGTAGAAAACCAATTTGGGATAACACTATAGGGATTGAAAATAAGAGAGACCATTTATAGACCATTCCCCCACCCACATTAGGTGAGGTTTGAGTTTCTCCTAGGCCTTTTAAATGCTTTGTATGACAAAGGTGCCCCTTATCATAACTTGGATAGGAGTGATGAAACATAATGCAAACTAATCCCTTGCCAGGACTTTCTACTAAGCAGGAAATCTTGAGTGATGCAATTCCTTAATAAGATATTCTATTCCTCATCCCCTTTGAAAACTTTGATGATCTACTTAACACCAAGAGCAAGTCCTTGAAGCTTAATATCAATTAGCCCAAGCCCACCAACTTCTTTAGGGAGATAACATATAGCTTAAGAGACTCAATGAAAACCATGGTGACATTCAAAATTAACCCATAGAAAGTCTCTCAGGAGATTTTCCAAATTTGTTTATGAGGAATTCAAAGGAGCCCAACAAGATGAGTAATAAACATGAGAAATAGTGAGCACCTTAGAACAAATCTAGAATTTCTTAGATAGGGTCAATGGTTTGGTGATCTAGAAGAAGATTTTTTCTCTACCCTTTGAACCACATATGACCATAGCTTTGCAGGGGAGGCTTTTAAATAAAATGAAATGCCTAAGAATTTAAATCAAACCCTAGTAAGGATCAATTACCACTAATATCCCTCCAACCAAGGAGGTTTGAGTGAAAGGAATTAGTGATAACATTGTGTTTTCTGCCATTGTATGGAAAACCCAGAAGCAAGGATAAAATGAAAAGACATTCCATAACATACTTAATATATTCCTCATCCTCCTGGAGAGTGAGGAATGAGGAACATTAAATTTTTTCCCATTGATCAACTGACAATCTAAGTTAGGGAGAGAAATACCCTTTACCAAACCACTATAAGCATGGCTATCCAAAAGATAACTAAAGCCTTCAACAACCAAAACATAAAGGGAAGGCACATGGGGCACCCCTATTTGATATATCTATGAATCAAAAAGTGATGGGATTGAGAACCATTAATAGTAATACAAGTACTCATATCATGAAATAACATATTAATAGTGTGAATAAATTGGGGACCAAACCTAAGAGCCTGAAGCATAGCTATGATAAAATACCATTCCATCCGATCTTAAGCTCTATCAAATTTAATATTGAAAAATAATGCCTTCTGGTTGGATATATTAGTCCATTCTATACCTTCTAAAATAACAATAAAATTATCCAATATGTATCTATGCTGAATAACCATGTTTGTTCACTTCTCACAATTAAGGGCAACAAATGCTTAATTCTAAGGGATAAAGATTTAGCTATGATTTTGTAAGAAACATTAAGCAAGGTGATGGGCCTATAGTTGGTAATTACCTTAGGGTCACTGACCTTAAGAATGAACTTTATGTTACCTTGATTAATGTGGACCCAAAGAGTTGGAAAAAATATCTTTAGAATATACTTTGTGAATATCAAGTCCAACCATATCCCATAAGGTTTGATAGAATTCATAGGGAAACCCACCAACTACTTCTATTATGCACAAGGGTGAAATTATTTTGACCAAAATAGTGTATCAATATAATATATCATTGTGATGGATTATTTAAGGTCACTAAGGCTAAGGGGACTATAAAAGGAAACCCTTTGAGTTTCTTAGAGATTATAGGGGACCAATTCAATTCATTGAGAAATAACATCTTCATGAGTAGTGGAGGAAGGCTATAAAATAAACACTCCATGATAGTGATACACAAAATCTTGTAAGATGTCAAGTAATTTACTGAATATATTTGAAGCACATCTAATATCTTTTATTTTGTTTATAGCTTGTCTTGAGTAGAGGAGATAGAAAAATTGTTTAGTCACTTTATCTCTAACTTTCAACCAATGCATTCATGCTCTAAGTTATGCTTCTTTAGCCTTGTAAGCCTCAATTGATTGGAGCTTATGTCTCCACATAGAATCCTAAGTCTATAAATAAGGGATTGAAGGTGTGACTTTTAATTCCCTTGAAACCTTAAGATATTCATGGTTTGTAACATTATGAATACACTACTTAAAGAGTGTCATTTGTTTATCATAAATCCAAAGAAAAGAGGTGATGCGAGCTATTGCTTCATCCCATCACTCAATATAGCTAGTGTCCCCTATGCGTCTAGGAGACAAGTTCCAAATTATAATGATATGCCCCATAATTTACTCATGTTTGAGATGGGTAGTATTGAAGTAAAATATATAATTATGAGATGTAACCTGAGGGGTAGTCCACTTAATGCAGAATAAAATAGGATGATGGTTAGATTAAAAAGTGTTTGAGATCACATAAATAGGTCGATTATGGACATGAATGAAGAATAAAAGGTTTTTTTTGCAATCAAGGCATGTTTATGATGATTAAGAACTTGTTTTTATCCTTGATCAAAAGTAGACTGTGAACCAGGAAGAATTTGATTCTCTCTTCCTGCGATGGTTGGGATAAAAACCCCCAAGCTTATTTTGCATATAAAACCATGCTCCCATTCTCCAACATGCCATCTCATGGGGAGACATCCTTCTTTATCTTCATCATACTCAATGATGTTTAAGTCACCATAAAGAATCCAATGTGCATCCGAAAGAGAGTCTATCGACCATCTCCAGAGTAGGGTGTGTTCCACAACATCATTAGAGTTATATAAGTTGACCAGACCAATGATGCGATTACCAAAGCCAAAAGGAGTCCAAATCACCTAATTGGTGGGGTTGGAAACTCAAAAAATAATATTTTAAGATAGCGTAGGTGACAAAAGGGTGACCACCCCCATGGCTAGACTCATGATAGGTGGCCTAAGGGTCCTAAGATATATGGTGTGAGTAGCAAAATGAAGAAGAAAATAATTTTTTTTGACTTCTTACATGCAGGAAAATTTTCATTATGGAAAGATGATGGAAACTATTACTGGTTGTATATAAAATGTGTTGAATTAGTGAGTCCTCTAACATTTAAGAATAAAATATCATTAGGAATCATCAAGGTTCATATCATTTTTTTATATAAGACATAAGAGGGATACAAACAAATTAAAAGCTGAACCGAGAATGGCATAATATCCAAGTGAAAAAGGTTGTATTTTGTTTATCATATAATCCTCCTCTACATAGGGTGAAGGAATATGTGAGAGTTGAATAATAACCTTATGGTTGAGGGTCACAATACCATGATCTGAATGTGAATTGTTCACCTCTAAAATCGGCTATGAGGAAGGAAACATAGGAGCGAGAGATGGGGAAGAAATAAAATGGGTGACTACTTAAGGAGAGTAGAAAATAGGAGGTCAGGGTTTTAATTTCATGGGCATACAAAATTTACCACTAGAGACTAAGGAAATTATACCCCTTATGGGTAAATACACAATTTTCTAGGGTTTGGCATTTACGTAGACTATATTATTCTTCCTATTAGAGACTATTGTCCACCCATCAGAGTTTTGGGGTTTCAAATCAGACCCATTTTTATCTTGAGGAGAAAAAAGAGTGGGGACTATTAGATGGAATTATCTAATCATATTGTTTGAAGCTTGGCATTAGAAACTAGTATTCAAGAGATTAATATAAAGCACACATTACGTGAATTTATTATTACTTACTTGAATCTCAATGGACTCTTCGAGGTCTTTTTCAAGATCTATTTCCACAAAGACCCTTCTCTAGGAATGTGATGCATAGACCTTCTATTGTTCATGGAAGATAAAATGATCTAAAGGATTGATAAGCTAGTCAATAAAGTTCCACAGAGGAAGAGGTTGGCCTAGAAATTCTACCCACACTATTATTTTAAATTTAACTTGTTCTGAGTCTTGAAAGTCTTAGGTCTAATGAGAAAAATAGTGAGAGTGTTCCATATGAACTAGGGACCATGGTTAACAATATATTTGAAATGTTTTGGGTTTGTGAAATGAAACAAGAAGAAACACTTAATGAACCCCATGGCCTTTTTAATAGTTGTGAACCCACTACTTTAACAGGCTCTTTGGAGGGACTTGACCCATAAAATAATCCACTAAGGTAAAATTTTCAAAATAATAACAAGATTTATCAAACTTTGGAAAATACATAACCACATAATGTATAAGAGTATCAAGGTTAGATTCAATACCTTGTGGCAAACCTTTAGGACAAACTTCCAATCTTGTTTTACTGTCATTGCTTCTCATGCTCCCACTGGCTATCCCTTCATCAAATGATGCAAAAATGGTGGTAGTAGCCATTTAATAAAAGTAAATAAGCACTATCCAAAGGCAAAAAGGATAGTCTAACTCAATGCAATAAATTCACTATCAAAATAGAATAAATCTCACCTAAATTGATTGATAAATCGATGGTGTGGAGGATGGGGAAACCCTAAAAGCTCATAGAAATCTAGTTCTCCATATAGAGCTCAACTTATCTCTCGTTTAAAGAGATGATTTTGAATTTGTAGACATGATTAATTTTTAATTATAATCTAATGCACATGGTTATTTTATTAAATTTGTTATGTGAAGAAGAAAGGTATTTCAGGCATGTCTGATAATATACTTGGCATGCAGTTGAATGTTTTATAGTTTGAATTTAGTGTTCATACCCTATACCCATGGGGATCTCACTCACTTTGAATTGACTTGAATGAGATGAAAATGGGTTATAGTGGATGTGACTCTGTATCAGAAACCTATATGTAGTGAGAACCATGCAGGGGTAAACATGAAATTGGCTGGTTAGTTACTGAAGTCCAACTCCTGACCTAGGTAGAGATAATGAAGGTTGTAACCAATTACCATTATAACAAAAAAAAGGTATTCAAAACTTTTTATAGTTGTGGAAATTAAATTTAATCTATTTTTGTGAGTTATATGAGAATAAGTAATGATTATGTTAAAAAAACTATGGATTGTAAAATTATAAATTGTATTATATCTAATTAAACATTATAAAAAATGTATAATTATTTAAAATAATATCTAATTAGGTATTTTAAATATGATAGGAGTGTATACATATAGGATTTCAATACCTATTTCTTTGTTAAGTGATTTGTAGTTTTATATCATGGGTTGGTGTTCTTATCCAAAATCGACATTATATGAACCTAAAACATGAACTTATCTCAAGGTTAAGAAAATAAATGAATATTTTGATTCATTTTCTATGAGTTAGCTAGGTTATTAAGCCCTTTATAATTATAATTCCCTTAAAAAATAAATAATATAAAAAATAACATGATGTATAAATGAAAACAGTTAAAGGACATAAATTTTTAAAAATGTGTTCCAAAAGTAGAAAACATATTAACTATGAGAATGATAATTGTTATTCCAATTGTTTGATTTCTATAGAATACTTAGAAGTGTTTAAATGTTTTTAAAATTATTGTGAGATAATCAATATAAATGAAATAAAATTTCATCTATTTATATGTGATAATTAAATTCAAATTAAAATAATATTAATGCCCATTTCCAATAGTTAGGACCTAAAAATATGGAAATAAGGAACATAAGTCCTTGTGGAAATAAAACAAGGTGCATAAGATAAAATAGTAGATATAAAATAAGAGAGATTTTTTATATGGTGAAAGTTAACAAGAAAGTCCATATTTTTCAATCTGAATCAAAATATTTATCATAAATAAATATGTTTAGATTAAGATGAACCCACTTTTGAAATGGTGTGGAATCTAGCCCAGACACATCAAGAGCTCTGGGTCTCCCCCTAGTATACAAAAAATAAAAAATGGTGAAGCTCACCAGGGAAACAAAAAGGACCCAACTAAAAGAAACAATGAAAGGAAAAAGAGAAACAAGCACATTTGACTAGTGCAAGAACCAACTGATTTTATTTGGATTAAATAATAGCTTGGAATTGTAGAGAAAGAGGCCTAGGTATCCCACCAATGACTCTAGAACCCTAATATCCATAGGGAACTAACCAAGAAGACAACCACCTAAGCACCCTCATGAAAGAAAAGAACCTTTGAGATACCTAGAGGACCCAAACCCAACAAAGTTGACCAATAAGTTGTGATAAATATTAAATCATGGGTGTCCCTAACGAACCCTAGTTTGATTTTGACTAGATTAAGAACCAAAGACCATAATAGAGTAAATAGGTTTTATAGATCGACCTAGAAACCATACCTGAACTCAAGGGGGTCTAGGTCCCTATAAGAGCATTCCAAATGGAGTGAAATATTTCTAAGATAATTAAGGAGATCCATGTCTTCCAAGAACTAAATCCAATGGTCACATTTTGAGAAGTACCACCTGATCAGAGCCCAAAAAGGGTGGTCAAATAAAAAATTTGAAATTTAAAACAATAATCACTCTGAAAAGTAAACCAACAATCATCAATCCTCATTGTACCCCTATGTATCTTTCAAAAGACATCATTTTCACTAATTAGAGTGCTATCAATCAATTATTTTGGAATAAAATAGTGCAGCACTTAAGAATCAGAAAGACTCTCTTCCATCCTGAACTAAGCTCTGCAAGTAAGATTGGTGCACTCCTTAAAAAATATCATGGCGAAACAAACCAATAACACCATTCTTGTGAATCAATGATTTACATAGTTGTAAACCCACTTGAAATAATCAAGCATCAAATCTTTCTCTAATAAGACTAGCTTAGTACTACATTTGTTCTTTTGAGAAATAGGCTTACTTCCTTGTAATCCATAGTGAGACAAATATGAAGTGGGTCCATTCTATGGGCCAAACTAAGAAACTAGGGTTCTAGGCCCCTCCTGTTGGTATAGTCTTCCCTTATTGCAATTTCCAAGCCCTTTTTTTATAATTATTCAAAGGACCTTTTCCTTCATTCTAAAACCTAACCAAGAACTTGAATAAACTCCTTCTAAAGCCTAACCAAAATCTTGAGGCACAACTATTATCCTAATCCGGGAGAAAAAATATCAAAAATAACATATCTAAAACTAACAAGATCTTGTTATTGTAAGTTAAAACCTTCTAACTTCACACCTACAAGAATCCATTTCAATGATTTCCTAAGGAGGCTAACATGGAGTAGGGTCCTCATCTAAGGATAACACCTAATTTTTTTTGGTAACAGAGGAATGACCCTTAAGTTGTCATAGTATATCATCAAGTTTCTTTTAGATAACTCCAATGCTCAAGTACCATTATGGAGAACTATGCACCTCAAAACCTACCCTATTGAGCCCCATCAACTACCTCTAGGTAGATCACCAACATATCAAATCTTATGTCTAACAAAACAGAATAGGAAAGACCAAAAATACAACCTCCTCTCATGATGGTGGTCCAATCTTGACAAGGAAAGCTTGAATTAGTAGTGAGACTAGTCTTACCAAAATCACTTCCCCTGAGTCACACCTTCAATTGGTTTAGTGCCCAAGCTAGCACAACCCAAAGATCATTTAAAACCATCTCCAAAGGCCATATGATGATTGTAATCCTAAGGATCCCTCTGAGATGGCAATGAAAGAGGTTCATGTTATTAAAATACCATTCCTTATAACAAAAGAAGGAAGACACCACCAATAGTAAGCCATTTAAGACAAGGTTATAAAAATCCATATTTCATAATTAAATTTGTTGCATTAGTTATAAATAACATTAAATAATGTTTCATGGCTATTTTAAGTACCTTTATATAAACATTCAATTTTGTTTTTAAAAATTTCATTTATGTAATGTATATATATCTATTTTTCATACATTTGACTCATGTCGAACCCCTAAGCATTTATAGATTATGTTAGACACCTATGTGGAAATTTTTATTTGATATATTTTAATATTAGTCATCATTATTTTTTTCCCCTTTTTTGCACATGGTATTTGTAATCCCTTTATTTTGAAATATGTTCTTCCTAAGTTCATCTCAAAAGTTGGGCACATATTTTAGGAATTTTTTCTATACATTAGATTTTAAGTCCTTAGACATCCAGTAGAACTTTTGTTCCTCTAGACAAGGGCATTTTCCTCTTGTTTATTCCTAGACATATCCAAAAAAAGACACATGTTCTTACCACAAGATAAATTTAAGATATTTATTTACCTTATATAATACATCAATTTTTTTAGCCTTGGTTTTTTTTCTCAATAATAATTGTAGTAAAAAATGCATCCATAATATAGAAAAAATTAAAGATGTGGAAATCTATAGAGATAATTCAATATCCTTATAAGTAGTAGGATTTAGTGAAAATTCAGAGGTGTATGGAACTCATACAAGGATTTTCTCAAATATCTAGCAAAATCCAGGGCATGTATTAATATCTAAATATCTCCAATTTTTTTGTAAAAGTATTAGAGTTGTATGATCTTCACAAACACATAATTTCACATGCACTACCTTATTTGTTTATTTTGATATGTTTGGATACACACTTATCAAAGAGAGTCATTGTGTGCATACCTAAAAATAGTCCTTATATATTGATTAGTCATAAAATTTTAAGATTTTAAGGAAAGTGTATAGGGTCCTAATTTGAATTTAGGAGGTATATTGAGAACACATTCATTGGTTAGTTTAGTGTACATGGAATGAGAACGACAAGAAATAAATTCAAACATTTAGAGAAGGCATTTAAATAATGTAAGAAAGTATGAGTAACATCTAACATTAGCTACTACATTCTAGAGGAAATCAAGCATTTATTATTACATTAAATTTGTAGTGGATAAACATTACATCACATTGCATTAATCAAATAAATTATGTTTTAATATATTTGTTTTTGATATTGTATACTATTGAGATAAATGATAAGTAGTTAGTGTTTACAAATCTTAAGAACATGTCACAAAACAAATCCTTTTCTTTATCCTTTTTGGATTCAAATTCCTTATTAAAATTTTGAAGAAGAAGACCAATTTCTTAGAGATATGCATGAAAATTAAAATATGATAACAATGTTTTCAAAACCATAGACATAATGAACGTGGTCACAAAACAATTTATTAGTGTATGTTATCTTTTAGATATATATAGTGTAAATTTATAGTTTAAATAAATATAGAGTAAATAGTTTTTGGGAGGTACTCAGGTCATTATAAGTTTTATTGGTTCTCAATGTTCTATAAAAAAAAATGATTCTACTACCAGAATGAGAAGGTTATTTGTAAATTAGACAAAATTGAAGATGGTTCTCTAAATATTCTCCTTGTTAACTATCATAAGGATTACTATTTTACATCTGGATACAATTATTATTACATGTTGAAGGTGCTATTATTTTTTCCTCCACCTTTTACTTCAATCAAATTTACATGCCACCCAATGAAAAAGGCTTGTAAATTACATGTTTTCTATTTATAAATGTTTTATGGATACATAAGAGTTTTTTAATTAATTTTCCCAATTACTATTAACTAAGAATTGAACTTCCCAAGATTGTCCAACCAAATCATTTCATTTTTTATGTTTTTTGTTTTACAAAATTTTAGGGACTTGGTACTACATTTTTTAATGTAAAATTCTCGATTGCTATTAATGTATCTACTCAAGGCCCTCCTCTTGGACAAGTGTTAGGTATTTAATATATGTTAATATGTAAAATACATGGATGGCATGGGGCCTTATAAGGGGGTGTTAGGAAAATTAATTCTTACTATAGTTTCCTGTAACAAATTGGAGTTATTTCAGTAGGTTTCTTTTTTAAACTGGATTGTGCTTCCAATCCTTCTCCATTCTCCTCTTCTAATCTCATGGGAAATAATACATCGTAGGATATCTTCTTGATCATAAAGGAGGTGTTGATGGTTGAAGTGTGATTTCAAACCTGAAAAGAGAAATTAAGATTTAAATTCAAGGATAACCTCCTCCTCCTCCTCCTCCTCCTCCTACTACTACTACTACTACTACTACTACTACTACTACTACTACTACTACTACTACTACTACTACTACTAATAATAATAATAATAATAATAATAATAATAATAATAATAATAATAATAATAATAATAATAATAATAATAATAATAATAATAATAATAATAATAATAATAATAATAATAATAATAATAATAATAATAATAATAATATGACAGATTTGCATAGCGTTATTCATAATTGTGTTACATTATAAAAATGGCAATTAATTCCCCCCATTATTTTTATTTATATGAGTTATGGTCTTAATATTATTAATGTAGATGGGAAAAGATGAAATGGATTGTGTAATTATGCAGGATTATACTTTTAATTTTATTAGTTGTATATGCATTTTGTTTCTAACAAGGGGATAACTATCCTTCCCTATTTAGGGTTCTTGTTTGGCAAACAATTCTGTGAACACTTTTCTATTTTAGTAACTCTTCTTATGTGGCTTTTAGATTACCTTTGAAACCTAGGTGTATTTGATTACTACTATGCTTTATTTGAGTATGATTTAGTTCAATTTTTTTCCCTTTTTGGTCAACACTTTTCTAGAGGCGATGGTAAAGATCTTCAAGCTTTTGATCTATAGACTTCCTTTTCAAAGGTTGGTTAAATAAATTATGGAGGATTTAAAGGTATGCAAAATTGGACTAAGAAATTCAATTTTTTATTTTGTCCTTGGTATATGAATGCATGAAAAAATGGAGTGTTGGGTTTTATTGTGGTATCACACAATTAGTTTCTATAGAATTAGGGAAAACCAATAACAAGCAACTATTTCATTATGATTAGGGTTTATGATATTATGCCTAATCTAAGGTCTAGGTGATGTTAAACCAATTACCTTGTAACTTGTAAATATGGGATGTTTAGTCTTGGTGCAATTAGAGTTTGTAAGATTATGTTTATTCTATATCTTTTTGGTGTTAAGACAATTCTTGAGTAACTTTAAAATACACAATGAGGGAAAAATAATGGAGTGTATTATTACTATTTTGTTTCGAGTAATTTTTTAAAAAAAATTTCTTCTTCCAATTACACAAACAAATCATATAATTAAAAACCTAGTTAAGTTTTTTGAATTTTCCAGACTACTCTACAAACTAATTTGGCATAAATTCATAGTTATTTTGAAAATTTATTTTATCTTTTACAAACTCAAATACAAATGTTGAGTTTCAATTTACTATTAGAATTTATTTACGCATTTCATTTCAAATGATATATTATACTATTCTTAGAATTTAGTTACACATTTTATTTTCAATGATATATTGTATTGTTTCCTTCAACAAAGATAATGCAAAACACTTACTTTTACAATCAAACAACCCATGAATTTGACTAAGCATGTAATCAAACTAAACATGACATCCTTCATAAATAATAGTAGAAACACTAATTCACAACACTATGGTATATATTAAAGCTGCAACACGACCCTTGCTTATAATGTAACCTATTTTTTAGTGTGACTCAATTTAACTAAAATTTATTTGTTTGTTCATCAAAAACATAACCATAACATTTTAAATGTAGATAAGAATGGGGTTACTTTTATATGTGCAAGAAGTCTAAATCTTGTTCTATATTTATTATATTATCTATATGACTCTTTAAAAAAAGATTTATTTTTAACTTAGAAAATGTAGAATACCATACAAATAAAATTAGATTTTGAAGGGTTGAATGTTTTTCTAATTTAATTTTTACTACATCAAAATATATTTTATCAAAATAGATATAAATATTACTTTCTTTATATCTCATTAAAATTTACCTATTTTTAAAAATTCTTAGTAATTAATCATATTATTTTGGTTGACATTAATATACAAATATATTAATTTATAAAAAAATTAAATTAGTAAAGGAACAAAACATGTATAATTAATACATTAAATAATAATATAAAAATCTATGAACTCAGTTTATATGTATATTTTAACATGTTTAAAATGCAATTGTCCATATGATATGAACCACTTTTTTTTATTTGGATTATTTTTATTACTAGGTGTTTTATATACTTTAACTCTATGGGTGTAGAGAATAGTGTTATGATAGATGATGATTTTAATTTTAATCATATTAATATTTTTGCTTCAAGGTTTTAGATATCCACATGAAATCTATCATTAGGGAAATTTATATGTTAATATTGTAGACAAGGGATCCTTATAAAAATAAATCAAGTAAAATACATGATATGTAATGGTATTATTAAAGGAAAAAATAATAAATGAACTAGCTACTATAAACACTAAACATTTCAATAATCAATCTAAAAACATTAATTTCACCTCTTTTAAAATGTGGTGTGCTTTTTCAACATATTGATGATGGGACTTTAAAAATGATTATTTTAAACTTTCATCCCTATTTAGATTAGGAAATGTTTTATAATATCCATTGCATCTCATTTATGACACATGAAAAATGATCCTATACATAAATAGATTTGGCCATCTCATTGCAACTTTGCTTCTTGGTTGAGGATGGTTGCTTAGCTAGAAATGAATTTTCCACCATTTATTGTTGGATATAGGTGTTAGTTATTTTATAGTCACATAACCACTTCTGTGTATCATATTCATACTTCATGTGATGTCCATCATAGGTAGATACATTACCATGGTGTGACATGTTATGTACATTCTGTGTGGTACTTATCCTTACTTGTAAGAATGTCATGTGTATTTGAATGAATGATTCCAAATTTCATTCCATCAATAATAATAACCAACTCACCTCTTTATTTTATTATGTAAGGACCTCATGTCCTATATGGAAAATAATATAACTTAGAGTCAGTTATCTAGGGTTAGTAAATATGTAGTCTTTAAGGAGATCTTGTTCTAGTGCAATCATTGTGCATTGTACATTTACATTATATATATGTATTAGTATAATACAATGTGTTATTGGTGAATTATCCTCAATAATTGATGTGGATGGTATCTTTACATAAAGAAGTTTTTGGTCTTTCTCTTTCCTAATATTATTTTAGTTTTAAGAGATATTTTCTCCATAATATGGTATTAGAGATTTTCTTTGTGCCTAGTATGCTATCACTACTATGGTATAAAAGTTGAAATATTAGATCCTTATTCATAGTTTAGTCATCTAAAATGTAATTTTAGTGCAATGAATGTCACTTGAGACAACCTTGTCCTAACTTAACCTTAGACATATCTTAAGGTCTCTCTTGATCATTTTCCATATTTTATATAAATCTAGATTATTCCAAGATACACCAAAATAAATAGTAATCCATCCCCTAGGCACCTAGGCCCCATTTTCACTAACTTAAGCCACTTGGACATTAGTGCAACCCTTTAGACACTAACTCACTATTATGTTGAATTAGGGACCATGATACTATCCTTTTTCTCCTTACTAAAATATCCCAAATGGGGATATTTGATAAACACACTTAAAATAACAAAATCCAAATAGAATAAAGATACAATACTAAATAAAAACAACACTTATTTATTAAATCTTAAATACACTTATATAACATGATCATGAGGTGACCACAACTCTGAATATGTATACAACCAACTAGGGTGGATCTCTCACCACCAAAAACTGACAACACTGAATAAATCCCATGTGCAATCCCTGAATAGAATCACCAACACCATCTATGGAGGGTCTTTACCATTGAAACTAGTTACAAAATTTCATGGAATTAATCCAAAAGAGGGGCATATGAACACAAGTTAAATATCATAAAAATGGGGGGGGGGTAAATTATTTTCAAATATATCTTACAAATGAGAAGGCCCTCCATATATAGAAATGAGAGGGAGGAAACTTGGAGTGAAAGCAAAGAAAATGCACTATGATTTGAAGTGGGATCACTATTCATGAATATTGTATGTTATCTCTCACATGTGTGAGAGTTCTTCACTCACATGTGCAAGGGAATATACTTTTGGCCTTTCCCATGTGCCTCCATGTGGCTGACAATCAATTTATCTCTCACATGTGTGAGAGGTCTTCATTCATATGTGCCAAAGAATCTTCAAGATATAATTTTGACTGTGTATGTGTGTGTGTGTGTGTGTGTGTGTCATGCCACATCACTCCACAAGTCACCTCATTTGTTGCATCATTAGTTGCATCACTTTACACATCACCTACCATATCACCATGAATAGTGATTCATGAATAGTGCCAATGAATAGTGACATGTGAATAGTGTCAGTGAATATTAACACATGAATAATATCAGTGAATAGTACTTTTGAATAGTACCTCATAAATAGTGACCCACTCAAAATTCTCATACAATGCCTAACTAAGTCTATACAAATTAAATAGGCTAGTGGTTTTCTTAAAATATCACTTTTGGGAAGAGGGAAAATTACAAATCGTCTCATCCCAAAGATTGCTTGTCCTCAAGAAATCTAGTTAAATTCATGGATCCAAATACTAGGATCCTAAACCAACTCTGGGATTTTGTAATTATCCCTCTTTGATCCTTGTTGTGGATTCTAATGTGCCACTATGATATTATTATAAGCTAAAGAACTTAAACCAAAAGATAAATTTTCATCCATCTCAAGAAGTTGTAACAACCAATGGGTTTTTCTAGCCATGGTCCTAATGTAATTCTCAATCCTTGACTCTTCCCAGGAAAAGAAGATCTCTTGGTGAAGCTCTCCACTATTGTATGTGAGGACTCTTGGTTTCTTCTAATATTATGGTTCCTCATCATCCTCTTTGCTAGCAGATGTGTCACATGGAATGAACTCAATCTTTGGGAGATGGATTGGTTCTTCTTGAATAAGACATTGATTTTTAACTTCTATTTGGAAGATGGATTCTTCCATGAATTCCTCATGAATTCTAAAATCATGCAAATAAAATGAATTTCCATTTTTAAAATTCTAAAATTATGTTTTTCTTTATTCATTAGCAAATCCACAAAATTGTTATGCTCTTCTACAAATGGATTGAAGAAGTCCTCCAACATTTGAAATTTTCCAACATCTACTTATCCATTGTCTTCATTAAATTTAGGACCTTGGTATCCTAAACATTGAATGTGGAGTTCCTTCAGGGGATTCTCATTAACCACTTCTAGAACTAGATCTTCATCTTGGATGGTGGATCCTTCTACACATACTAAAACATATTGTAATTCCATCTCCTTTGAAACTTCCAACTTATCCTCTTGATTATTTTGTTAGAAAACTTTTCCTTTCTATGATTGAGGTTTTAGAATGTCCATCACCTTCTTTGAGTGTATTATCCATCTGAGCCAATTAAATATCATCCTTTCATTCTATATTTAGTTTTTAGCATTATGTCTTTGATTTTCAGCAATCATATCAGGAAGAACTCTTTGATTTTGAGTATGTATCCACTGTATATTCCCTGTAGCTTATCAACACAAAACTACAAATAAAATTATAAAACAAACAAATGTACAACATGACCTACATAAACTGGTAGGATACATAGCTATAATACCATTGTAATATCCCAAAGTGGGATATTTATTACAAACACATAAAACTACAAAGTCCTAATACATTACTAAGATTTGATACCACTAAAATATCTTACACAAGAGTATTTGACTGCAAACACACAAAACTAAACAAATAAAACATTTATTATAAATCTATGATACCACCGAAATATCCCAAACAAGGATATTTAACTAAAAACATAGAAAGCTAAAAAAATCCAACACTTATATTGAACACACTTAAAATTAAAAAATACAAATAAAATAAAGATATAATGCTGAAGAAAAACAACACTTATATATTAAATATTCAACACACTTACATATAATTATCATAAGGTAATCACAACTATGAATATGTATACAACCAACTAGGGTCAATCTCTCACCATTGAATACTAACAACTCTAAATGAAACCCACATGCAATTATTGAATGGAACCACCAACATGAACTAGGGTGGATATCTCACCACCAAAACTGGTTAGCTTAAGAGGGTTTCCATCCTCCAAGATTACAAAACTCTAATGGGTTTTCATCCAAGGAAAGGTAGAATTATGAACAATAATTTCAAACCTTACAAAGGGGGTTTATAAAATATATTCAAGCATATTATTTCCAAAGGAGTAGCCAAGTATAAATAGAATTACAAAGGAGAGATAGAAGAGGAGGGAAACTTCATTCCCAAGCCAAGAAATTCATCCTCCTTAAGTGGGTGCACTATTGAGGAATAGTGAGATGCTTGTCCCCTTGTGAGAATGGTCAAAAGTGGATCACATGATCAATCCTTAATTTGTCTTGGTCTCTCACTACCCATGTGACATAAAAAATGGT
The DNA here is from genome assembly GCA_037957365.1 of Torreya grandis. Lineage (NCBI taxonomy): Eukaryota > Viridiplantae > Streptophyta > Pinopsida > Cupressales > Taxaceae > Torreya > Torreya grandis. The sequence goes on along the minus strand of JARHVA010005247.1, from coordinate 672,269 downwards.
GCCCCAACTTCACACCTTTGAGAACAAATCAATAATAGTACTTTGTCTTTACTTCCCATGTGCACATGAAATCTAAAAAAGCCTCTAATCACCTTTTGACTAGTTTGTAGACAAGAAAATCATGGTCCACCCCCAAATTTATCCCATATATATCACACATGTGTGAGTAAACACATATGGCTCACATAAGGACACGAATCTTGTTTTATTTAAGCATGTGAGTCATAAAAGATAAAACATATTCACATGAACTAGATAATATAATATGTCCTCATATGGGTCAAGCCAAATCATCCAAAAGACACATCTCAACTACATCATCACCTACATCATTTGCCATGTCACCATGAATAGTGATTCATGAAGAGTGTCAGTGAATGATGACATGTGAATAGTGTCTTATGAATAGAACCTTGAGAATAGTGACCCTCACTAAAATTACCATATAAAACCTAAAATATCTTATGGGAATAGAATAGGCTACTGGTAATTTGAAATGTCACTTTTGGGACAAAAGAGACATTACACTTGCTCTCCCAATCAATATCTTTCTATTCCCCAAAGCACTCCCAGGGTCAGCCTAGACCTCTTTCACATCTTGACAAGCATCATAACATTATATATAAACCAATTTCAATCATTTATCCACTAGATATAAATTAGATGTAAATACTCATAAACAAACTCAAAAATAGTTGTGTAAATCAAGGTCATTAATCCCTATTCTTCCCTACTTATACATACACCCATATATAGCAACCCAAATCTCATATTACTTAGATTTATAGTCTCAATTATCACTCAAAGTAATCAAATCAACACTCATACTAGTATTCAATTACACTTACACTAGCACTTAGATTAGGATAACTGCATCAGGCTTGATTCCCTTTTGAGGTATTGGTATGTAGTCAACACTCAACACATGGGGTGTTGAGGTCATGTCTAATCTACCCTAGTAACACCACTCATTTTTAATTATGCTCATCAAATAACCTAACAAACATGGAGGCCTAGCGTTTGACATGAAAATAAGTCAAAAATAGGGAATAGGTAGAAAACTATCATTCATCCACTCAGGCACATATGGCTTATGACTAGACAAACTTGCACCTAGAAGATCATTATCCTTGATTATAAAAGGACACTACTACACCTTAGAAGACACTAAAATAGTGTGCTATTGTACATTATATTGTGCCACTATCTATTAGGGGTTTTGACTCATGTTTCTAGTTCATAACACTCTAAGCAATTTTTGTACTAGTGTCTAACCTATAATTGTGAGCTAGGAATTTGACTCAAGAGAGGATGGTTAGTATTGTGTTAGTTACAAAATGAAAACAAAATGAAAGAAAAACACTAACTAGCATAAAATATCTAGGCCTAAACACTAGGGAGAGCTAAGTTAATAAACATCAATAAAACACACAACTAAAATTCAAAAGAAACCTTCTTTTACCTCCCTTGGATGCTCCAAAATACTTCTTGTAGTGGATTTCTCAACTTGTGCTCATGAATTCCTTGGAAATGGAAGCTTAACTACCTCCATCTCTCCTTGGCACCTTTGGATTGTGGCTTGGCTTGGCTTGGATTGGCTTGGAATCAATTTGGCAGGGTAACACTAATTGCAATGGCTTCTTGAGGATATTTGTGAATTATAAATTTTCACTAAAATATTTTAGAAATGATGTGGTAAGGCCACCTATTTATATATTTTTTCAAATATTTAGAATCAACTTGAGCCATCTGTCTCAGGATTGAGATGTGTGGCTAAGGATTAATCTAATTATGTAATTAAAATTGATAAATAGGGTCATCAATATTAGGGATAGTGGAGAAATTAAGAGGCATGAAAGGCATCATGGAAGGCATTGATGAGGCATGAATCCTAATATTTGTGGCATTTATGACCTAAGGATGTCTTCCAAAGAAATGAGGTCACTTGATGATGCAGATATTAAATATCCATTTTCAAAAATAAGTTTTAAACAAGTTTCCATGGAATTCTTAATTAGGACTTGATTTGGATTAATTATCTCTTAAGCATGTTTAAGTACTTTGTGCACAAATTACTCAAAATTATTAGAATGGCTTGTTATTGGTCCAAAATTTGATTGGATTGGAATTGGAAGTCCATGTTAGATGAATTGGAACCATTATTCCATTTAGGATGCTACTAATAAAAAATAACAAAGGCACATATCTTGTGTAAGAGATTTGATAGGAAAGAGTAATTCAGAGCACCTAGGTGCAAAATTGGCATTTTGACTTAGAACGGTCTTATCAAAGTTAGCTAGACCATAAATTGCATTACCCCATTTAGGGATACCCTAGATAAAATTGGCACTTGAATATGTCAATTTCAATCAATTTAATGCATTTTAGTATTTTAAGGCCAAATTGTGTATTTTAAGTGGAAATTGGTCAAAAGCTTGGTTGGAGATTATCAGTGCCCAGATTTAGGTGTCTATAGTTCACCCCTATTTGGGAAGGTGTTACAAGCTATAAGCACAATAACATATTCTCAAATAATAGAAATGGATCGTATGCCTACAACTATGATGATGATAAAATAACTATATGATGTCCTCTCAAGGGAATGGTTGGCATAAGTAAGTTGACAAATGGTCCCTCAAAAAGAAAGAATCAAAATGAGGGGACCAAAGAAAGGAAAGATGATGGGGTGAAAACACAATGATATTGAAAAAGTAGTCAAAATCATTGAGAATGCAAGTAGAAAGGTGCACAATGGTTTGCTCAAAGGTGGTTATAAATATTGTACCTCAATAATGGTAATGTGATATGATAACACAATGATTTACCCAAAGGTGGTTATAATCATTGAGAAGATGGAGCTAGCCTAGTTATGAAAAATAAACAAGATAATAACATGACCCTGTATGGGTAAAAAAAGTAAAGTGGTGACAACACAATGATTTACCCAAAGGTGGTTATAATCAGTGAAAAATGTAGGTGGGATGTTTTGTAATGATTTTCCCATACATAGTTATAATCATTGGACCTCAATTATGGGAAACATGATAAACTTGGTCGTGATGATGATAACTTAACACAGAGGGTAAGGAAGAATTGGAACAACCTACTAGTATGGAGATGCTCGTCTAAACTAATAAGGTTTGAAATTCTTTCATGGTTAATTACTATGTGTGGGATATGATTGGGACTAAATTGGGATGTCAGTGCTGAAGAGATGCCACCATTGTTGAATAAACTTTTTGAAGCTAAGGTTTGTTGTAGCACATGCCGGTAGGCATCATGGTATAACATCATGAGGACTTGGCCAAAATATGCATGAGGACTGACTCCCATAATCCAATACTCAATAGAAAATAATGCACCAATGATATAAAACATGATGATAATGTAAACATAAGAATAGGGATGGATTCAAGTGTAAGTGTGGACAAGGAATTACCCAATGAATACACATAAACTGAAGTAAGGTAATAGTGATGAAATCAAATAAAGAGATAGATAAACAAATAAAACTAAGCAAAAACAAACAAACAAACAATGGAATAGAAACCATACAAATATTACCCCTAGAAAATAGGTGACAACTAAACAAACAAACAAAATGGGGGAATAGAAGAAAAGGAAGGGGGTGGCCAAGCTATCTCTATATGTATTAGGTAAGTGAGCACTACCTACATAGTTCTATGGATGTAATATCCAATAAAAAAATTAGGTCAAATTTAGTATTCATAGGGAATGGGAAGAAGTGACAACTAGTGAAAACAAATAGAATGGATGTGAGAGAAGAAGAGGAATGGTCTTGAAAAATGGCAAGTGCATGAGAGAAAAAGGCCAAAAAGGATGGTAAAACTAAATGACAAGTGATTTTCTTGTAATTTAGTAAGGGTTTCCAGAATCCTTAAGGCAAATAAGTGGTCAATGTTTTTATATTTTTCTAATAATTTTTCAAATTGTTTTGAAGTGTCACAACTCAATTGAGAGTGATGAGACATTAAATAGTTCAAGCTCACAAAATGATGAGAGCATTTAAACTAAGGTTCCTCACAAAATGATGAGAGTGTGGCTTAGGTTACTTTCAAAATGGTGAGAGAATGGTGGAAAAGGTGACTAAACTGATCTCAACAAGTCTCAAGCACTACCTACATCATCCTAGAGTAGGATCTCAAGTCAGTATAGTTCTGCCCTTACAAAAAATGAATTTGACTAGTGTAGCAGTCAATTCAAACAAAATAATCAAAGTTGGTAAAAAGGCATAATATGACATAGGAAGTGGCAAGTTGGTACGTCAAAGCTTAATGTTACCCCTAGTTTTCCCTTAGGTGGTTATAACTAGGACACAATGGCATAGGTCAATGGTACTAATTTTTTCAAAGGTGGTTATAATTAGTAGTAAGGTTGGTGGTAAGAAAGGAATAAAAAATAAAAGATGCAACTGCTAAAAATTCTATCATATTATTGCAAAATATGATCTCTATCTGAAGTACTTGAGCCAACTGATGAAATTGATCAGATAAATTGATGCTAAAAATGTGTAATGAATGGTAAAAACCAAGGTCAAATGGGCTAGGCTTTAAAACACAATGGGCTAATAGGTTGAAAGCAAAAAGTGGATACAATGAAGAGGAAAGATAAGGATGGTATTTGTACAAAGAAGAATAGTGATAAAATAACATAACTGAAATGGTCCTTGAAGATAATACACCTTCGCGCTCAAGCACAGTACTACTTGAGATGAATACTATTCATAGACTTAAGAAGTTCATCTCCATCTAGTGTGGCAAGCTTGATGCTCTTGATCCATAATCTATAGTAATGATGAAAGGCCCTATCTAGTTTGGTTTGAATTTCTCATTATCTTCTTCTCAACCATGGTATTATGTTGGTTTTATTTAAGAAAAAAATCATGAAGTTAAAATGTTCTATACTTAACATGCTAATTATAGTATCCTTTGAGTCAGTACTGATATGCTTAAAGATTGTTGAGCATAGCTACGCATTTCTCATAAAGGAGGTCTAGCTCTTGCAGGTGAGCTACTCAATAGTCATAATCATCTAGGACATGCTTGAAAGAGATGCATAATGAAGTAAATTTGACCTTAATAGGAAGGATGGCCTCAATACCATAAACAAGTGAGTATGGAGTGGCTCTTATGGGGGTATAATGATTGGTACAGTATGCCCAAAGGGTAGGGAATATATGTAAGTGCCAATAATGATTAGAATCATTGATAATGTTTTTGAGAATATTGATAATGGTTTTGTTAGATGCCTCAGCTTGGCCATTACCTTGAGGGTAATATGCTGTAGAAAAATGTTGTCTGATGTTATATTCAATACATAACTAGTATACATCCTTGTTTTTGAATGATCCTCCATTATTGGATATAATGTCAGAGAGGATACCGTAGCAGCAAATGAGATGGTTGAAGATGAATTTGGAATTTTTTTTTCTAGTCATGTAAGTGAGGGGTATAGCTTCAACCCACTTAGTGAAATACTTAGTGGTGGTAAGGATAAGTTTATGGCCATTAGATGAAGTGGAGTTGATCTTCCCAATGAGGTCAAGTCCCCATGTAGAATATGGCCATGGTGTTAACATCAATTTTAGAGTTTTTACTGGGGCATGAATTAGATTAGCATGTTGTTGACATTTATCACACTTTTTTTACATATGAATTGGCATCTGCATCCATTATGGGCCAATAATAACTAGTACACAAGAAATTTTTAGATAGGACTACCCCACTAGAATGAGATCTACATACTCCATGAACTTCTCTTAATGTTAGTGTAAACTCTACAAAAGTCAAATAATGAAGTAGAGTTCCATAAAAAATATGATGGTAAAGGGTGGATCCAAGTAGAGTATAATGATTGGAATGATGAATGAAGGCTTTGGTTTATTTTAGATATAGATTAGGTGATAGGACATGGTCATGAAGGTAGTTGTAGAGTTATGAGTACTAGATAGAATTAGGACCAATAATATCATAAATCATTGCAATGATTGAAGGTTCATGAGATGGTGCTAATAAATTTTCAATGAGAAATTGATACTCTCTAGCTTTATCTATTTGTCGAATCAGAGAACTAATAGTAGCCATGTCATATGTAGTTATAATACTAGCCCTTGGTATGTGCTCAAATTAAATGTTGGCAATTTTTTGTTTAAGAGTGTCGACCATTATTTTATATGGAACTAGCTTGCCATCTTTAGTCTAAAAATGGTCTATGACTTGATTGATGATTAATTAAGAATCACCATAAACTTGGAGATGAGATATATTCTAATGCACTACTTGTCAAAGTCCTACAATAAGTGCTTCATACTCAACCATGTTATTTTTACAAGGAAAATTGATTTTGAATGATTTAAGGATTATATCCCACTCTAGTGTAATAAAAAATAGGCATACCCCTAATCCATGTGCATTAAATGAACCTTCAAAATATAGCTTCCAAGGCTACTCCTCAAGGGGTGTGTCAATGATGGTCATTATGGATTCATCAATAAATTGAAATGTGAATGGCTATGTGTATGTGAGAGGTGCTTTAATAAGTTGACCTATAAGAACTTGTCCCTTGATTGCCTTCTAAGTGACATATTTTATGTCAAACTCATTGAGAAACATGATTCATTTATCCATTATACCTTGTAAATCTATTTTATATATTAGATACTTGAGTGGATCTACTTTTGAAATGACCATGGTCTTATTATTTAATATGTAATGGCATAGTTTTTGAGCTACAAAAAACCATGGCCAGATAAGCTTTTTCAATAAGTGCAGAGTTATGTTCATATGTAACCAAGGCATATCTTAGGTAGTATATGGCATGCTCTTTTTCATTATCATCATGTTGAGTGAAGACTGCCTTCAGAGCATGGTCGGTAGTTGATAGGTATAACAAGAATGGCTTTCCTAATATATGAGGTAATAAAATAGGTGGATTAACAAGATAGTATTTGAGTTGTTGAAAAGATATTTGGTAGTGATCATCCTAATGAAATGCAACTCCCTTATTGAAAAGGTGTGTAAATGGATAACACTTGTTTACTAACTGAGAGATAAAGCATCAGATTGAATGGATCTTACCCTAAAAAATATGGAGTTGATTTAAATTGGTTGGTGGTGGCATCTTATTTATAACATGGAATTTAGCTAGATTAACTTCAATACCTCTACGAGATATGATGAAGCCAAGTAATTTTCTTGAAGTTACATCAACCACACATTTATTTGGATTGAGTCTAACTTTGTACTCGTGTAATCTTTCAAATATCATATGCAACACTATTGGATGATCAACCCTAGTTTTGGATTTTCCTAATATGTTATCGACATAGTCTTCAATAATATCATACATCATATCATAGAATATGATAGCCATGGCCCTTTGATATGTAGCTCTAGCATTCTAAAGGCCAAATGGCATTACCTAATACCAAAATATTCTCCATGGAGTGGTGAACACTATTTAATGTTGTTCTTCTAGTGCTATTATGATCTGGTTATATCCTAGAAAGCCATCCATTAGTGAAAGCATTTCATAACCTATCATGGAGTTAATGATCATGTCAATATTAGGCAAGGGAAAATCATCTTTATGACAAGCTTTATTAATATCTCAAAAATCAATACAAATTCTGATCCCTTTAGGATTTTTACTAATAAGTACCAAATTAAAGATCTATTTTGAGTAGTTAATAGATCATATACATCCTGCTTCTAAGATTTTTTACAAATCTTTCTTTACCAATACAAAAATTCAAGGATGCATCTTACGTAGCTTTTGTTTTACCAATTTGGTGTCAGGATTAACCACAAGGTAGTGCCGAAGCAAGGTGGGGTATAAACCTGGCATGTCAGAATAGGTCCATGCAAAGACATCTAAAAATTCTCTCAACAAAGATGTAAATATGTCATGTTCCTCCTTAGTGAGGGACGTACCTAATTTTATCCATTTTAGGTTTGATGGAGTCCTGATATTTACCTCTATTGTATCTTTGACTAGGAGGGTTGAATCATCCTCTAGGATAGTAGGTACTGACTTAAACTACTAGATTATGTTAGGGTCCTCTGTTAGGACTTGTTCTTCAAATTCTCCTAGGCATGATGAATCTGAGTCCCCTAATGGGAGATCTGGCCATATGACATAAATAATTACAAATTCTTGAAGAATTTGATCAAATAATTTTTTCTCAAAACTAAACTTAGATCCATAGGTAAGTTCATCATTGGTGGTTTCTTGGTCTAAATTTGAATAAAAATGAACACCCCTATATAATGGCACCTGAAACAAGTTTTCACCACTAGACTGACCTTTATCTTTACTTTTTCCCTAATCAAAAAATGCCTCAAAGATGCTTTCACTTGGGGACCTCAATGTTTTAATTATTTATTTTTGGCTAAGGGTGTTCACTCACTCTCCAAAATAGTCTACAAGATCAAATGTGATTGAGAATCCTAATTTGTGATCTCCTAACAAAATGTTGTCTCTAAGGCCTAAAAAGTCATAGAATGCCTCATCATTCTAGAACTCATCAATTAACATACTAGATTCTTCTTGGTCTTAATCTATTAGTTGGAGATAATATAATGGAAAAAGGTTGCAATAAATGTCTAGGGTAAGGGTACAAATGGCATTGTTATCAAACAAGTTAGTTTCAGCTAGGTTATCAAAGTGAAGCAATGATCAGACTCTACTTCACTATCAACATCATCATCACTAGTCACTAATGTTGAAGTTTGAATAAGATATGTGGGGTCACCCCTAGGTAGTTTAAATCCAAGTCCATAAGGTCTTTGATACTTAGTCATGGAAATTAGCTTGATGATTCCTTGTTGATTCAGTCTAAGGCCTTTTCCTTCATAATTGTGGCACTCCATGATCCTATTGGGAATAGGATACTTTGAATTTTTATAATAATCAACTTAGTTATCATTATATGACCATGGTTCATCCCCTTTAAGAGGGTTAGGTTCTAGGCCAGATGATGGTGCAAATGTGACAGGTGCCTTATCTTTGTTTCTTTATTGCCAATGCATATGTGGGGTGAATTTAGGTCACCCAAAGGTTTTCAGTTTCTAAATGATATTGGTAATATGAAATGTATCATGGGTCACATACTCTCTCAGTCCATTATCTAAAATAGTGAAATGATTAAAATCTTTAGGAGGTAGCTTGTGGGAAAGAGAATCCAAGGTATTAATATCTATGCAATTATTTGGTGAAGGATCAATAAGTATAGCCTTTCCTTTATCCTACTTGGAACTTGGATTCATGCCATATTGATAATTATAGCTTTGAAATTTAGCCTCAAGATGCTTGTAGTGTTCATATGGGTATAAATCTCCTGGAATATTCACTTCCATCTTTGAGTGGGAAAAATTGATACATTGGTGTAGTGTTGACTCATGTAACCAAGGCCTACCTAGAAGAATATTGTATGATAACTCAATATCTAGCACATGGCAAAGTGTATCATCGGTCAAAGCCTAATGATAATTGACAAACTAATGGTGCCTTGTGATTCTCTTTTTTTATTATCATAGGCTTTGATGGTTATTATTTTTGGTTGAAGATCTACTATTCTATACCCAAGAAGCTTGATGAGCTTTAGAGACACTATGTTGAGGCTTGCTCCATTATCTATAAGGACACATTTCAATTTATTCCACTTTATATAAACTTCTATGTATAATGGATTATTATGGAGTGGGCCAAGGGAAGAAATATCACTTTGGTTGAATGTGACTTGTTGGGCTAGAGCTAATTGTCTAACCAAAGCTTAAAATTTATTAGGGGATATATCACTAACAACAGTGGATTGGGACAAAAACTCATTCAAGATGTTCTTGTGGAAAATTGACATTTACAACAACTCTAAAATAGATATTTGGGTTTGTGTCTTATGTAATTATTCCATAATATCAAACTTCTTTTGTTGGTCAGCAGTGAATAGTTTATTCTGAGGCTAAATAGTTAATTGGATGATAGGTGAAGTGGTAGATGGTTATGGGCCTGGGATAATAATCTTTGACCTCCAAGTTGTGATTGCATAATCATGATTAAATATTAGACCATTATTGCTAACAAATATTGGGAATGGTGTGGGACAAGATAGGACAAGTCTTGGTTGTCGGTGCACTCCCATTTGGTCACATGGCAAGGATGAGTTATCGAGATAAGGTCTAAAAGGGGAAGTCCTAATTTTTTGGTTTGCTTGTATGTAATCCTAGGTCAAAGAAAGATTATCTATATAATTTGGATGAATGTTGTTTTTTAGCAACGGTCTAGGTTGATTAATTCTTGGTCTAGGATTAATGGAGATGGTATTAATGCTACCCCCTACAATATGACCTACAACCCTGTTATAGTCATGTGCAACTGCATGGTAGGTTTGTTGGTTGTTACCATTTTGACCTTGGTTTTTTCCATTGTTCTATCATTGTGGGTTCTATTGCTTATTTTATTGATTTTGTTGGTTCAACCTTTGATTTTGATATTGTTGATTTTACTACTACACTAGCCATTGTTATTATTGTCACTAATCATTTTGCTGCTACTGATTGTTATGTTGGGGAAATGGGTTTTGATAAATCCCAAGAGTTTAATTGGAAGTGGAAGCACCATTATAAAATGTTATCTCCCCATTCTCCAACATATTCTCAATTAAATGCTTGATTTGGACACATCTTCATAAATTATGCTCGTTGACCTGACGATAGTCATAGAATTCATTTTCACAATGCCAATAAAGATAAGGAATACCTTGTGGATAATTTTTTGGTATAGGCCAACTAATTAGATTAGTGGTAATAAAATTATGAAATATAGACTCAATAGGTTCTCCTAGGTCACTAAAGACATGATGTGCAGGCATGATTCTCATAAGAGGAGGGTTTTGCAATGGTAAATGATACTATATTTGTTATCTAGGTCTTGGTTATTGTGATTGAGATATTGGTTGGATAGGTTACCAAGTAGGAGTAAGATAAAAAGGTGGTATAGATGATGTTTTCACCATTTGGACATGACAGGATTCGATTACTCCATTTCCCATAACATTCCTATTGCGATTGAATTGTTTTGATCTTTCTTGGTTATTAGCCTATGGTAATTACGATGCTTTCACTTGAATATGATGTTGATGTTAGCCGCTTCCTTGATTAGTACCTTTATTTTAATTAGTTGAATTAATATTGATGACTCCTTTATTGATGAGCACTCACTCGATCAACAAACCTTTGTCAATGATCTCATTGAAAATATGGGCACATTTTAGTTCCAGATGGTAAGCTATCTCACTATGAAATTTTTTAGTAACATAATGGCTAATTGTTTATCTAGTAAACTATGGGTGAAATAGCTTTCAAGGGCTCTCCATCACTATAAATAACTTGAAAAACTCTCACCAACATTTTTCTTTGCTTGTGTTAAGTCCACTAATGAAATCTCATGCTCAAGATTATAGGAAAAGTGTGCACAAAATTATCAAAAAGATCATCAAAATCTGTTACTAAATTTTTAGGAAACTTTAAAAACCACTTCAAGGCTTTTCCAACCAAGATCCTTATAAATAATATCAGAAGGTGTATGCCATTATATGCCACTGGTTGACATGTGACAAAGAATTTGGTCAAATGAGCCTTAGGGTTGCTTTTCCCTTTGTATTTGTCAAATTTTGGTGTTTCGTATCTTAAAGGAAATGGTATATGTAAATACTCAATGTTGAATGGGTAGGAACAAATGTCATCCAATTTGAATTTTTTAGTCTGTTTCCCAGCCTAAATGGTAGCAATTGTAGCCTTCATCTATTATAATTCTTTGGATAAGAAACTGGAAGGAACATTGGTTTGAGGGATAATATTAATTTGGGTAGATAAATGGGAGGTCATAAGTGGGAAACTTTGACTGGGGTATGATGGAGATACCTATTAGGGTACATTGGTCTGGTTGGGGAATGGACCAAGAATATGTATACATGGATTATGATGTACATGAAATTGCATAATTGGTTAAATGATATTATGGTTTGGGTTAGAAATAAAGGTTTGACTTCAAGGATTTTGTGGTTGGGATGGAAGGATATAACTATACTGTGCTTACTATGGTTGAAAAGGGACATGCTATCCACTAATCAAACCTTGATGTCAAGTGGGAACGTATGGATCAAGACCCTATCTCTAAATTTCTAGCACATTTTGAACCAATGGTTGTCTAGTCGATACTTGAGAAACATGGTGACCTCCTTGTTGTATGAATCCCTATGAGGAAGTGAAAATAGGTTGCAAATTTAGCATCTGTCACTGACCAATATTTGCACATTGTTGACTACTCATTGCTTGGTTTTGGATTGGCATATTAGTTTGTGACTGAAGAGGTATGTTTGTTGTTATTTGGTGAGGTAGAACATTTTTTTCCCCTGATTAAGGTAGTAATGTATTTGTCTTCTATTTCATTGATACACTAGATTGTGCCTACTATTGTAGAATACTACTCGTTACTTGTTGAGGAGGATTAGGGTTTGTCACATTCTATCATTGAGGCATGATATTAGCCATTGTTAGATTACATAATCCCATAGGTTGTATGGTTGAGGAAGCAGCCGATTGAGGTTGGAGTGTAGAAACTCCTATTCCCTAGTATGATGATCCACTCATGGGATGAACTATAGGCACATATTGTTGGCTATTTTTTGTGCATTAGTACCACTTTGATCAAGATTAGACATTGTTTGCACATTTTCCACTACATTTGGCTCATTATTCTATATAGAGGTCAAAGACACTTTTTCAATAATGGGCATATGCATCAATTTATCTATCAAAGTGATTTATATGAATGGGTTAGAAATCAGATTCTCTTGTCCAGTTAAGTCTATCAATACTCTTTTTGAAGGAACTAGGTCAATAAGAGGCTTAGTCACCATGCTCATTTGATTGAAATCATGTGCTAGATTTAGGTAGGTTTGATATGCTATCTACATTTGGTTAAAGTGATCTTCCATGATGTTTTTTCCTTGATTAGATATATTAGGGTCTTGATACATTATTTGGACTAGAGCTATAGGATTGCTAGAAGAACCATGCTGATCGTAAATAATATTGTGGGGCACTCTTACTAGACTTGGTAAATTTTTATGGGGAAAGTCTACTAGAAACTTGGACCCTACCTCTATGGATCTAACCAAAATCTCATCTTTGTTCTCTAACAAATGTCGCTTAAACAAAAATGGATCATATGTGGAATCTTTATTAGTAGAATATGACTGTTGAAGAATTGGCTCGTCCATTATGCGTATTATAGCTAGGTATTGTGCAGTTTATTCTTATTCTTGTTCTGAATAGGGTGGTGTGTTAACCAAATAATTAGCAATGGATCTTGGCTTTATGCCCCTAATTAATTATTATAAGAGGGATAAGAATCCATCTCATAAGCAATATTATCTGCATAGGGGTCTTCCACCATTTCTTCTTATACAACTACATTATTAATCCTTGGATTGTACATGAGTCAACTATGAGTGTAGGAATGCATGTTGGGATCCATAGTCAATGCTTTTTAATAAAAGGTCAAAGATTTCTGCAAACTCTAAAAAGGATAGAATCTAAAACAAATGATGTTCTAACTTGTTCTAGATTCATCAAAATGATCAAAAGGTTTATGCAAATATTTGTGAGGAAACAAGCTAGCATGAAGTATCTAATGTTTCATTGTTCACACAAATATAAGCAAGTAAATGGAACAAAAATTGAAATCCCAAAATCTAAGGTCGAAGTGTTTCAAATTATTTTAATATAGGAATTTAAAAGTTGCTAGGTCTTTTAGCCAAATATGGCATCAAAAGCTAGGCTCAAATAAGGCATGTGCTAGGAATTTTGGCCAAATGATGTCAAAAGATAGACTTTAAAATAGATAAGAGTTTTAATCTAATGGATTTGAAACAATTCTAACAAACACTAGGCATTTGATTCTTGGACATGAACTTGATCAACTAGGTGTAAGGTATGAAACAAAAGGCACTATAGAAATAATTTATTTTCTCACAAAAAATGGTATAAAACTTAGTTATTTTGACAAACAAGATAGACAAAAGTGAATAATATAACTGTGTTAGACAAAATATTAGAAAAGTACACTTAGATTGGTCTAAAAATGTAGGAACAAATTTTAACTCTATACAAGAGGGTCTATGAAGCAATATTTGAAATGTTTTGGGTAGCGTAATGACGCTACACTACCCAAAAGGTGTAAAAAATAATTTTATTTTAAAAACTCTCTAAGGTAAAGGCAATTTCCCACTATTTTGATAGTGTAACACTACTTTTATTGACTCAAAATGTTATGGTGCATAGACTCAAAGTGCAAGTGTTTAGCACAAAATGGCTTAAGTCTATCAAGTGATGACAATGATTATGAGTCTTAAACGACCTTCAACCTAGATTAGAAATTAAACCTAAGTTCCCTAAAGTTTAGTGCAAATGGTGAAACCACTTAACACATCAACCATATGAACTTATAAAGGTGCAATTCTGAATTTAGATTATAAGTGGACTTAAAACAACTTTGGTAAAGTTCTAGACTCAATTGGGCAACATAAATATGCCAAAGTGGATGGTATGAATCCAAAGCTTTTGATAAACTTTGAACAAGGTAAATAGATGATCTAACGCAGGAAACATAATGCCTCTTTGTTAAAAGGAAAATGAGGACCATGTGTTTGGTTTGAATTGTTTGTTTACACCAAGTTTTGACTTCAAACAAGACTTTAATCTAGGATAAGAAACCCTAATTAATCACCCTTAGATTCTAAACTGACAAGGTTGCTTAGTATTGTTGGAATCCATCAATATATGTCATTTGAGAGTATTTTTATTGTTCATCCAAAAGTAAATGTGCATTATATAGTAGGTTTTTTACACCCCCCTTCTCTCGAATGACAGTACAGTGACATGGAACTTGAGGCCCACCTTACACTAACAATACTTCTAAAATAAATGGGGATTTGTCTAAGATATAACAAGTTTTTAAACATTTTAGGGGAATCAATTACACAATGACTTTTGTGCCATATAATGTAAAAGAAAATCTTGGATTTTGGGCCTGTATCACTTGGCTTGTTGTAAAAAGGTCTAGTCCTTTTTACAACCACTACATTTTGTTGTTCTCTTAGTGTAGTGTGATGTCCAAAGTGCCACTACGTCCCATGGGCAACTCTAACTAGGAGCCAAATGAAGTCAATTCCAGGAGGTGAAACCTTAGATCAAATATTCCCTAAAAAACTCATGGGAGGTGATGAAATCCCCCTTGCAAGCCAAGTTTGCATTAAAAAAAAACAAAACATGAAAGTAGAAATACTTTAGGGTCATTTTCAAGGTCACCCAAACTCTGATAAGTTTTTGGGGAGTGATTTAGATGACTTTATTTCTAAGCCTTGGACTAGGATACTTTCAATAGGAATGGTGCTTTTGATTCCAAGGGTTCCCTAAAGGGGACAAATAGAAGAACAACACACAACACCCCTCTTTTTACCAAACAAAAATTTAATCTAAACAACTAAGTAAATACAAAATGATTTGAAAAGGCAAGTTCATTTTTAAGCCCAAATGGAAAATGATGTGGTATTCATTTGACCATTTGGTCTTAGTTGCAAACTTTTAAAACATTCACCATAAACATCTAATTTTTTTTAAACACCAAAACAAGGTTCCTAATTTTTTTTAACCATGCAAAAGGTGATCTAAACATGTTTTTAGTAAATGTCAAGCTTGGTTGTGTAACAAAAATGTTAGCATGCCCTTGAGCCTTCAAGCTCTTTTAGGTTTGAAACAATCAATATTAAAAATAGAGCTCTCAGGTCTATGCTTTAAGAAAAACATAGTGACCGACGTTGGTTATATAACCAACAATGGTTACATTTGCTAATCGATGATGGTTATCTAATTGATATAAATTATACTAATGTGACTGATGACAACTATCCAACTGATGTTAGTTTTAATAACCAACATCAGTTAAGCTATCCAATCGATGTCATGTTTTACTAATTGACATCAGTTACTGTGTAAACTTATGGAAAATAAAAATGACAAAATAAAGTTAGAAAATCAATGTTCAAGAGTTTTAATGATCTAATTAAAGATTTTAAAATTGTAGAATGATTTTATTCATATGTGGGATGCATCTTATCCCACCAGGCATGCCATTATGTGATCTAGGAATTCGACCCAAGAGAGGATGGTTAGTATCATGTTAGTTCCCAAATGAAAAAAAAAATGAAAGAAACACACTAACTAACATAACATCTCTAGGCCTAGAAACTAAGGAGAGCTTAGTTAACAAACATGAACAAAATACATAAATAAGATGCAAAATAAACCTTCTTTTACCTCCCTTGGATGCTAAAAAATGCTTGTTGTAGTGGCTTTCTTAGCTTGTGTTCATGAGTCCTTAGCAATGGAAGCTTGACTACCTCCATCTCTCCTTGGCACCTTTGGCTTGTGGCTTGGCTTGGATTGGATTGGCTTGGAATCAATTTGGCATGGTAACACTAATGGCTTATTGAAGATATTTTTTCATTATAACTTTGTACCAAAATAGCTTAGAAATGATGTGGCAAGGCCTCCTATTTATAGATTTTTGTAAATGTCTAGAATCAACTTGAACCATCCATCTCAAGATTGAGATGTGTGGCTAAGGATTAATCCAATTATGCAATTAAAATTAATAAATATACTCTTCAATATTTGGGATAGAGGATCAATTAATAGGCATAGAGGGCATCATGGAAGGCATTGATGAGGCATGGGAGGCATGAATCTTGATATTTGTGGCATTTATGGCTTGGGGATGTCTTCCCAAGAAATGAGCTCACTTGATGATGTAGATATTCATCATCCATTTCCAAAAATAAGTTTTCAACAAGTTTCTTGGAATTATTAATTAGGCCTTGATTTGGATTAATTAGTTCTTAAACATGTTTTAGCACTTTGTGTGCAAATTACTCAAATTGATTAGAATGCCTTGTTATTGGTCCAAAACTTGATTGGATTGGAAGTAGAAGTCCATGTTAGATGCATTAGAACCGTTATCCAATTTAGGATGCTATTGACAAAAAATACCAAAGTCATGTATCTTGTGTAAGATATTTGATAGGAAAGATTAATTCAAATCATTTAGGTGCAGAATTGGCATTTTGACTCACTCAAAATGGTCTGAGCAAAGTTAGCTAGCCCATAAATTGCATTGCCCCATTTAGGGATACCCTGGCCAAAATTGGCACTTGAATATGTCAATTTCAACTCATTTAATTCATTTTAGTGTTTTAAAGTCAAATTGTGTATTTTAAGTGGAATTGGTCAAAAGCTTGGTTGGAGGTTATCAGTGGCCATATTTAGGTGTCTATAGTAATTAGTAGTATTAGTCAGTTTTCAACTTAGTAAATATCTTATAGTTCATTTTATATTTATATAACAATAATAAAAGTAAATTATTATACAAATTAGAGGCTATCATTATTGCATATTTATTCCCTAATTTATTATTCCATCACTTTAACAAACTAGTGTTTTACATTCCATAATCTCCTAAAAATTTAAAACATTTCATAAACCTAACTTCTTTGAACATATGGCTTACAAACCCTAGTATATCATTAGGGTTTCCTTTCTTATTTGTAAAATTTTCTTAGTTTTAGTTTTTAGCCTTTCATCATGATTATTATGATAGAAGTAATTTTTTACTTTTTGGTACAATGTTTGGTGTTTTGTCTTGCATGCTTATTACCTACCATTCATAGAATAATGCACATGTATGTCACTCCTATAAAGGATCACATTATAATTAAATTTACTTCACACATTATTCCACATCATCTTGAGCTACCCTTCTATGGAGAGCATTGTTGCATGGCCAATTTTTAGTTACATTCAATTACTACTTGATGACATAGAGCTAAAATGACTCATTTTATTCCTCCTCCACTTAGACTAGTTGACTACCGTCACTCCCTTCCCACCTCTACTACATGCCCTTGATAAATAGTATATCCTATGGTATGATATATTACTACATGGAATCAAATACTTCCTCATCCCATACAAAAACAATGTAATACCACCATCCCTCACACCCAAAAAATTTAATGGGACCAAGGGACAAACATAAAACATATGATATTGTGGATCAACTAAGAAATAAACTAGCTAAGATTTCTCTATTGTAATTACTTCAAAAGGAAATTATCTTCAAAGATATTATTTTTCAAATGCTCAATGATACATCTATACCTCAAGATATAGAACTAGATTATTTTACATCTATCATGAACACTATCAAAGACTTTGAGGATGTTATATATTTTGGAAAAGAATATTTTCCTTCACATATAATTATCGATAAGAATCTACCACTCTTCATTTAGGGACAAATCAAAACCACCTCTATTAAATGAGTTCTAATTGATAGTGGTTCATGTCCTAACATATGCAACCTCAAATTTGTACAAACAATGAGAGTTGATATATATTCCACTCAGAAGACATATAAGAACATTCAATATTTTGATGACATCACCCAATAAGGATTGGGTTCCATTACATTGAATACCATGGTTGGGCCAAAAACACTATTCCTATAGTTTTAAATTATGCCTAATAATTTATATTACAATTTATTACTTAGGAGACTTTGTATACATGCCATGGAAGTCACACCCTCTACCTTTCATAAATGTGTCAAGTTTTTACATGAGGTATATTTATACACTTGTCTAATTGACAACTAACCTTTTAGATTTTTCAGAGTCACCAAACTTACTACCCTAAGTACATCTTCAGATGGGACAACTCATGTTATCATAAAGTCCCAACCTCATATCATTCCTATAGAACATATGCATATATATGGGATTTTAGTATATAGAACCGTTATTACTGCACCAATTTCATATCTTCTTATAGCACCATTATACATCACCCATGATGGATATTGATCCTCATACAACATAGTTATCCCTACCCACAATGACTGATGATATTTACAGACTAAAATTACCATTACTTGTTAACTTAGAGGAATTATGCATCTAAGACCACCATAGAGGATAACATATAACCCATGAAAATTGATGATTGTTCATGTGAATTGAGATTTATACTAGTAGGCCCCATAGGTTATAGAGATGATTCCAAGGTTGTCATACATTTACCTACATAGCCATCACCACCAATTCACATCTCTATAGATATAGGCCTAGAAATTAACTTACAATTATAGTAGATTATTATATAAAATTAGTATATATGGTTACATTTATGGATATATCTAATTATCTAAATTTAGGTAAATAATACATATGACAAAACACACCATATTTTATAGATACTATTTGATAGAGGATCAATGACACTAACCATAGTTTGACTTAGATCTATTAGTATATTTTCATAGCATGATGATAGAACCTTTTGTAATTTTTATAGGATTACCATAAGTGATACATATGCATGCTCAAAATTATAACATAAAATAAATAATTTCAATGATCAAGGCACTATTTAGATTACACAACCTTTACTTCTACCAATACACACACCATGATGGACTCTTCATTGACATCAACATTCATCAAATGATCCCTTGACTATTCAAGACTTCATTAAGGACTAACACATCTGTCATGTTGCTATAGATGAGGATTTTGATCCCAACACTTGTGCATTGGCATTATTACAACACATAGGACATCAATATATTGAGATACATCATGCTATACATTATCAAGAATCCTTAGGACATATCACACTAATAGTTACATGTGTCGCAAAGGTGGTCAATACACTACTCTTAGTCATGATCATATTCACTTATACATAGGCTACACTTGGTAGTACATGGTTATAGGGAATGGATGCCATAGTTGATCAAATGGATAGATGAATGACTTTCAGTTATGATGGACAATATAGTTTAAATTCTACATGATGGCATAAATTAGAATCATATTTTTCATACAGATACCTCATGGTCCAATGTGGTTTACCCTGGTATTACATGGGAGACTTCTAAAATAGTAGAGCAACATTCCATTTAGATGCATACAATCTAGACTAATGCCAAGGATAAGTCTATATTCATACCAAAAACATGGTATGATGACTATAATGATGATGATTTACTTTGAATTTGGGTAGATTCAATATCTGACTTGGGATGACTTCCCACTAGACCCACTATTTGACTATCCACATCTTATGGATGTGCTCTTAGGTCTAAAGAGGCACTACATTTCATTTCTATATAATCTTAGTTAATTACATATTTTAATTGTACATAGTTTATCTTAATTTTTTCCTTATATATAGTTTCATTTTCATGTTTATTGTACACAACTTATACTTAGAAAACACAAAATTAATATAACAATTTAAAAAATACAAAAAAAATCAAATATTTGCTCAGAAAATACAAATTTTAGATTGTATGTATTTCCATGTTTACATTCCTTATGGTTTATAGGTACTACATATGTTATCTATGTTATTATAGTTATTGTTATCATACATACATGCTTCACTTATTCTCTTTCAGTGTTTACAAATCACAATAGGAATTAGGTCCTCTACACAGATCTAGATTTTCTACTATCAACCCATTGTGGGCACACATAGATACATAGATTGAACAATGATACATTAAGCCATTGGTTTCATCATACTACACAACTTCTAGTTTACCAAGTTATATCTTTCTATACTCTATATCACATATTTGACATTGATTTTATCTTGATATTGATCATATTATACTATTGATATTCTTTTCCAACTACCACTACTATATACTTAGCTTATATACATAGTTGATCTTATATGGATTTATACCAGATGTTCATACATAATTTCATTTCTAGATTTCCTAGCTTAGATTTGATTGTGTCTATTTGTTTCTACAAATATTTGAGGGACTTTAATTATTCCATTATTCTATGGATCTATACCAATTCATTTAGTTATGTGTATGATTTGGACATGTACACATGCCCCTATGTGTGCCTTATTAATTGTGTATGAGGACATTTGAACATGTCCTTCCATGTGTCTCTAATATAACCTTGCTATATGAATATGTGACTATTTGAACATGCCCTTGTATGTTTCATTTTTCTCAAACTTAGTGACATGTGACCTTATCCCTTGTATTGTGGCCCCTTGGCCTACTTTAAATGCCTCATGTGTTTGCATGTATGCTCTCATGTATGCATCATGACCATGACATTTATCTCTTACTTATTACTTGCACACTTAGTTTGTGATTATATGAGGGATCTCATGCATCTCCCCTTCCTCCTTGGGTGCCTTGATAGACATTATGCCCCATATCCCTAGGTGTTACTTAGATTATACACTAGATTTATTGTTCATATACATGATTAGATTGTTCTATCTATCTTGAAAACCTTATTAATGTTAGATCTAACATAAATTATATACTACCAACTTATTCATATATTATTTTACATTCTAATGTCATGTATACACATTATATTAGTTTATCATGTAGATATCATATATTTTTAGTGAAATACATATGATGCATATCTTTTATTTTGAGGATAGTTATTGCTGAGGTTTAATAACTCCCTTAAAAAGAGGGAGAATTCACAAGGGTTTGTCATAGATATCAATCCATCCTAATTCACTTAAAACATAATTTTCTGCATGAAACATAGATTACAGAGCTCAAATTCAGGAAAATATAGTGAAAAATGATTGCATACAGATCAATCTCAGTTTTGTACATAAATAACAACTTTTGTCAATAACATGACAAAAGGGACACTAGAATAGTGAAATATTTTCCAAGGGATTATGATACTATCTAGTAGCCCCAAAAATAGAAAATTCTAGAATTTAAAAAAGAAGTACAATAAGTACAGACCATGTTTGCATAGTTTTAGTCACATGTTATCAGATATGCTCATTGTATACTTAGTTATACATATAATTACATATGTTTTGATAGGTTAGGGGTATCATCCATGGCATGATCAATCTATTTTTAGTTTCACATGCTTAGACATAGATTATTATGACTCAATACATAATCCTTATGCACATATATTAGATTTGGGGTTATGTACACGACACATTATTTGAATATATTCTATATGACACAAGTGATCTTAGGTGGGATGATAGTCCCATATCATTATCCATGTTATTACCATAGGGAGGATTAAAAAAGTTGATTATTCAATAAATCAAAGAGAAATGCATAAAGAGCTAAACAAATCAAGCCAACTAATTCTAACAGGGGGTTTACAAATGATAGTAAGAAACAAATGAAAGAAAGTAATTATCAATTAACTTCCCAAGTGGTTCCACCACCCAAGAGTGGCTCCAAACATGTTCTCCCCTTAATCTAGTTCTCTAGTCTTTATCAACAATGGCTTCTTTGCTCCTCCATTGCCTCAAGAACTCTATGCATAACCTAGGCTTAATAGAAGAAATATCTAATCTAGCCTATCAATTGAATCTAATCCAAATACAAATAACACAATAATAAAAACACAAATGAATTGTAGAGAGATTTTAGAATTATAATTTTACACAATTTAAGCTTTTTAATTATGAGTGTGAGGCCTTCTATTTATAGATTTTCCTATTTGATTAGAATGAACCTAAACCACCCATCTCAAGATGAAGATGTGTGGCTAAGAATCCATTAAATTTTGAGGCTAAAATAAATAAATACCCTTTAAATATTTGGGATAGATAGACATTAAAGAGGCATGGGAGGGCTTAATGAGATATTTCTGGCACTTATGTCTTGTGTATGCAACTCCATAGATGATGTCTCCAAGTGATGCAAATATTGAGAATCAATTTCCAATATTAAAATAATAAATAAATTCCATGGAAAATACACTTAAGCTTTTGATTTGAATTAATTATCTTTAAAAAATATTAATCAATAGTTGTGCAATTCTTTGGAAATTGGCCCTCAATTAATCAAAATGGTCAGAAAGTCATATTACTAGGTTATAATTTAACTCGGGAAGAATTGGAAGGAGATATTAGATACATTGGAACCATATTCCCGTTTAGGATATTTACAAAAAAAAATAACAAAAGTATGATATGTGTAATAAATAATTAGAAGAAAATATTGTTCCAGAGTATAAAAAGGTGAAATCATCATTTTGACTCAAAATTAATTGATCAAAGTTAGGTATCACATAAAATGCATTATCCCATTTAGGTATACATTGGCCTAAATTGACACATGTATAGGAAAAAATCAAACCATTTAGTTCATTTTTAGTAAATTTATCCTAAATATATGCATTTGAGTACAAATTGAGTAAGATTGACAATTTCAACACAAATGGTGTTAGGAATTGGATGTCTACATTTTGCCCCTATTTGAGAAAGCGTAGAGAGACATTCAAGAAAAACATCTTTTTAAAGAAAAGAGTTGTCAAAAATAAATTATAAATGACCCATGATCCCCCCTCGAGAGGATATACTAGGATGATAGAGAAGGATGGACTATTGAAAAGAGAGAGAAAGTGAGACTAATGCATCAAATAGATCACATCCAAATTAACTAATGCTTACACATGTGATTACCATCAATGATAAAAATATAATTAGAGGTATAATGGGCCCCAAATATGGGGGGAATGGGAAGGATTTAATAGATAAATGTGAGGGACACACTTTTAACACACCCAACTTGAGAGTGCAAGCTACATGCTTATAACATTGATCAATCCCAAGACAAGTTGCACACTAAAATAGTGCCATCATGGGTAGTAGTGTGGAGATCTCATAATTATAGGAAAAGGAGAATGTGGTTTTCATAAAGATGATAATAAAAAGTTCCCCAGTAGATAATATTTGATTGTGATACAATAATTATGCCCCAATAGGGCTAATTTTGATCATTGACAAAGAATAAAGAATGTTCTTTCATCTATAGGTCTGATTTAGATTTGTGACTTAACTCAAATGTTGTGCCCTAGCATGGGAAAATTGGAAGCATTATCTCAAGGAGATAATCTAATGTATAGATTAAAATGAATAGGTGAAAAGCTAGATGCAATGGTGGAATGGCTATTAGAGCCACAAAAAACCATGTATATGAGAATACACAAAATGATGAAAAAAAGAAGGAAGATGGATAAACTGACCTTAATGGAAATTTAGTGCTACCTACATTATCCATATGGACCTCAAGCCAATGTAGTTCACCTATAAATGGGAGAGAATGGAATGAGGGATGTAGAAAAATAACCAAAGATTGATTAGACTCATGATGTATGTGAAGAGATGCACATCTAAACATAAAGTCAGGTGTTAAACCTATTGAGCCTAGTTCATGCATAGTGTTCTTAAGAACTATTCATCAGAGTTGTGTTGACATTAATGTTGGGGATCAACCAATAATGGATTACACTTGTGAAAGCAATAAACGTAGAAATAAATCAGATAGATAAGTAACTGAAATGATAAATAGCATAGAACAAGATATACAAGAAAACACCCTAAAAACTTGTATTAAAACTCTTTACAATAGGAATACAATTGAAGAAACTTCGTTCTTCCACACCTCTCTCAGATGCACACAAGATCTCTCACTAGATCTCTATTCCTCAAGAGCTCTCTCTCAAGTACAATCAAATCCAACAACCTGGATTGATGCAACTCAGTACTGTCCTTCAAACATTCACAATGTTCTACTCATACTATTCCACACACTAAGCTAAGAAGATCTTTCCTACATATAGAAATAGGAAACTTGAGCATGCTCTTACAATAAACAGTTAAGCCTCTTGAACAAGGGCTCTAAAAATAATATTGCTAATAATAGAGATGCGAGCTTGAGTCCACAACTCAAACTCATCATGCAAACACTCGCTTCTGTCCATGGAAATAGCTTTCTGGACACGCAGGTAACCGACGTCAGTTCCTGCCTGTTCGCCTGTGACCGTCACCGGCCGACCCTACTGCCGACGTCGGCGCCTCTGTAACTGCAACTGACCGACGTCAGTCGCTCCTGACCGACACCGGCATCTGTGTAGACCCGAAACTATTTTGTATGCTCCTTGGTGAAGCTTTTAGCTCCACACCCTAACAATCTCCCACTTGGAGATAAACCAGCTGCACCAGTACCTGTACAGCAACATCTTCTAGCTCCTCCATCTTCAACTCAATCATGAAGACCAATAGAAGTTGAATGAAGATTCAACTTCTCCTTAGTAACCGGCTTTGTTAGCATATCAACAGGATTCTTGTCTGTATGGATTTTCTCCAGCTTCAACTCACCATCTTCTAATACCTGTCGTATGAAGTGATACCTTAGCTGTATGTGCTTTGTTCTTGAATGAAAAGCCAAATTCTTAGCCAAATGGATTGCACTCTGACTGTCACTGTACAATCTGCAACTCTCATGCTCCCTACCAAGCTCATCCATGAACCGTGTCATCCATATCATCTCCTTGCTAGCTTCTAAGGCTGCAATATACTCTGCTTCTATAGTTGACAAGGCAACAACCTTCTGCAACTTAGATATCCAGCTAACCGCCGTTCCACCTACAGTAAAAACATAACCTGTGGTGCTTCTCCTGCCATCCAAATCACCTGCCATATCTGAATCTACATAGCTATGTAGAGAAGTATCTGAACCTCCATAGCACAAGTGCCTACTGCTGGTTCCTCTCAGATATCTAAGGATCCATTGAACTGCTTTCCAATGTTCCTTTCCTGGATTGGCCATATACTTGCTTACTACTCCCACTACTTGGGCAATATCCGGTCTAGTACACACCATTGCATACATCAAACTTCCTACCACGGAAGAATATGGAACCTTACTCATGTACTCTACCTCTTCATATGAATTGGGACATTGTTCTTTACTTAACTTGAAATGTCCAGCCAAAGGTGTGCTTACCGGTTTAGCATCCTGCATATTGAACCGTTTCAACACCTTGTCCACATAATCTTCTTGAGACAATATCAACCTGTGATTTTTCCTGTCTCTCCTAATGCTCATGCCAAGGATTTTCTTTGCTACTCCCAAATCCTTCATAGCAAATGTTTGAGCTAATTTTACCTTAAGCTCTGAGATATCCTGCATGTGAGACCCTGCAACCAGCATGTCATCTACATACAACAATAGAATAATATATCTACCATTATCAAATCTCTTGAAATACACACAATGGTCTGATTGACATCTATTGTAGCCATGCTCAGTCATAAACCTATCAAATTTCAAGTACCATTGCCTAGGAGCTTGCTTGAGGCCATACAAGCTTTTCTTCAACCTGCACACAAACTTCTCCTTACCCTTGACCTCGAATCCTTTTGGCTGTTCCATATAAATTTCCTCATCCAAATCTCCATGAAGAAACGCTGTCTTAACATCTAGCTGCTCAAGATGCAAATCCTCAAAAGCAACCAAAGACAATACAACCCTTATTGAAGTCATCTTAACAACTGGAGAAAAAATCTCACCAAAGTCAATACCTGGCTTTTTGCAAATCCTTTAACAACCAATCTGGCCTTATATCTCATCTGTCCATCCTCACCTTCCTTCAACCTATAGGTCCATCTATTCTTAAGTGTTCTCTTACCAGCTGGCAATTCAACCAAATCCCATGTTTGGTTCTCTCTTAAGGACTCCAACTCCTCAACCATGCCACGCTCCCACTCACTCTTGGACTCCACCTGTATTGCTTCTTCAAAACTCTCTGGTTCTCCACCATCGGTTAGCAATAAATAATATAAAGAAGGAGAATATCTAATTGGAGGCTTACTCACCTTTTCTGACCTCCTGATGGGTGTCTGAGACTCATCTACAACACGCTGTCCACCCAAGTTCTTTGACAGTGACCGACCTCGGTCACCTGTAGACCTGTTACTGGCTGACATCGGTTCTTCCTGACCGACCTTGGTACCTGTACGGCCGACGTCGGTCTCTATATGGCCGACGCCCGTTCCTGTCCTACCGACATCGGTTCCTAACCTGCCGACGTCGATCTCTGTGTTTTCATGTAAGTGATTATTTCTTTTTCCCGTGAGCTCATCTTGGACTTTCACCTCATCCAATTCACCATTGCTCTGCTCAGACTGATTCAACTTCCTTAGCTGATCACAATACATCACTCTTTTGTTGAAAACAACATCATGGCTCCTGATTACATTGTTAGTTTCTAGATTCCACAATCTGTAACCAAAATCATCTGAGCCATAGCCAATAAACGTGCATCTCATAGACTTAGCATCAAGCTTCTTTCTATTTTCCTTATCTATATGCACAAAGGCTTCACAACCAAAAACTTTGAGATATGAGAGATCAACCTTTTTACCTGTCCATGCCTCTTCTGGAATACCACCATCCAGAGCTGTAGAGGGTCCTCTATTAATTAGGTACACTACAGTGTCAACAGCTTGTGCCTAGAACTGTAAGGGCAAACCGGCATGCAATCTCATACATCTTGCACGCTCCATTATTGTCCTGTTCATCCTTTCAGCAATACCATTCTGCTGAGGTGTCCTTGGAACCATCCTTTGCCTATGGATTCCATGCATGTAACAATAATCTCTGAACTTATGATTGCAGAACTCACCACCGTTGTCTGATCTCAGGCACTTTAATCTTTTACCTGTTTCATTCTCAACCATAGCTTTCCAAACTTTAAAAGTATCAAATACATCAGATTTTCTTCTAATACAGTAGATCCATACCTTCCTTGTGGCATCATCTATGAATGATACATAGTACTATGATCCTCCAATGGAAGCAACCTGAGCCGGTCCCTACACGTCTGTGTGAACAAGCTCCAACTTGTGCCTCTTCTTAGTAGACCCAGTTTTGAGAAAACTAACCCTTTTCTGTTTTCCAAATACACAGTGCTCACAAAACTCTAGATCTATGCCTTTTAAATTTGAAAGCATACCTTTAGACTTAAGAATAGACATCCCCTTCTCACTCATGTGGCCAAGCCTTGAGTGCCACAATTTAGCGTCCACATCTGAAGTAGATAAAACTGAAGGAGATTTGTTAGTAACACAATTACACAAATAGAGAGTACCTTCTCTCTTACCTCTGGCCATAACAAGTGCACCCTTGGTCACCTTCCAAGATTCTGCTGTGAGAGTTACTGTACAACCCTCATCACCTAGCTTACCTACAGAAATCAAATTTCTCTTCAAACTAGGAACATGCATCACATCTCTCAACACCCATGTGTTGCTATTCTGCATCTTCAGCTGCACTTTACCTTTGCCAGTTATTTTACAGGGCTCTTCATCCCCTAAGTACACTATTCCAAAATCTCCATGGATATAGTCACTAAAATATTCTCTGTTAGGGGTAGCATGGAAAGATGCACCAGAATCTAATACCCAAGATTCTATATTATTATGCAGAGAGAAAATTAAAGCATCCTGTGCAATACCTGCAATCTTGGCTTCTTCCTTTCCTTCGTGCTGGTTGTCCTCCTTAGGCTTTGACCAACAATCTCTGCTTATGTGCCCCATCTTTCCACAATTCCAGCATTGTGGCTTCCTGCCATTTCTGGATTTAGATCTGCCTTTCCCCTTTGACTTGGATCTTGCTCTGCGTTTCTTGCTCTTCTCTTTTTGCCTTCCCCTGCTCTCAAAACTTAAAGCATTCCCAGATGCCTCTTCTGTGTTTTTCCTGTGTATTTCCCCATTTAAGATAACACTAACAACATCCTCTACTTTCAAAATATTTGATGCAGATGCAGTATTACTTACTGCCATTACTAAGCCATGCCAGCTTTCAGACAAAGAACATAATATCAAAAGAGCTTTAACTCATCATCAAACACTATATTCACTGAACTTAATTGATTCACAATACCATTGAAATCATTCAGATGAGTAGAAACAGATCCACCTTCATTCATATGCAAATTAAATAACTGCTTCATAAGATATACCTTATTGGAAGCTGAGGGTTTTTCATACAGATTTGCTAACGTAGTCATCAACTCTATTGTAGACTTTGCTTGTGATAAATTGGATATCATAGTGGATGCTAGACTCAGTCTTATAGACCCCAGAGCCTTTCTGTCAAGAACTTCCCATTCTTCATCCTCCATGTCTTTGGGCTTCTTTGCAATACCTCCTAACGGTAAGTAGAGATCTTTTTGATACAGATAATCCTCTATCTGCATTCTCCAGTGTTGGTAATTTTTGCCATTGAACTTTTCCATTCTCAATTTACTTTCATCTGCCATTGCTTCTCCCACTCAAACAGAAATCCCTGTAAGAACCTGTAATCAATACACACTACACAAATCTGAACCACCTGTTAGTGAACCTAAGCTCTGATACCACTTGTTGGGGATCAACCAACAATGGATTACACTTGTGAAAGCAATAAATGCGGAAATAAATCAGATAGATAAGTAACTGAAATGATAAATAGCACAGAACAAGATATACAAGAAAACACCCTGAAAACTTGTATTAAAACTCTTTACAATAGGAATACAATTGAAGAAACTTCGTTCTTCCACACCTCTCTCAGATGCACACAAGATCTCTCACTAGATCTCTATTCCTCAAGAGCTCTCTCTCAAGTACAATCAAATCCAACAACCTGGATTGATGCAACTCAGTACTGTCCTTCAAACATTCACAATGTTCTACTCATACTATTCCACACACTAAGCTAAGAAGATCTTTCCTACATATAGAAATAGGAAACTTGAGCATGCTCTTACAACAAACAGTTAAGCCTCTTGAACAAGGGCTCTAAAAATAATATTGCTAATAATAGAGACGCGAGCTTGAGTCCACAACTCAAACTCATCATGCAAACACTCGCTTCTGTCCACGAAAATAGCTTTCTAGACACGCAGGTAATCGACGTCGGTTCCTGCCTGTTCGCTTGTGACCGTCGCTGGCCGACCCTACTGCCGACGTCGTTCACTCCTGACTGATGCCGGCGTCTGTGTAGACCCGAAACTATTTTGTATGCTCCTTGGTGAAGATTTTAGCTCCACACCCTAACAATTAAGACTTTGAGACTAGATCATAAAGCTCTTTCTATAGAAAAATAAATTAGGCATCATAAGTATAAATAACTCATAATGACATGGATGTGTGGATTTGGTTCAAATGTGAACACTTATAACTAAGGATAATGGTAAAATAATGACCAAGACCAGAGTTACAACTGTTAACATTTAAACAAAAAATCAAATATAAAGAAAAGGATACAAATAAATGAACCAAATTAAAATCAAGATATGAACAATTGAGACTTATGTAGGAACAATAATGCTCAAAGACAAAAATCAAGAATGTCTTAATGACATGAAATCAAGATATAAATAATCAAGATCTATGTGGACCATCAAGATGTTCTTGAAGATAAAAGAAAAAAGCAAAAACATATAGGAAAACACAAGACCGAGCTAAGATAAGAAGTAATAAAAAGAGAAAAGGAGAAGAAATTAGTGAAGAGGTGCAAAAGCACATTAAAACACCAATAAAAACAATAAAACACCAATAAAAATAAAATAAACACACATAAATAAAAACCAAGTTAGTACATTTTAAATAAAATTATTCATACATGTGTGAGAGAGGCATTACTTTCCACCACAACATAATAAATAAAAATGATATAAAAGTTGTTAATTAAAGAGGTACAATGATATAAAAATGGGGGAAGAGAAGAAAAGGAAGGGGTTAGATGAGATGAATCCAGATGTACAAAAAAATTTGCTACTACCTACATGGTTCCATGGATGCATTTTCCAACATGAAATTTAGGACAAATGTAGTTCTCTTAGGAAGTGGGATAGAAGACATGATGATGATCAGAACATAACATTGATTGTGTAGAATAAAAGGGAACCATGCAGTAGGAAAAGATCATGAGATAAAAAGATTTCCTTATTCTCTTGTCTATAGAAAAAGATGCAAAATACTATTCTAGCTAAACTAATTTTTAGAACTGGCATTGAAGTTGTTTATAATTCTGATGAGACATAATTACGATCATAAGGAGTCAAGGGATAAAAGTGTGGAAGTTACAATAATCCCAAGACATAATAAAGAATATGGTTCTCTAAGAGAATGGTCCAAAGAGCAGGTTCCAACACATGGATGGTAAATGGTGGGATAGAGAATATTGTTCTCTTTTGAGAATGGTACAAATAATATGGTTTTCAAAGAGGACAACCTAGGGTAGGATAAAATTAATTTAGAGTGCCAACAGTTCAAAAATATTTCACTATCTAAAGTCATGAAAAGCTGTCCAGGGTAGTATAAAATGTGTTCAAGGTAGGATAAAATGGTAGGACAAAATTACTTTAGCACAAGTTTCCCCAAGTAAGGGGTCTTTTAGATAATTATTCAAATTTGGTCATGTGTAGAACCTCTTAAGGTACACAATGTTCATGGGCTCTATAAGTTCTTCACCATTCATTTTAGCCAATCGATATGATCCTAATCCATAGTTCACTTTGATAACAAATGGTCCCAACCAATTAGGTTGAAACTTACCTTTTTTATTATATTCAAAATTTATGTTCTTTTGGTTCTCTTTCAAGACCAAATCACCAATCTCAAAATACGAAGGGAGAATGTGCTTGTTGTAGCTTCTTTGCAATCTATTTTGATAGGCCTACAAATTTTCTAGGGAAGCCAAACACTTACCTTCAAAAAGTTTGAATTTTTGTAGCCTTGAAACCTTGCATTCCCCATTATATTCAATGTGCTCTAGGGATACTCACATTGATGGAATCTCGATCTCAATTAGGATAATAGATTTAGTACCATAGACAAGGGAGTATGGAGTGGCTTTTGTTGGGGTTTGATGATTGGTTCTATAAGTCGAGAGGGTAGGAAAGATTTTTAAATGCCAATTATGGCCAACATCATTGACAATCTTATTTAAAATTTATATAATGGTATTGTTTAATGCCTTGGCTTATTTTTGGCCTTGCAGGTTATATGGAGTTGATTTATTGTATTTGATATTAAATTTGGCACAAAGGTCTTTCACATCTCTATTTACAAAGGATCTACCATTATTAGATATAATTCATGTTGGGATACCATATCGATATATGATATGGTAATGGATGGATTTGGTTATTTACTTCTTGGTAACATAAGTGAGAGGAATGGCCTCAATCCACTTAGAAAAGTACTTGGTATTAGTTAAAATGTACTTATGTCCATGTGAAGATGTTGGATTTTTTTAATGAGATCGACACCCCATGTTGAGAAAAGCCATGGTGTTATGATTGACTGTAGTAGTAAGAAAATTCATGTATAAAATTTTCATGTTGCTAAAAAGGGACACACTTCTTTACATAATTACAAGCATCAGTCTCCATTTTGGCTAGTAATAGCCTATTCTGAGGAGCTTCTTTGCTAAAACTACATCATTGGTGTGGGTCCCATACATTCCTTCATGAACCTCCCTTAGCTCTAGTTTGTTTTCTCTCAAAGATAAATAATAAAGAAGTAATGAGGATATAATGTGATAAATGATGAAGGAATAGTTTTTTTCTATTACTAGATAAGTTGACTAGGAATACGTGATCATGGAAATAGTTATAAAAGTCTTAGAACTATGGTAGTTTAGATGGGGGATTGGGACCAACAATGACACATATCCTTTCTAAATCTATTATAATATGTGAAGGCCAAAGAATATTTTCAATTAGAAACTAATACTCTTTATCACTACATCAATCTAAATCATCAAAGCAATCATCACCATTGCATTGATGAATGTATTGTTTGCTCTTAAAACCTGTTCAAACTGCAAATATTTAAAATGTGTTTTAAGGTTATTGATAATTTTATTGTAAGGAATAAACTTGTCATCTATGGTTTGATATTGATCAATGGTTTGATTGATGATTAAATATAAATCACCATAAATCTTTAAACTCTAAATATCCCATTGTATGACAAGGTGAATCCCTATAATTAATGCCTCATACTCAACCATATTGTTTGTACAATGAAATTGTATATGAAATGCTTTGGGAATTAGATCCCTCTAAGGTATAATTAATAATATGTCAGCTCTAGATCTACAAGATGTAAAGGAGCCATCAAAATATAGATTCCATTGTTTAAGTTCTTGCAATGCTTATTATATTTCCATAATAGAAACATCTGAAAAGTTGAATTTGAGAAACTGAGTGTCTTCAATAAGAACTTCTGCAAGTTGATCTACAATAACCTACCCCTTGATTGATTTTTGATTTTCATTCTCAATGTGAAATTAACTTAGGATTATGACCCACTTATCCATGAATCCTTGATGAGTTTCTTTAGACAACAAGAATTTGAGAGGATCTACCTTGGCAATGATAATAGTTTTATTGTTTATCATATAATGTCATAATTTTTGAGTAACAAACACCATAACTAAACACACTTCAATAAGAGTATAATTATGTTTATAATCCACCAAATTATGACATAAATAATAGACTACACATTCTTTACCTTGATCATCATGCTAGGCTAAAAGTGCACCCAGTGCATGCTCTGTCATATATATGTAAAGAAGTAGTGGTCTTCTAGGTGCTGACAGTCTCAAGACTAGTGGATTGGCCAAATATGTCTTGAATTTACAAATTATATGTAACAATATTCATCCAATTAAAACAAAATCCCTTTCTTTAAGATATGGGTAAATGGATGGCACTTATCTCCCAGTTGAAAAATGAACCTATGTATAGATAACATCTTTCCTTGCATGCTTCATAACTGTTTAAGATTGTTTAGTGGAGGCTCTCCATAATATCCTTAGCCTTAGTAGGGTAGACTTAAATCCCTCTTTGTGATACAATGAAACTTATTAATTTACCTAAAATTACTCCTAAGACACACTTCTTAGGATTTAGGTGGAATTAATATTCACGCTCCTCTCAAAGATTATTTGTAGAATGTTAGGATGCCTAGATCTTGTTTATGATTTTGATAGTATATCATCAACATAGGATTAAAAACTATCTTGCATCATGTCATGAAATATGATAGTCATTTCATGTTAATATTTCGCACCAACATTCATCAAGCTAAATGGCATGACTTGGTAATAGAATGTTCCCTATGGAGTGGTGAATCCAATATTATGTTGATATTCTTGGGCTATCTTGATTTGGTTGTATCCAAAAAACCTATCCATTAAGGATAACATCTCATACCCAGTAGTTGAATCAATGATCATGTCAATGTTGGGCAAAGGAAAATCTTCTTTGGGGCATGTTTTATTGATATATCTAAAATCAGTAGAAAGACATATACCTAATGTCTTTTTACTCAAAATAACTATGTTTGAAATCCATTTAGAGTAGTCCAGTGGTCTAATGAAGCCTGATCCTAATAACTTTTCTAGTTTGACTTTAACCAATAAGGTGATGTGTGAATACATCTTCCTCAATTTTTGCTTGGTTGGCTTGGCATCAGGATGAATAAAAATATGATGTACAACCAAGTCTAGGTCTAAGTCTGGCATGTCAGAGTATACCCATGCAAATATGTCAATATAATCATTAAGAATGGATATAATATGTTCACATTCTACTTTAATAAGGGAAGCTCTAAGATAAATGATTTTGGGTTCTTCATAATTTCCCAGGTTAACTTATGTTGTGTTTTACACAAGGAGTGTGAATCCATCTTCTAGAATTGTAGGAAAGATATGATTATGGTCATCTTCTTTTGATAAATCTTCTTTTTTTTCTCCCAAAGTTATGGATAGTGTGATGAATCAAAATAAACCATCTTAGGTAATGGCCAAGTAGTAAGAACCTATGGAAACTCAAGAGTGAGACACTAATTTTTTATTTTTTGTTATTCTAAAGAGATACTTATACTAGCTATAGAACTTAGGCTAGATAAACCTTTTGTGTCCTAAGGGGATGAGCAAAGTTTCCCACTTGAGAGTGCCTAAAATAGGTTTTCACTCAAAGGCTTGTCTTTTCTTTACTTTTTCCCTGATCAATGAGTGCCTCAAAGAGGTTTTCACCTGAAGATATCAATGTTTTATCTTTATTATGACCAATAAAGTTTGCCTATCAAAATTAGGTAGAAGGATATAATGAAAAATTAAAGCCTTATTTGTGATCACCAATGATCAATCCATCTCTTAGGCCCATGTATTCTGCAAGTGATTCTTCATTATAAAACTCATTGAGGCATATGACCATTTTTTTTTTTGTCTCAATCAATGAGGTCAGGATGGCAAAGGCATAAGGAACAATGATGTTTTGCTTTAGTTGTCTAATTATAGAAAAATTATATGTAGGAGTCTAGCTCAAGAAGTTCTAATGGTAAAAATATGATGTTATGCTTTAGGATGGGAATGGCCAATATAACAGTTTATTATTTTAGGATGGGAATCTCTAATGGTTAAATTTAAAATGGATTTAGAATCATATAGGTCCATGCCATCAAGCTCATAAAAAATGGTATAATGTTATGATGTGTCACTTCTAAGAGTCTCGTCACTAGTCACTTTAGAAGAGTCACTATTGAAAGTCTTGAGGTCACCACCGGGTGGTATATATATGATACCATGATTCAAATTAACTACTATATCTAATAAGGGTTCTAAGATTCCTTGTGCTCATGGGCCAATGCCTTTACCTATATAATCAAGATGGTCCATGATCTGATTAGGGATAGGATACTTTAGATTCTAAAAATAATTAGCAAGGCCTTAAGAATTTAACCATCCTCCCTTGGTAAAAGCCTCTCAATCTTTCTTTGGTGATATAATAGGTACAAAAATTGATGGTGGTTTTCATTGTTTTTTCTTCAGTTTCCAAATCATGGTGGGTCCATTAGGATTATTTGAAGGGGTAGGCTTACCAAATGTTTTTGGATATTTAGGAAACTTTACAACATGAAAGGCATCCTTAAGACTATATGTGTAAATGCCCATGTCTTCAATAATGACTTGCTTCACAATAGTTGTAGGAAATAGATCAACCAAAGTGGAAGTGAGATCACTAGGGTTGATATGATTGGATGAAGGTGGATGTGAAAATATAGCCTTATTTTTCTTCATAATGAATTTAGAACATGGACAATAGTTATAATTATGGAACTCAAACTTAAGATATTTGAAATATTGATAAGGCTATTGATTTGCAGGGATAGTAACCTCGATCCCATTGTGGGGAAACTTAAGGCACTAGTGGACGGTGGAGGGAATAGCTTGTACTTCATAGATCTAAGGATGACCAAGAAGTATGTTATAAGGTAGTTCAATGTCTACAATATGAAGTAATTTTTGATGTGAAACATACCCAATAATGATTGGTAACCAAATTGTACCAATAAACTCACTCTCAATGTTGTCATTAGCCTTGATGGTGATTGTTTTAGGCTGAATGTATTTTGCAGTGTAGCCCAATCTTTGTACCAACTTAAAAGATATGATGTTTAGCCCTGAACCATTATCTATAAGAACCTTCTTGATCTTATGATTTTTAATGATTACTTCAGTGTACAATGGGTTATTATGGCTCGATCCAAGTGTAGAGATGTCTTTTTGATCAAATGTTACTTGATGAAATAAAGAAAAATGTCCCATAAGGTTCTAAAATTGTTCATAGTTTATATAATTTGGAATAGTGGATTCTTTTAAAAGGATATTTAGGATATTTCTATGGACTTTATATATTTTCAAGAGATCAAAGATGGAAATATGTGTAGGGGTTTTGCTCAATTGGTTTGATAGAATATAAGGCTTTTCAACATTAGTACGTGTCAACTTGGATTTGGTTGGCACAACAATTAGCTTTGGATCCATTGGCATAATGTTCACATTGGAGTCTATAGAAGTAGGTGAAGGGTGCTTGAGAGTAACTCATGAGTGTCTAGTTGTGACTATGTAATCTAGAGGTGGCAATGCGCCAATATAATTAGAGGAGAAAGGCAAAGGGACTTGGAGGGTAACTCATGAGCATCTAGCTATATTGTTATAGTTTCAAGTTAGTAGGGAGTAATTATAATTAGAGGAAGGCTATTGTATATAAATATTAACCCATGCAAATGGAGTCACACCAAAATTATGTGAGCTTGATGTAGCATTATTAGGGGGAGAGGGTGTTGACCTTATAATAATGGGTCCCATACTATGAGAAGCATAAGATGGTTCACATGGTTTGACAATAATAGTGGAAATGTGGTTTGAAAAAATGCTTCCCATGGTGTTATCATAGTCATAAGGCATGTTGTTGTAACCCACATTATGGGCATTATGATCATGATTATTCTCATGCTAATTATGATTTTGACCATGATTCTTGTTTTGATTCTACCTATGTCCTTAGATTTGTCCTTGATTTTGGTTGTTTGTTGGTGGTGGATGATTGTGTTGAGGAAATGGGTCCTTTTAGATTCTTATATCTTGATTAGGGGCTTGCTTAATCTTAAATTTGACACTTTCAATGAGATCTTCAATAATGTGTCGTAATTGGATGCAATGATATGCACTGTGACCAACAACATGATAGTAGTTGAACCATTAATTCTCTTTAGTTTTTGGTTGTTTTTGAGGAAATGGCCTTGGTATTAGACATACAATTAGGTTAGCTACTAAAAAAATTTGAAGCACTATTTTAATTGGTTCTCCTAACTTGCTGAAGACTCTAAAACTATTAGGATTTGTCCTCCATGGAGGTTGTTTCTACAAATTAAGGGGTGGATTAGGGGGAGCTCATTATATGTTTGGGGGAGGTGGAGCCTACACCATTTATATGTGCCTTGTTTTAGTCACCCCATTTCTAACCATGTTCTTGTTAAATCCCTTGGGATTTTCTTACACAACTATTTGATTAGATGATTGGGTTTGATTTGAAGTTTAACACTACATGTAAATCTTGACAATACCCTTAGCAATAAGATCCTTATCAATCTACACCCCTTTGTTGATAATTTATTCAAATGAGTTAGCACAATATAATAGTAGATTATGCACAAATTTAAGATGCACATTTTGTGAAAATATGTTCACCAACTATTTATCAACAAGTTATTATAAAAATGGCTTGTTAATGCTCTCCACCTTTGTAGATATTGTTAGGTTGTGGAGCTAAAAGCTTCACCAAGATGCAAACAGGAGAAGTTATGGAGGATGCAAAGTTGTGGAGAGTTACAGAACCAATTGCAGGGAAACTGGCATCGGTCTGATCAGCTGACATCAGCCACATTGCAGTGAAGAAGCAACTGACGTCGGTCACTAGTCAGCCGACATCGGTCATGGAGGAGCCGGCATCAGCAACCTGTACGTGAACATGCAGTTTGCATGTTGATTTCAGAGAGTTTATTTTGAGACTGTTAGTTTGCATGTTGAAGGCTAGTCTTAGTCTTGAGTTGCATGTCTAATTATTGTAATTAAGGTAGTCTAATTATTGTAAGTATGAGATCTATATATGGACTCATGGGCTGTATTGTAAACGTTGTAACTAGAGAGTAATAGAGCAATTCAACTCCTTCTAAGAGAAGAGAGCAATGGTGTGTTCCTCCTAGTGCCACAGTACCAAGGTGGGTGCTAGTTTGGAGAATTAGAAGGGTTCTTCATATTTGTATGATCTTAGTCAGTAGGTAAGTATGGATTCTTTTGGAGATCTACAATGGTGAGTAAGGTCTAGTGATTTACAGGTAGCAGCAGAGAGCAAGAGATCTACTTGGAGTATAGTTGTGTACTTGGTGTACTGGCAGCGTGTTACTGATTGGTTGGAGAGGTGAACATCAATTATGTATTGGAGTTGATTGTTGGGACCGAGAGAGAGAGAGGGAAGAAGGTCTTGAGGTGTGGCGAGCCTTTGAGGTGGAAGAAGTGGCATCTTCTTTATTATATATTCTTTTGAGTGATTATTAATACAATTGTGTATTGTCTCTCATATTCCTATGTTGTTTCATATTTCTAGTTACTTTTGATTCTGGTTAAATTTCGTGTTGAGTTGCTAATACAAGAGGTAATCATATATGTGCTCTATTGGTGGAGCAAGATCCTGACACGTGGTATCAGAGCATGTTTATTGTTCTAGGTTCCTGACAAGTGGTATCAGAGCATGTTTAATGTTCTAGGTTCCTGATAAGTGGTATCAGAGCCTTGGTTGTAGGTTCAAGAGCTGATACCATCAAGTGGTATCAGATATTTTGGTTGGGTTGACTAATAGGTGGTTTCAGATCTGGTAGTGTTCGTTGATTACAGGTCACTCACATGGGTTTCAGATTGAGTGGGAGTATAGCAATGGTAGAAGAAAGTAAGCTACAAATGGAGAAATTAAATAGCACGAATGGTCTGATTGATGGAAAGAAAGAGTAGGTAAAGGGAGATTGTTGATTGGCAGAAGATCAGCGTGTAGAAGCATATGTTGCAGGTGATGTTGCACAGGATGTTCTGGATAAAGTGGAATCTTTGTTTACAGATTCTTTTGCCTCTTTCCATGCAGCCCAAAATAGAGCATCTTTTCATGGGTATGCCTTTGGAGACTTTGGAGAGATTTATTTAGGGGTTGGAGAGCCTTGTCAGATTATTGATGAAGGGGAAGTGAAGCTAAAATTGCAGATGGATAACACACAGGTGGTGAAGGAAGTCATGCAGGTACCAGTCTTGGAGATTAGTCTAATTTCTTCAGGAAATTTGGGTGATGGGAGATGCACTGTAACTCTCACAGTGGATGCACTTGAATTAGATGGTGGTAAGAAAGTAGGTATCCTTTATCTATCTACTTATATTACTGATTCAACTTTTGTTATAGAGATGTGGCTTTGTAGGCTTGGTCACATATGTAAGAGGGGAATGCAGGTTCTTAAGCAGAAGACAGATATTTTTGACAAGCTAAAGAACTGGAAAGCCTTGGTGTTCATGGAGGAGATGATGGATAGAGATCAGCGGAGTGGACTGAATTATTTTGAGTAGGGCTATGTTTATTTGAACAAGATTTTGATCCAAGAAAGCTTGCAGGTAAAAAGTTATCACTCACAGACGAACATAGGTACCGGCATCGGTTAGACAGTAACCGACGTCGACAGCAGGAAGACCAATGTCGATCATTAAGGAACTGACGTCGGTAGGAGGGATACTGGTGTCAGCCAGGGAAATGACATCGACAGTCAGGGTCAGTGCAGGGAACCGACATCAGTTGGGAGCAGACTGGGAGATGGCCAAGATCGGTCACTGGAATGGATGGTGGGTGGACAACAAGCTGTCAATAGGTCTCAAACGCTCATATCGAGGTCAAAAAGGGTAAGTGAGCCTCATATTCATTGTTCACCTTCTTTATATTGCTTATTGATGGTCAAGAACCAGGAAGATGTGAAGAGGTAATGCAGGTAGAATCCAGATATAGTGGGAGCTTGGCATAGATGAGGAGTGTGAGTCCTTAGAGAAGAACCAAATAGGTATTTGTTGGTAGAGTTGTCAGCTGGAAGTAAGCACTGAGAGACGGAATGGATTCCCAAGTTAAAGAAGAGAGTGGATGGACACGTGAGATGGAAGGCCAAGGTATATGGTCTTGAGGAAGCTGCAGGACAGTGGTATAGGTTTGACAGGTGGATGACTAAGCATGGCTTTAGTCAATGTCAGTGTAACTATTGTGTTTGTCTTACCAAGTGGATGATGATTGCAACATTATCCAGTTACTGTATGTGGGTGATTTGCTAGCAGGTTTGTACATACAGGGATTTGTTGAGCTAAAGAGGTTAGTTCAGAGGTATGTCATGAAGAATTTGGAGCAGCAAAATTCTTTAGCATAAGAGTCATGGAGATTTCATCTCCAGTGGGAGCTGGTGTGAAGACGGTGTTGGCAGGGTTCATGATGTAGGATGCAGAATCAGAAAGCACACTAAGGGCTGGATAGTTCAAGCTTAGCTTGAAACAGGGTTCAAAATCACATGAGGTCTAGTGTAGACCTAAGTTTTCCCAAGCAGTGGGAGTTGTCAAAAAGTATGGAGCCAATTCGGGGAAGGAGTACTGGAGGGCAGTTTAGTGGGACTAGCAGCAGGCTAACATGTTATGCAGGGTTAAGTTCTTCACTACATGGATATGTAGGTTCAGATATGGTAGGTTACTTGAATGACAGGCATAGCATCACAGGTTGTGTGGTGGTTGGTCTTTAGGATTGATCTTGAAGAGGAATACAAGCCAGGGAATAATTTAGACAGTGTACAGGTATAGGTACAGGTGAAACTATTTATCTCCAAGTGGGATATTGTTAGGTTGTGGACCTAAAAGCTTTACCAGGATGAAAATAAGAGAAGTTACAGAGGATGCAGAGTTGCAGAGAGTTGCAGAACTAGTTGCAAGGAAATTGGCATCGGTCTGATCAGCCGACGTCGGCCACATTGCAGTGAAGAAGCAATCGACGTCGGTCACCAGTTGGTCGACATCGGTCATGGAGGAGTTGGCATCGACAGCCTGTACGTGAACATGCAGTTTGCATGTTGATTCCAGAGAGTCTATTTTGAGACTGTTAGTTTACATGTTGAAGGCTAGTCTTAGTGTTGAGTTGCGTGTCTAATTATTGTAATTAAGGTAGTCTAATTATTGTAAGTATGAGATCTATATATGGAATCATGGGTTGTATTGTAAAAGTTGTAACTAGAGAGTAAGAGAGCAATTCAGCACCTTCTAAGAGAAGAGAGCAATGGTGTGTTCCTCCTAGTGCCACAGTACCAAGGTGGGTGCTGGTTTGGAGAATCAGAAGGGTTCTTCATATTTGTATGATCTTAGTTATCAGGTAAGCATGGCTTCTTTTGGAGATCTACAATGGTGAGTAAGGTCTAGTGATTTGCAGGTAGCAGTAGAGAGCAGGAGATCTACTTGGAGTACGGTTGTGTACTTGGTGTACTAGCAGCGTGTTACTAACTGGTTGGAGAGGTGAACATCAATTCTGTATTGGAGTTGATTGTTGGGACCGAGAGAGGGAGGGAAGAAGGTCTTGAGGTGTGGCGAGCCTTTGAGGTGGAAGAAGAAGTGGCATCTTCTTTATTGTATATTCTTCTAAGTGATTATTAATACAATTGTGTATTGTCTCTCATATTCCTGTGTTCTTTCATATTTCTAGTTACTTTTGATTCTGGTTAAATTCTATGTTTAGTTACTAATACAAGAGGTAATCATATATGTGCTCTATTGGTGGAGCAAGATCCTGACATGTGGTATCAGAGCATGTTTATTGTTCTAGGTTCCTGACAAGTGGTATCAGAGCATGTTTATTGTTCTAGGTTCCTGACAGATATGCCATGAAGCTTTCACTATCATGATGTTTGTCTTTGCACAAGTCAATCATGATCAATTCATGCTTAATGTTGTATGAGAAATGGTTGATGAAC
Source organism: Torreya grandis (assembly GCA_037957365.1). Lineage (NCBI taxonomy): Eukaryota > Viridiplantae > Streptophyta > Pinopsida > Cupressales > Taxaceae > Torreya > Torreya grandis. The sequence continues at coordinate 629,880 of JARHVA010005247.1, read as the reverse complement.
TTTTTTGACAAGTTGTTCCAATCCCTAACTAATCCCTTGGGTAACTTAAGTAGCCAATCTAAAGCTTTCTGTAATAAACTTAATGGTAATAATCAAAGTAAGTACTCACTACTATAAGCAACCTCTTGGCATAAGATGAAAAATGTCTATATGTGCTCATGTGGGTCTCCCTTTACTTTGTATTGATCAAACTTTGGTTCCTCAAAATGACGTAGAAAGGGATTTTGGAGAATAGATAGATCAAATAGATATGGGCATATCTTATCAAAACTATATTTATTCACTCTATTATTCATCTCCAAATGTTGCACAATATCCTTCATGGAGTTCTACTCTTGCATATTTAGTGCATTCATAGATTGAAAACAATGCTATTGGGGTGGTATGTGCCCCTGGTGTTGCTGTTGGGGTGGAATGTGCTCCTGTTGTTACATGGATCTATAAGGAATATACACCTTTTGATCTATGACTAGGTTTGGATTCAATCTTAGAGTTGAGTAGATGGGCTTTTGATTCCTTGGAATTTATTACCTTGTATTGTATGTGCTCTATTGATTTTGGGGAGTTCTTAGTCTATTTACCAATTTTTGCATTGGTTAAGATGAACTAGCCAACTTTTCCTAAGGGATTTCCTCAATGTAAACTAAATGTTTTGATCTCTAATTTTTCAAAGTGACAAATTGCTCTTGATGGTTAAATAATGTGTGTTCCATGTTTAGTGAAACATTTTTCACTACCTTTTTTATTTTGCCATGTTCATTTGAGACACCTTGATCTATCATTATTGTGTTCTCATCTAATGTTTGTTGTGTAGTTTTAACCACATTTTCCTATTCATTGTAAGCATCTTTATGAATTGAAGTAGCAACTAGAGAGTTAGTTAAGTATATGATAATATGATTGACATACTATTGACTTATTTTCTTAATCTTTGTTACAAGATCTTGATCAATTTTTTTTGACTCTATAAGTATTCCCTTGCCCTTGTTAGAAGAATAAGGTATGTTTGGTTGTGTAAAAGCTCGTTCTTGTTGTTGTTTTTCTCCTTCTCTAACTAAGGTGTGTAATTAATCAGTAGGAAAATTTGAGGGTAGTCTAGCACCTAATTCGATCAACCTTAGAAGGGCCTCATCTTGGTCTTCTTGGGGATGGTACTCAATATATTCTTCTTCATATCCCACAATTGTAGGAATTTACTCAAAGACAACTAAATTACCTTGACCATCATAATAATGATCCTTATCATAGCTAGGGATATAAGAGACCCCAATACAAGTGAACCTTTGATTCATTTCTAAAAAGGGTTCCTCTCTACATTTGACTAGATTTGGATCAATCTTGTGCAAACATTTAAATAAAGTATGAGACTTGATCTTTTTTCCCAATAGGTGACTAAGGTACCAAAGAGACTATAAAAGGAGGGTGGCTTGGAACCACACAAAATTAGAATAATGTGTTAGTCATGAAATTATGCAACCTTTGGTAAAGTTGAAATCATATAAATTATAATAGGGTATGATAACCCAAAAATCCAAGGTGAAAACTAGTACATCAAAACCTAGATTTTTGTGATTCATCAATACAATAAAATCTAGTTCAACTTGACTATGTGCTATCAGGAAATTAGAAGAAAGAACTTTGGATCATGAAGGAGATAATGTGGACCAAGAGACTTAAAATGTGAAAACATAATATAATTCCTAAGTATAATGATAGAGACAAACAAGTGGCACAACATCACCACATGGTAATAGGAATGGTAGTATAAAATATGTTCTAGGACTCAAAGTGTGAGTGATATGCAAGATAAATTGAGTCAACCAAGATGAGGATGTGATAATGAGTCTGTAAATGGCCTCTAATTCAAATGAAAAATTGAAGTCAAGTTAAAATAAGTCAAGTGCAAATGGTGAACCCAATTTAACACATAAATATTTAAAACTTACAAAGGTTTAATTTTGAATTTAAACTATCAATAAGGGACTTAAGAAAATTTAGAAAGTGGTATAGAATCAAATGGGTAGCTTGAATGCACCAACTAGATGATGTGGCACAATGTTTATAATGAAAATTTTGAACAAGGAAAATATATAGTTTCACTTGGACAACGTAACACCTCCTTGTTCAAGAAATTGTAGACAATGTGTTTGATTATGACCTTTGTTAACAAGAAAGTTTTGACTTAAATTAAGACCAAGTAATCTAAGACTAAAAAAGACAAATACAACTAAGTAATCATCCTAATCCCTAAACTAAGAAGATTGCATGATATTATTGAAGTCTATCTTTATACATAAACTTGAGAGGAAATTAAGTGTTCTTCAAAAATAAAAGTGACTTATATGGTAGGGTATTTTACACCCCCTTCTCTTAAGTGAAAATACAATGACATGGACCTTAGGGTGCACCTCACTTCAACAATATTTCTACGACAAGTGGGTTTTGTCTAAAACTCTATAATTTTTAACCATCTAGATGGATCCAATGTGTACCAACTTTCATGTTAGTACATAAGAGAAGCAACATGTTAACTACCTCCATGTTAAATAGCTTATTATAAAAATGTCTCTCTTTTTACAACTTTTGTATCCACTACTTGCTTAGTGTAGTTCAATGTCTAAAATGATCATATGTCCTAGGCTTAGCCACATACTAATGGATATAGTTTAACGGGTCAAATGATCATCTCAGTGGGGTGATCCCAATTTATATACCCCCCCTTGTGGAGGGGGTTGAAGATGATGCTAATAAATGAAGCCCTGGGTCAAATTTTCCCTATAGAACCTATGGGAGGCGATGAAATCCCCCTCGTAATCTAAGATGCATAAAATAAAAACTAAGTAAAAGAGATTTAAGGTTGTTTCTAGATCACCCAAGCCTTTCAAGTCTTGGGGAGAGCCTTGAAAACATATATTTTAGGCCTTTGGACTAAGACATAAGTTTTCAACGAAAATGGCACTTTTGATCCCACAAGTTCTGTATAGGGAACGAGAGGAGAGCATACATGCACAACTTATTTTTTGCACACACAAATTTAACTAAGTAAATGATTTAAACAAAACCAAACATAAATTTGAAGTGAGTTAAATTTTAGAGAACTAAAATGAAATATTTGGTGTTCTTTGTCCCCATGGCCTTAAGTTGCAAAACTTTAAAAAAAAAACCTACAAAAATATCTAATTAAAACACTCTAAATTTTCCTTTAAGCACCAAATGGAAATTCCTAATTTTTTTTAAGCATCCAAAAGAGGTTTAAAAAGACTTAATTAAGCAGTATTTTATCACTTATCAAGTAGGTCTTGCAAGAAAATTATTAGCATGTTATTTAGCTTAAAATCTCTTTTCTAAATGAAACAAGTACCTTTGAAAAGTGAGCTCTTGGGTTTGCATAGTACAATACCACAACTCCATAGTCCAATACCTCAACTCTATAACTAGTTAAGACAATATTTCAACACATGGGTTAGACAACAAAAATAGACAAAATCAAAACTCTAATAGATAATATTGCAAATCATAAAGTAAAAATGTAACCTAGAGAGTTGCAGTATTATCACTTAACCCTAACAACATAGGCTAACTGCTAGTAGTTTATTTACAATACCATGACTTCAAATAAAAATATCACAACTTAAAAAATTGTGGTATTACAATATCACAACTATTGAGTCATGGTATTACAATATCACAACTTGACATGTAGACAGAAAACATGTTAGTCCATAAACCTAGTTAAAATGCAAAATCACTACTGTAAGACAAAATTGTGACTATGTTTGTTGCAATTTTATGGTCTAGAGGAAAAAATCACTACTCCAAAGTGACAAAATCAATAATTTTATAAAATGTTTTTTCACTCAATTTTTTTCACCCACTTCGGTCTCAAACTCCAAGATTCTGCATGAAATTGATTAGTAGTATGCTTGTAGGTACTATTTAAGCAAATTCATGGGATATAGTCCCATCAAGCATGCCAAGATGTAGGAATGATTATAAAATTTGATTACTCAAGCATTAGTCAATAAATAAATGAGAGATACATAAATATCTAAATAAATCAATCCAACATATTCTAATGGGGGTTTACAAATGATAATAAGAAACAAATGAAAGAAAGTAATTATCAATTACCTTCCCAAGTGGTTCTAGCACCCAATAATGGCTCCAAGAGTGTTCTCCCCTTAATCTAGATCTCTAGTCTTTGTCAACAATGACTTCTTTGATCCTCCATTACCTCAAGGACTCTATGCATACCTTAGGATTAATACAATAAATCTCTAATCTAGCCTATCAATTGAAGCTAATCCAAATGCAAATAACATAATAATAAAAACACAAATGACTTGTGGAGAGATTTTAGTATTATAAGTTTACATAATTTAATCTTTTTAATTATGTGTGTGAGGCCTTCTATTTATAGTTTTTCCTATTTGATCAGAATGAACCTGGATCATCCATCTTAAGATGAAGATGTATGGCTAAGAATACATTCAATTTTGGATGCTAAAATCAATAAATGCCCTCATAAATATTTGGGATAGAGAGGCATTAATGAGGTATGGGAGGGCTTAATCAGATATTTATGGCACTTATAGCTTTTGGATGCCACCCCATAGATGATGTCACCAAGTGATGTAGATATTGAGAGTCGATTTCCAATATTGAAATAATCAATAACTTTCATGGAAAATCTATTTAAGCTTTTTATTTGAATTAATTAGCTTTAAACAAGATTAATCAATATTTGTGTAATTCTTTGGAAATTGGACCTCAATTAATCAAAATGGTCATAAATTCATATTATTGGGTTGTAATTTAACTCAGGAAGAATTGAAAGATGATGCTAGATGCGTTGGAACTGTATTCCCATTTGGGATGTTGCCAACACAAAATAATAAAGGTACATGATATGTACTAATGAATAAGAAGAAAAGAATGTTCCAGAGTATAAAAAAGAGAAATCATCATTTTGACTCGAATTGAATTGATCAAAGTTAGGTATCACATAAAATGCATTACCCCATTTAGGGATACATTGGCCTAAATCAACACTTGTATGGTGAAAATTTGAACCATTTAGTGTAATTTTAGTAATTTTGGCCTAAATTGTACATTTGAGTGTAAATTGAGTAAGATTGATAATTTAAACACAAATAATATTTGGAATTGGATTTCTATAGTTAATTTAGACACTATTTTCACCATTTTACACCAACTAATGCCTTATTATATCTATAGTGGGTGGCATTACTTAGTAGTACTTGAGATACATTCCCAAGTGCCCAAGTGGCTCCTAAGCCATTTTAAATTTAAGAGTTTCTACGAGGCCCCAGATCCATCCTATACAATTTTAGTTACATCACAAAACTTTAGTTACACTATGCAAATTTAGTTTCAGATGCATCTACTACACATAAATAGGTAATGATGGAGTCATAGCCTACTTTAGTTATTGAGCCATCTACATAGGAGGGTTAGACAAGCCATTGGTCCAATCTATGATATTCACATATTATGATCCATTGAGAAGGGGTTAGAAAGGATGGACTTAGGGCTAACTTGAGTTCTTGAGCTGCCTACACATGAGGATTGAGCAATCCACCACCTTAATTAAATTTATTTATTGTTTGATCACCATTTACACATATAAGATGCCACCAAATTTTAGCATTGGTTCATGTACCCAATGAGGTGTATTCATTAATTTTTTCTTTCTCTCATCTCTTTACTCAATTTTTTCTTTGTTTTTGATGTTTCTTAAATAAGGATTGATTTCTTCATGTTTCTCTTTTTAGGATACACAATGGATCATGCTTCACAAACTCAGACCTATATTCATGGGCTTTTCCTCTTAGGTAAGTCTAGGTATGTTTCTTTTCCTTTATCCTAGTCATTTCACTTTGTTTCATTTTTATAATAAGGAGGGGTGTATTAATCTAAAATGTCATTTCAGTGTAATGAGTATCACTTGAGACCACCTTATCCTAGATTATCCCTAGACCTATCTTAGCACCTCTCTTGATAATTATATGGCTTTTGTGTGAGTCTAATCTATTCCTAGATACACCAAAAGTAGCATTAAGCCATTCCTTAGGCATCTAGGTCCCTTGTTCATTAGAGTAGGCCACTTTAACACCAATGAGGCCCTTTAGAAACTAACACATTGTGTTATTGACCAAGGGACTACCTATTGTATTTCACTCCTTACTCTCCCAATGGATACCTTACACTCCACAAAGAACTCCTAAGTTTGGGCTAGACCTATTTCATAGCTTGACAAGCATTCAAACACTATATATACCATATTAAATCACTTATCGACTAGATGGAAATCAAATGGAAATATCCATAAAAAACTCATTAATAGTTGTGAAAATAAAGTTCAACAATCCCTATTATGCCCTTCTTTTGCATACACCCATTTAAAACAACCTAGAGCTCTCATTACTCAAATTTATAGTCTCAAATCACACTCAAATAAATCAAATTGGCACTTGTACTAGTATGCATTTGCACTATCACATAGATTGGGAGATCTACATTGGGTTCAATCCCATTTTAAGGTATTGGTATGTAGGTAACACTCAATATAGGGGTGTTGAGGTCACATCCAACCTACCATACTAATGCCACTCTTTCCTACTTGTGTTCATAAAATACCTTAACAAACATGGTGGCCTAGTGTTTCACATGCAAATTAGTCAAAAATAGGGAATAAAAAATGAACTGACATTCATACACTCATTCAAAAGTGCCTAAGGACTAGGTAAAGCTCCACCCAATATATCAATGTCCTTGATTACAAAAGGACACTATCACAACTAGATGACACTAGCACAATGCATTACTATATAGGACCACACTACTATCCAAGAGGGAATCTGAATTCCATTTCTAGTTCATGACACTCTACATAATTTTTATACTAGTTTCAAACATATAATTCATTTATCTAAGTTAATTTCCAACTAAGTAAATCTCTTGTAGTTCATTTTCTATTTATATAATAATTATAAAATTCAATTATTGTAAAAATCAGCAACTATAATTATTACATATTTATTCTCTGATTTATTATTCCAACACTTTATAAAACTAGGCTTTTACATTCCATAATATCATAAAAGGTTGAATCTCATGATAGTTGTTGCATATTTCCACAGTATTAAACAAGTTTAGCATTTTGACACAACTTCCTCAACCATCTACATGTTTTTGTGATAAAATTTAAAGGGTTTCCATAATTGTTCACTTGGTATAACTTTAAGCCATAAATTTTTTTCCAACCCTTTTGAGGATTTAAAAATGACATTGGGTATGCAATTTTTCTATGCCAATGCATGTTTTAACTATCCCTTATGGGTATTTCAAAATAATTATGCATTTTTTATGCAAGACCTACATCTTTGAGCTAACCCTTCTAAGGGTTTTAAATTTAAAAATAGGTATTTATTTGTTCATGAAAATTTAATAATTTCAAGGTCATTTTCATGGATTATGTATAACTATATTAGAATTTAATCACATGTCCCATCTCTTATTTTTTAAAATCTAATTTTTATTTTGATTGGATTCATGTGATTGTTGTAGATCTACATATAAAGGAGTTTTTTTGAAGAAATTTTTGACATTTTTAATTTTCATCAATTTTATGAGAATTAAAAATTCTCATTGCATTTAAGGTGCTAAGTAAAATTATTTTTGAATTTTATTTCACTTGAATCAGACACAATGAGCTCATTTGGCAAACATTTCAATTTTAACAATAAATATCCAATTTCATATATTTTTGGGCCCCCTTCGATCAAATATAACATTTTAATTGCATGTTAAATGCACAAATACATATCGTAGGATCCTTGTTTCACTTAGTGTGGTTTTCATACACATATTTTTAATATATTTTAGTTTTGAAGAGCTTAAGCATAGAGGGATGTCTTGAAAAACACAAAACTATAAAAATGTGAGCTTAAATAATATTATGTAGATTTTTCATTCCAATATATTTTCAAAAATTACTCATTTGCATGACTTGAACTTAGGGTCATATTTTTATATGGGTTATAAGTCTTTTAAGTGTGTAATCTGTTAGTGTTGTACTGTCAATGACATTGTTTGGGTGGTGCCCCCTAGATCATCCACCATGACCATGTGGCCACTATAAGACTACCACTTATCCATAAGAAGAACCTTTTTAGACCCTAGTTATATACTACATAGTACCATGTGACCTATCACTATAGTTCAAACCACTTGCTAACTAGTAGCTGACCCTGACATGTGACCACTCAACCCAACTGCTAGTGGCTAGTAACTAGTGATCAATGTTAGTGCCTAGCCTATTAAATGATAAAGGAAAATTTTAGAGGATACTTATAGAAAAAAGTATATAAGTAGGTTTTTTGAGTTTTAAAATGGCTAATTCTATGAAAATATACATTGCTCAAAGAGCCTTAATTATATACAATTTCTTATACATATGTTTCCAATCACCTTATAAATTATAGTCTGGAACATAGATTTACCATAGTTACTATGCATGTATGGTTATAATTCATTATGAAATTATATGAGACATGTATTGGTTATATAGAATCACTAGGTGTGTGTGTGTGTGTGTGTGTGTGTGTGTGTGTGTGTGTGTGTGTGTGTGTGTGTGTGTGTGTGTGTGTGTGCGCGCGCGCGTGCGTGCGCACATGTGTGCATGCATGCACGTGTGCATGCGTGCATGAATTCACATGCACGTGTGCATGTGCATGTATGAGAGAGATAAGGACCACCTAGGACTCAATAGGATTAAGTTAATAATTATATTTTAGTTGGTATAGTTTGTTAATTGAAATAAAAAAATATTTGAAAGGCCAATTATGGATATGGTTCAGACATTTTGGTAGACCTTATTACATACTTTATAGTTTCAAAACTATGAAAACATTTTGAATATTTTTGGCACCATTTATAAAATTGAGTAAAAAAACATGTGCTTTGGTTTTAATAACTATAAAACTGAATAATAAATAATTCTCAAGGCATCTAATGTTTATTTTATTTCTATCATTGAATGTGATCTAGGTGGAATTAAAGCTATGGGGATCGAGGTTCAAATCTTGCCCCATTTTTTAGTGAATTGGCACCAATATATTGTGAGGACCCAAGGAAAATTCTAACGTTGGTCCAACGTGTCACTTGTAGGCCTAATCTAATTTTATTGAATAAAGTTTTACCATTTCTTGACTTTTTTGGTCATTTATGAAAGGTATTGGCAAAAGTGAAGCTCTAGTAATAAAAAAATTGGGATGAGAGGTTGGAAATGAAGGTGAACATAATTTCTAAGTTGGTTTCCTTGTGATTGCAAGGTATGTATTAGTATGTATTTTTTTTTGAAATAATGAGACAAGTTATTTACATTCACAATCATTTGTCTTGAAATGATTAAATATAATGATAAGTTCCCAAAAAAACATTTATTTAAATATATTTGCTGAAAACACTCTACATGTTGGTTTTCTTGGAAATTCCATGTATATTTGCAAATATTTTCATTAAAAAAAGGATTTCTTTATTTCACTCATTTTGATTGCACACAATTATTCCATTCACACATATGATAGAAGGTTGATATGTTCTCAAAATCTATGAAATGGGTATTCTTGGGTTACTTAGAAATATGGTTGAAGTGATCATGAGGATTTGATGTGTTTATTCCATTTTTTCTTTGTGCATTTTTTAAAATAAATATCTTACATGCCATTATTTCTTATAGAAAATTAGTTTCTTGTTTATTTAAAATAAGTATGTGGTAAAAATCAAATAGATAAGACAATAAACTCAATATAACAAAAATTACAATATAGAGTATAAATAATAAATTGACTATGGGGCCATAGGTTAAGACAACTATGAAAAGTGAGGATGACATAACTGAAAAAAATATTCAAAACATTTTCATAGTTTTAAATTTATAAACTCTATAATAAGGTTTGTCAAATTGTCTTAACCATATCCATATTGGGATTTGAATTTTTTTTTAATTTCAATTAGCAAACCATGGAAACCAAAATATAAGTATTACCTTAAGTTTATTATGTCCTTAGTGGTCCTTATATATATATATATATATATATATATATATATATATATATATATATATATATATATATATATATATATTAGGGTTTTGAGAAAACTTGATGAAGATAATGTAGATTATATAAATGATTAGTTTTGACATAGTGGTTTATCTTCATTTTGATGAAATGTTTGAGGAAATTTGTTCAAAATGAGTGCAACAACCCCACTAGGTTTTACCAGAATAGAGTATTTGTTTTTAAAATTAATTACACATTTTCATCTAATAGGTTTTACCACAAGAAACCTAACTAAGTGATATTTAACTAAATGTATTATTTTAGTCCGTTTAGATAATGATCATGGTAACAATGATATATCAAAACATGAAAAATGTTGAATATATAATAAAGACTGCATTTATTTCATAAAAGTAAGATTATAATTTCAGCCATGGTTGATAAAACATTACATCTACTACTATAAATGTTAAATTGAATAAATAGTATAGTTTTAACAATTATAATGTCTCAATAATAATAATAATAATAATAATAATAATAATAATAATAATAATAATAATAATAATAATAATAATAATAATAATAATAATAATACAAAGCTCCACAGAGCATGAGTCTTAATGAACTGAAGTATCCATAAGTAATCTCAAGTGTAGTCTCTATTGTAGTATTACTGCAAGGAGGGAGGGCATATTACAAGTTATTTTTCACACCAACCATAGACCATCAATCCCCCACACTATATACAAATAAATAAATGACCCTACCTTCCTAGATGGCTATATAATGATGGTACGGGAATCCAAAGTGACAAACTAGAACCCGTGTGTTGTATGATAACAAATACATGATGTATACCGTAAAAAAGTCCATTCTAACATGATATCATACAAACATATAAATTATATAAAACACATGAAATGATAATGTTTAACTATAGAAATTAATTTTTCCAAAATTTTCAAATAGTTATTAATCTCTAAGATTAGTCAATCTCATACACACCACTCAATTAGATTACACATCATCTTGCATTGATGGCACTAATTAAGTTTTTAGAATTCATCAAACTACTTATTAATAGTCATAAATGCTAGAGTTAGTTAGTTATATAATAATAATAAAAAAATATATTCATATAGAATATCCCTATTAGTAGATTTAAAATATGCTAAGTATGAAAATATCAAATACATACATTAAGTCCATCAAATGTAATGCAATGAATCATAAATCATCTTATTGATTACTAAATAATAAACATATTCATAAATAACCCACATAAGTAACTTACCATCTGGCTAAGAAACATGTCAAGGAATCAAGTTACAAAAGTACAATATGTAACTTAAAATTTTGTTTCATCCATAAACATAACATTACTCACAACTCATTTCTTTGTTCATATTTCTCAAATATAATAATAATCTATTCATATAATAACTTAGTATTATTTGTATTTAAAATTTTAAATACCTTATATTTAAATATTTTCCAAAATAGTCAAACACACTCAAAACTCAACCATGATTACAAAAAACACCCATATATATTTGTCTGATCATGCAATGTTATAACATACTAACCATGTGTGTGTGTGTGTGTGTGTGTGTGTGTGTGTGTGTGTGTTTGGTATGCACTTAGATTTAAACCAATTAAACTATTTATATGTATCCCATATATTTATATAAAGTCACGTACTTAGCTATGTATAATAAGTGAACAACTAATATAAACATCAAAATGTATATGAATTTGTAAACACATTATACTCTAAATAGAATTAGTATTTTATCCATAATTACCATGAGTATCATGTACAATATCAAATGCATATACCTATTTATCTAAGCAATCATTATCCTTTTAATTACAATGTATGATAATTAGAATGTTTCAGTTTTGAACATAAGCAATAACCACCACAGAAGTACTTTAATGCACATCCACCATTGAATACATAAATATACATTATCATATGCAAATTATCTATGTTGATGTATAATATATTCTAATTATTTTCCTTAATCAACTTAAGATTTTATTTCATATTATCTAGCTAAGATTAAATTACCTATCCATTTGTAATCCCTCCATATATAGTATTCAATTGGTAATTTATACTCAGCCATCTATATCTTAAAAAGGGTAGATTTATTAAACACAAAAATACATCAATAAACATACAACCATATATCGCCTCAGTTAAGTGTATCCTACAATTATACACATAAGTAGGTTATATTGAACTCAATCATTTTTATATCTAGTAGAAAACAATAAAATGATTTATTTATATAAATAACAATCCTTTATTTAAAGTCTTTGACACATAGTCCTAAGATTAACTCTGATAACTATATTTATATAGTATAAATTAAATTTCTAACTTAGATCCATTGAGTCACAATTTAACCAATCTCCAAACTCACCAAAATCCTATTGGTAATTTAAAGTCATTCTAGGTCTTAGTATATAACTAGGATCATTTATATTTCATTCATACAAAAAATAATAGTTGACTTCCAATTATATGTTCAATCTCAAGTCAATTCACTATCACATATAACAGATGCCATAACATTTATTTGAATACTCATATATATTATGCCATACATTTATACATTGATATGTATATATACCCTAGGTCACTAAAGTCCTATAGGGTGTATATACATACTCATGCATATGTATATATATTTATCTTTTAGATAAACTTATAAATGAAAGAAAATAAATTTCATACTATTTTTCCAAGCAACTTCTATACACAATCCAAACCTATTTCAAGGATTTTAAACTTCTATCTTGAATTAACATTTCATTGACTCAAATTGAGCTTGAATATTAAAGGCCAGATTTTATATACTAACCCTTGATTTTACAAACACAATTGAGATTTTATTCTGGTTAGTATGAATCTAAAGTTTACTTCAAACTTATAAAACATAGACCATATCCTATAACATCTTACAAGACATAAAATTCATGTGATTTATTTCATTAAAAACTCAACATATAGTGGCTTGTCAACAAAAGTGTAAACTATGGCCATTTACCTAGGGTTCAGGGTTATATGATGGGTTTTGTGGATGGATGATCCATCCATAGGGCCCATCATTTAGATCATTTTAATTTTAATTTTAAATAATAATGAAATTAAATTAAACCCTTTTATAAATTCATTACCATATTTCATCCAAACAATCAATCAAGAATTTTAAATACATCACCAATCAGAAAGAAAGATTTATTTCCCAATTGAATCAAATTTATTTTCCACTATAGGTCAAATTCCTTTGTTCTTTTTTTCCATTCATGCCATCATATATCATTCCCTCATAATCCTCTCTCTCTCTCTCTCTCTCTCTCTCTCTCTCTCTCTCTCTCTCTCTCTCTCTCTCTCTCTCTCTCTCTCTCTTCTTTTATTCTCTTCCATCCTCCTTTCTTCCACATGAATTTCTCCAAATTCCTTGGTAGAATAATGACTAAAAATATGCACGTCGATAATAAATCAACATAACTAACATTCCACAACCATTTTATCATGAAAAAAAATCAAATTTTAATGATGGTTTTTCTATCTCAAGTCAGTGGTACATTAAATCTAATTATCTTGAAAGTTCCATAGTTAAACAAATAATATAACAAATATAAAATCTCCTTCGAACTATGCATGAAACAATGACCTTGATTAATATACATGCACTGACTTTTGTAAAAAGTCATTAAACATTATTACTTCCAATGATAATGTCTATATAGAATATGGTTATTAGAAGATTATCGAATTTAAAAACATGTCTATCAAATGTTATATAATTCAATGTTAATGCAACTAATCACAAACCTTTACTATAAGTTTCAAACACATTCTTTAAACATAATGACTTCACCAAGTTATTTAGACAATATAATCATTGTTTGATAATATGAATATTACTACCTTAGTCAACACAAAATCATATATAATGATGTTTCGCACTATTACTTAATGGTGAAACTATTGATATTGATTTGACATTATGATAGCAATCATTATAAAAAACAATAATATTCTAAGTATGATAATCACTTAACAAATGATCAAGTAAAGTATTTGAATCCATTTAATACCTATAGACATGAATCTAAACAAAGAACTATTTATAATACAATCAACTATATTAAAGACAATGGTAAGTCATATTGAAATATGTATAGATTCACTCATTCAACCAAGTAATAACATCATACTAGATAAGCTACATACAACAACCGAATTAGTGAAATCAACATGATCATCATATAATAAACAAGATCAAAACTGAAGAATATTAGTAATCATTTAAAAATATATAACACAAAAGGCATACTAGAACTATGTAAATCAAGCAATGGACATAAAGCATGATAGTCTATCATGGTGTGTGCATGTATTTCTAGTCTTTCTCTTTGTCATCCCCTAATGGCTCCATATACACCACCTTATTCGATGATTACCTCCCTCTATCACACTCTGAGGGATGGATCTATACTACATATATTTCATAACAATGAAGGTAATTATCCCAAAACATATACATTGTATCAAATACTACTATAAAAACTAATAAACATGATCATAATGTACAACATATAAAATTACAACTAATCCCATAGCTAATAAATCATGTAAATTAAGAAACATATAGCTATTCCATAATCACCATATGTAATAAAAATTAATCAAATAATAGTTAATCAAATAAATACCATTAAAATCCATGGATCAAAATGATATTAATCTTAGAGAGAAATATGGATGTGACATCCTTACCCCTAAAGTTTGTTATCATCCTAATGATACTTATTCAAACATAAGATCTAAATTTAAAACATTATTTAGAAGTAAATAACATAATATGCAGCAACATATCAAGAAAAACAATATGGAAACAACCTATAAAGCTCATCATAGTCTTATCTAGTGGCACTATCTTTAAAATATTTGTCTCACTTGACCTTGCACTATAGCACTTTTCTTTTATATAAACTAAGTTTACGAGTGTTAATTATTCTGATTGGTTCTACCATGACCATCCTAGGATCCATAACTTGCAAAGCATCCCAATCTAACATGTGTGAAAGATCAACAACATAATTTTTAAGATAAGACACATGGAAGACATTATGAAAAAGAGGTAGAGCTAGTGGTAAAGAAAGACTATACGCTACAAGATTAACCAATTCCAAAACCTTGAAGGGTCCTACATATCTAGGTGAAAATTTTGATGACTTTCTAAACTTAATCAAGATTTTTTTAGGCTTAACCCACAAAAACACCTTATCACCTACAAAAAACTATCTTGCTAATCTCTTTAGATAAACATACGTTTTTTGTCCATCATTGGCCTCAACCAATGTCTACTTGATTTTATTGACTTGTTATTCCATTTCCACAAGCATCTCAAGTCCAAAGACTACCCTATCCTCTAACTTGTTCTAACTGATTGGTCATCTACACCTCCTTTTGTATAATTACTCAAATAGAGTGATATTTAATGCTGATTGTATGATTTATTGTAATCAAAATCAACCAATATAAGCTACTCCTCCCTCTTATATTGTTGATCCATGCAATACATATGAAGGATATATTCTAAAAACTAGTTAACTCTGTCTGGTTGTCCATTGGTTTTTAGGTGATAAGCAATGCTGAAATTCAATTATGTACACAGATTTAAATCTAGAGTCAACCAAAATTTATAAGTCATTCTTGAATCTTTATCCAAAATGATCTTTTCTAAAAATACATTCAATTGATACTCCTATTTCACTAATCTCTTCCCAAGCATAGGTGCATCATTTGTCAAGCTACCTAATATAAAGTGGGCTACCTTGGTTAGTTTTACAACTACAAACAAAATCATACCATTTTGATTCTATGATAACAAAAAAACTTAGAAAAATTACATGCTAATCACCTACCACTTCAATTATGGTATGTCAAGTGGATATAAAAACCTATTGGATGCACACGTTCAACTTTCACATGTTGACATTCAAAATAATGAGACACAAAACTCACTACATCTTTCTTGATTCCTTTATAGGAATAGAGAGGTCTTAGATCATCTATGAGCTTGGGTACACTTGGGTGTCCTGAATATGGGTCATTGTGTAGCTCCTTTAGCACTACAATACTTAGATTCTCTCTATCAGACACATACATCCTAACACTATACATCAAAAGACCATCACTCTCTAACTTGAATCCTTTATACATAGGATTCTAAGCATATTATAGAAATTATTTCTTAAGCTAATTATAAAATTCATCTCCTAAATTGAATTTGATTACCTCATTTTATAAAGTATGCATAATAGTATCCATGACTGCTATGTACCTTCTTTTGATTAGAGCAATAGTAACTCTATTCTCCTTACATTTAATATACTTAATATAAAAATCATAATCAGACAAGAATTCTAACCATCATCTCTAATGAGCATTCAAATTTAATTGGTTGATGATATACTTGAGACCTGATTTATCAGTCTTGAACTCAAATGGTTTTCTCAACAAATAATGCCTCTAATCTTGTAAGGCATAAACTATTACAACAAGTTTAAAATCATGAGGTCATAATTCACCTCATATGGTTTTAGTTTTTTGGATTCATAATATATAACTAAACCATCCTACATAAGAACTCCTCTAAGTTCATCCCTAGATGCATCCATGATCATTGAGAATTGACCATTAGGACTAGGAACTCTTATCACTGGTGCTGAAGGAAGCCTCCTTTTTAGCTCCTAAAAGGCTTTCTCACACTTGTCTAACCAGATAAAAATCTAATTCTTCCATAGAAGAGAGGTAATTGGATTAACTATCTTAGAGAAATATGGAACAAATTTCTTGTAATAGCTCCCTAAACCCATGAAAATCCTTATTTGATGCATATTTTTAGGTGTTGTCCATTCCATTATGGCTCTTATATTCACTATATCAACTAAAATTCCATACATGGAGATAATATGCCCCAAATATTGTATTTTATTTTGAAAAAATGCACACTTGAACAACTTGTCATACAACTTGTGATTTTACAAACACTGAAAAACTAGTTCTAGATGCTGAATTTGTTATTCCTCATCCTTGAAATATATGAAGATGTCATATTAAAAGACAAACACAAAATAATCTAGATAATCTTTCTATTCATGAGATTCATCAATGCTACAGGAGAATTTGGCAACCCAAAAGGTAACACTGTGAACTCATAGGGCCCATATTGAGTTCTAAACATTGTTTTCAAAATATCCTCATCATAGATTCTTAGTTGATGATACCCTAATCTAAGATCAATCTTATAAAATACTATATCCCCTTGCATCTGATCAAAGAGATTATCAATGTGAAGTAGTGGATATCTATTCATGATTGTTACCTTGTTCAACATCCTCTTTCAATACATAGGCAAAGAGTACCATCCTTATTAACAAAGACTACTGGTGCACCCCATGGTGACAAACTTGATCAAATTAGTTCTTTTGATAATAATTCTTAAAGTTGAGCCTTTAACGCAACCATTTTAGTGGTTGTCATGTTGTATGGTGCCTTAGACTATAGTTTCAATCTAAGTATGATATCAATCAAGAAATCAAACTCATGATTGCATGGAAATCTAGGTAATTCTTCTGGAAATACATCTTGAAAGTTCCTTAGAAAATTATAATCCTTGATGGATAGTTATTTTGATTCCTCAATCTCATTTATTTTAACAATAAATTCTTGGCATCCCTTCCTCTAAGCTTTCTTGAGTTGAAATTTAGAAATATTCCTAAGATTCAAATCCCTATTCTCACCTTGAAGTTGTGTCTAATTTCCAAAATCATCTTGAAAGTCAACCTTATTTAGATAATAGTCAACCATAACTTTATTCATTGCAAGCCAACTGACTCTTAGGATCATATCATATGACCCTAAAGGTGCAGTTTATAGATGAATTACTATAGTGAATTAAACTAGCCTAATATCATATTTAAATAAATACTTGTTAAATTTGACCTTTGACTCATTCCCATACTATAATGACCATGCATTTGACATAATTCTATCTTTTTTAGACAATTTAGTAAGCATTTTAGGAGGAATATAACATTATGCAACTCCCATGTCAATAAAAATAGAAACTAGATGATAAAAAAATACCTGATAGTTCTATGGGTGAAGCTTGATACTTAGTCTAATGATTATCAATAAATGCATGAATCTAATACTAAAATGTTTCCTATTGAGAAGAAAAACCCTTGTTCTTTAACTTATCCTATGCATACTCTTGAGCATAATGGTCACCTACACAATTAACTTCCAGGTGGTCATTTCCTGTTAGATTATTGGTTACCCTTGAAACCTCCCTTGAAACCATTACTAGGTTTCTTGTTCCTTGAGCCATTGTTAAACTTAGCGTTATGGTTCTTGAACTGACTCTTGGAGTCTTCACTTCTCTATTTCTAGTTCTTATTTTTGAAATTTGGTTTAAAATTTATAAACTTCTTCTTGAACTTATCTCTGACTTGGGAAAGAGATTTCAATTTATGTTCATGCTTAAATACCTTCTCAAAGACTTGATCCATGGTAGATGGCCTATGCACATCTACTTCACAATCAATTTGTGGTTTTAATCTCATGATGAATTTTTTGATCCTGAACCTCTCATCTATCCAATACTAAGGTACATACTTTAAGATTTTGGTGAATTGATCCCAATATTCATTCACTAAAAGGTCACCTTGCTTAATATTATAAATATTTGTAATATTATGATTGAAATATAGCTATGAAATCCATTGTGACATAAACAATGTCATTAATTGTTCCGAAGTGGTGGTGGTAGAGTTGAAGTTCATTTCAAACTTCTTGTTCGCTCACCAAGTTACTACTTCACCAACAAGCTGATATTCTACCCAAACTAATTTTGTGACTTTAGAGTAATTATAAATATTAAATATTTATCCATCTCTATCATCCATGCTCCAAATCTAACTCCCAATACAGTTCCATCAAACTTGAGTGGATTCACCTTTTTCATGTCATGTGCTAACGTTGTAGTTACTTGAGCTCTAGCATCTTGTGGCACTTTCTCATGACTATTATCTTGAGGATGTTCTTGATCAACATGATGCTGTTTAATTTCTTCTTAAAAATTCTCCTCTACATTCCCATCCACTTCTTATTCTAGGGTTGAAATTTGGTCCCTAGTCTCTTACATGGTTGTACGGATCTGATCCAAATTCATAGCTTGCTCAATGATGAACTGATTTGGATCAACAAGGGGATTTATATTAAAAATATCACCTCCTAGTCTAGCATGTAGCATTCTTATTAATAATTAATAAGATAATAATTTTGCTTTAATGGACACATTAATTCCTAGAGTTTGAGCCTTAACTATGATACCACAATGTAATAACCCCATTGGGTTTTACTATAATAGATTTAAAAAAAAAAATTAATTACACATATTCATCTAATATATTTCAACATGCTAAACCTAACTAAGTGATCTTTAGCTAAATTTATTATTTTAGTTAACCTTCTTAAAGCTCTATAGCTAATATATTTAGCGAATGATCACCATAATAATTACATATCAAAACATGGACAATGCTGAATGTACATTAAAGACTGAATTTAATTCCTAGAAATAATATTACAATTTTATCCACAACTGATACAACATTAAAACCACTACTGTAAATGTTCAAATGAATAAATAGTACAATTTTAATAATTATAATGTCTCAATAATAATAATACAATGATACAGAGTTTTATGTAGTTGAGTCTCAACAAACTTAAGTATCCATAAGTAATTTCACATGTAGTATTATTTTGGGGAGGTAGATCATAATCCAAGTGATTTTCCACACCAACCATAGACCATTGATACCCCACACTAGCTCCCAATAAAGGAATAACCTTTCCTTCATGGATTGTATATAATGATGATATGAGAATTAAAAGTCACAAACTTAAACCTGTGTGTTGTAATATGATTAATAAATGATGTATACCATAAATAAATCCATTCTAACATGATATAAGACAAACATGTAAACTAAATAAAACACATGAAATGATAATGTTTAACTATAAACATTACTTTGGCCAATTTTTTCAAATAGATATTGATCTCTAGGATCAGTCAATTTCATACACACCACTCAATCAGATTACACCTCATCTTACATTAATAACACTAATTAAGTTAGTGGAATCTATCACACTATTTATTTAGGCTCATAAAATCAAGATTTAGTTAGTTATATAATAATATAAAAAACCAATAGATTCATATAGAATATTCCCTATTACCATATTAAAAATATGCTAAGTATGAAAACATCAAATACTTAAATTTATTCCAACAAATGCAATTCAATAAATCATAAATCATTTTATTGATTACCAAATAATAAACCAATTCATAAACAACTCACATAAGTAACTTACCATCTAGGTAAGAAACATGTCAAGGAATCTAGTTACATAAGTACAATATGTAACTCAAAATTTTATTTCATCCATCAAACATAACATTACTCACATCGTATTTCTTTGTTCATACTTCACAAATATAAAAATAATATAGTGATATAACTTAATATGATATGTATTTAACATTTTAAATACCTTATATTTAAATATTTCCCAAAATAGTCAAATACACTCAGAACTCAACCATGATTACAAAATACACCCAAATATATTTGTCTAATCATGCAATGTTTTAACATACTAATTGAGTGTGTGTGTGTTTATATATATATATATATGTATATATATATATATATATGTATACATATGTATATATACATATATATATATATATGTATATATATATATATATATATATATATATATACATAAATATGTATGTATATATATATATATATACATACATATATATATACATACATATATACATACATACATATATATATATATATATATATACATACATACATACATACTACATACATACATATATATATATATATATATATATATATATATATATATATATATACATATATATATATACATACATATATACATACATATACATATACATACATATACATACATACATACATATATATATATATATATATATATATATATATATATATATATATATATATATATATATATATATATATATATGAACCAATTGAACTATCTATATGTATCCCATATATTTATATAAAATCATATACATAGTTATGTATAATAAGTGAATAACTAACATAAACATCAATCTGTATGTGCATTACATTATACTATAAATGGACTTAGTATTATGTCCATAATTCCCATGAGTATCCTGCATAGTATTGAATGCATATATTTATTTATCTAAGCACTAATTCTCCTTTTAATTACAACATAAGAGAACTATAATGTTTCAATTTTGTACATAAACAACAACCATTACAGAAGTACTTAAATACACAACCAACACTGAATACTTAAATATACATTGTCATATACAAATCATCCATGTCAATTTATACCATATAATAGTTATTTTCCTTAATCAACTTAAGATTGTTTTTCACATTTTTAGCTAACATTAAATTACCTATCCATTCATAATACCTTCCTTATAGTATTCAATTGGTAATTTAATTCATGTATCTTAAAAAGGGTAGATTTATTAAACACAAAATACATCAATATATAGCCTCCAATAACTATGTCCTATAGTTATATACATAAGTAGGTTATATATAACTCATTCATATTTATATCTAGTAGAAAACAATAAAATTATTGATTTATATAAACACCAATCTTCTATTTAAAGTCTTTGACACACAATCTTAAGACTAACTCAGCTAAATGTATTTATATAATATAAATTAAATTACTAACTTAGTTCCCTCCAATCATAATTTAACCAATATCCAAATTCATTGAAATCGTATTGGTCTTAGTATATAACTAGGATCATTTATATTTCATTCATACAAATAAAAGCAATCGACTTCTAATTCTATGCTCAATCTTAAGTTGATTCACAATCACATATAACATACATCATAACATTTATTTGATTACTCATGTGTGTGTGTGTGTGTGTGTGTGTGTGTGTGTACCCTAGGTCACTGAAGTCCTGTAGGATGTATATACATACCCTACATATGTATATTTATTTATCTTTTATATAAAACTATAAATGAAAGAAAATAATTTTTTTACTATTCTGCCAAGAAACTTCTATACACAGTCAAACCCTATTTTAGGGTTTTTAAATTTATTTATTGAAATAATATTTCATTGACTCAAATTGAGCTTGAATATTAAAGTCAAGATCTTATATACTTACCCTTGATTTTACAAACACAATCAATCTTTTATTCTGGCTAGTACGACTCTAAAGTTGACTTTGACCTTATAAAATAGAGACCATATCCTATAACATATTACAAGACTTAAAATACACACAATTTATTTCATTAAAAACTTAGCATACAGTGGCTTGGAAATAAAAGTGTAAGCTATGGCCATTTACCCAGCGTTTAGGGTTATATAACGGGTTTTATGGATGGCCAAGCTATCCATAGGGCCCATCATTTAGCCCATTTTTATTTTACATTTGAATAATAAATAAATTAACTTAAACCATTTTATAAATTCATTACTAGAATTCATCTAAACAATCAATTAATAATTCTAAATACTCACCAATGTACAAGAAAAATTTATTTGCCAATGAATCAAATTTATTTTCCATTGTAGCTTGAATCCCTTTGTTATCTTCTGCAATTCATGTCATTATATGTTGTGCCCTCTCTCTCTCTCTCTCTCTCTCTCATTTGTCTTGTTCTCTTCCATCCTCGTTTCTTCTAGACAAATTTCTCAAAATTCCTCGATAGAATAATGACTAAAACTAAGCATGCCAAGAATAACTCAATAAAACTAATAGTCTACCACCATTTTCTCATACAAAAAACATCAAATTTGAATAATGGTTTTCAATCTCAATTCAATGGAATATTAACCCTAATTATCTTGAAATTTATATCATTAAACAAAAAAAAATAACTATTATAAAATCCCCTTCGAACTATACATGAAATAATGACCTTGATTAATATACATGCATCAACTTTTATAAAAATCATCAAACATTATTACTTCCGATGATAATGTCTATATAACATATGTTTATTAAAATATCATCAAATTTAACAAAAAGTCTATCAAATGTTATATAATTCAATGTTAATGCAAATAATCACAAACATTCACTATAAGTCATCAACACAATGACTTCACCAAGTTATTTAGACAATATAATCATTGTTTGATAATATGAATATTATAACCTTAGTAAAATAAAATCATGTATAATTATGTTCCCCATTTTCACTTGATGGTGAAACTATTGATATTGATTTGACATTGATATAAAAATCATTATAATTCTAAGTATGACAATCACTTAACAACTGATCAAGTAAAGTTCTAAAATATGTTTAATGCCTATAGCTATGAATCTAAGAAAACACTATTTATAATACACTTAGCTATATCCAAGAAAATATTAATCCATATTAAAACATATATAGATTCACTCGTTCAACCAAGAAATAACATCATAACAGATAGACTATATATGAAAACTAGATTAGTGAAATTAACATGATCATCAATCAAAAAATAAGATCACGGTTGAAGCATATTAACAATAATTTAAAATAAAATAACATAAAAGACATACTACATCTGTTTAAATCAAGAAATGAACGTAAAACATGCTAATCTATTGTGGTGTGTCCGTGGGTTTCTAGTCTTTCTCTTTTTCATCCCCCAATGCCTCGATCTACACCACCCTCTCTGATGATGTCCTCCCTCTATCACACTCTAAGGGATGGATCTATCCTACATCTACCCCATAAAGTGAAGGTAATTAGCCTAAAACATATATAATCCATCAAATACTACTAACTAATAAACATGATCATAATGTACAGGATATAAAAGTACAGCTAACCCCATAGCTAATCAATCATGTAAATTAAACAACATAAAATTATGCCATAATCAACGTAATTAATAAAACTTAATCAAACAATAGCTATTCAAATAATAAAAATGAAAATCAATGGATCAAAAAGATATTAATCTTAGATATAAATCAAGTTGTGACAATGGGTATTTGATTATTTGGCATGTTCAAAATTCAAAATATTGGTTTCAATTTTTTAAAGATACAGTTGCATGTATTTTTAAAAATATATATGAAACTTATAGGGCCAATTTTTTTTATGTATTTGAGTTTCATGTATTTTATTATGGCCTATTTACCATTTTCTTGAAACTTGAATGAGGATTGTGAAATAATAATGCATGCTTTTCTTAGGCTGCCAGTTATTATTCTAGTCTGGTTGTAAAGAGGATGAAGTGATTAATTTTTATGCATAATGATGGCTATATAAGTATTATTTGCATTTTATTTCAAATTGAACAATTTGATGCATTGTATTTTTAAGATCATCAAGATTAGGAAGTATTTTAGATCGATGTAATTAGTGGAGAAATGAGAGAGGCTTAGATCTCTGTAATAGGGAAACAAAAAGTCATCTTACATTAATGGTGCTTCAATCTCTCTCTAAGCAACTTACCTTGGTCACCTTTGATTTATTTGTGTCTATTTATTCTTTATCTTTATTACAAGTGGTGTTATATTTGTTTTTTAATCCTCTTATTAAAATTTTATTTGGGCTATTATTTGTATGTATATTGTTTGTTGTGCTTGGTTGATTAGTCTATTATTTGGGTTATGGTGTTTTGTCTTCTACTACATGCACGTCCCCTCCTATCACCCTTCCCATATCCTTTGGTGTTTTTAAAGGGGCATATATTAATTTCTATGGTTTATGGAAACCCTCATATTTTATGGATTTGAGTGTGTAAAGAAGAGGAAGCATGGTGATCTTAATGAGTCAGGTTATATTGTGTGGGTGATAAGATACAAAATAATACAAGAGATTGATTTGGCCCATCTTTGATTGAAGTGGAAGTATTTGGAGTACCAAAAATATTATTCAATGAAATTTTGTAGTAGGAAGAAGTGGCAAAACACTCAAAAGGTGTAGAGTTTGTGGCATGCAGTGAAGATCATGATGAGTAACAATGTAGTGAAGACCAAATCGGTAAGCATCCTTGCCCTCCAAAGACCTTGATTATTATTCCAAATGTTTCCATGAAATCTGAACAAATAAAATTCCTACATTCTTAATCATGGTTTCTTCTTGTTTAAATAAAAACTCTCACCCTTCTAGGAATTTTTTGATAACTGGCTAAATTCTATTTAGGGTAATCATTTGGGCTTGTAAATTAGTTTCTACCATATGATTTAGAAAGGGGTGTTCATGATTTTGTTTAAATTTTTTAATTTGAAACATAAGAATGTCAGTAAACCCTTGTGGAACACTGGCCAATAAATTTTTAAAGCTATCTTGTGGATCCCAAAAATGCACTGTAATGACCTAATTTTCAAAATTGCTCTTAGAAGGATTGATATTGAAGGAGTGTCAATACAGTTATGGAATTTTATATCACAGGCATTGAAACCCCTCAAATAAGTATTGAGAATTGAGGATAATATAAGGTCTCTTACCCACATGAATGCCAGTGTTTAATTTCTTTAGAGCCACTAGAATTATTTTTGGAATCCTTCAATTTTAGAATTAAGGGAAAATCCCATACTTGTGATCTCAGAAGATTGGGTGGTTTGAATGCTTTTTATTTTGTAGAAAATATGGACATCTTAGGAAAAAATATCTTATGTTGGTTAATAAGGGTAATTTACCTAACATACAAAAGGAAAAAGAAGACCTAAAAAATGAGTCTATACTAGATAATTTAAAGGTTTATGGAAACCCCATGTTCAGTAGTGTACTAGTGAAAGATAGTGGCCCATCTATTAAGGCTTCTAAAAAGGTTGGTTTTGACATTGAAAAAGAGTGGGGTCTAGATGATCCTCCCTCACTACTCAGATGCAAGGCCCCCCACTATCTTCTTTTGATAGATTGAATCCCTTGTCAAACATTCTAAATTGCCTACCTAATAGCTTGGATGATGCATTTCTTGATTAGAAAACTCTATCAAACACACCTTCTAAGGAATATGTGGTTATCCTTGTTGTAACCCCTGGTAGGTATAATGTTATTTATAATATCTTTCCACTGGACATGCCTAGAAAACTTGATAGTGAAGTTTCCCTTATGGTTATTTCCCTGCTTAAAGAAAAATATAATAAACCTACCTCAAGGATGGATATATCATATGGGGACCCATTGACTCACAAGGACATTATAGGTACTAAAAACTAGATGTCTCTTGGAGGATTTAAAAGACTTAAAATAGACTCGATATCCTCCCCAATGGAGCATGTTTCACCCAAAGAGAAAAAAAAAATAGTAAAAGAGTCCCCTCAAAGTAACCATGACCCTTCCTTCAATAAAAAGGGTAAGGAAAATAAAGTCTTGGACTACTTCAATATATTATATAATAGTGGGGGTAAGTCCCATGGTCAATCTAATTGACCTCCATCTCCCCCCTAGTTGTATATGTGGATTTTAAGTTGAAATGTGAGAGGGTTGGAATCCCATGATAGAAAACTAGTAGTGAGATAGTTTAGACACTCAAGGGAAAATTTGGATTTTCTTTGTTTACAAAAAGTTAAGGCAATGGGACCCTAATTGTCCCTACTCTTAAACTTTATCTATCATAATGCTCCATAGTTATCCATTAATCATCAAAGAGGGAAAGGTAGGGCCTCTTATCTTGGTCAACCCTGGTTTAAAATATTGCATTGTTGATCATGGTGTCTCTCCCTATAATAGAGTAGTTTGGGTCTTGATAGAAAGCCAAAATCAATCTTATGCCATGTGTAACTGTATGCCCATAATGACTATAGAGATTAGTCTAATCTATGGAATTTTTTGGCTATTAATTTGAAAAATATCCCTTGGGTATTTGGGGGAGATTTCAACATGGTGGAAGAAAAAGAGGATAAAATTGGGGGTGAATACCAGGCCTGGAAAGGTAATGAGTTGTTTGTCTGGTCCAAATTGAAAAGATTGCATAGAGTTGAAGACCCTCTATAAAATGGTAAAATACTAAGCAAAGTAATCTAATTTACCTGGTGTAATAATTAGGGAAACAATAGAAGATAATACTCTAGACTTGAAATATTTTACTTGAATAAGGAGTCTTTTGCTACTACCCCTAAGAAGGATGGAAATGTGGTGACAATGTTGCCCTTTACTATGTCTGACCACCACCCTATTGAAATGTCATTGTCATTGAATTGTGAGGAGAACAAAGACACCCTATCCTTCAAAGTATTATATAAATTCAATGTGTCCTATTTGGCTGATAGTGTGTGTTTGGAGGGTCTTAAGTCATCCTAGAGCATTAGAAAATGTAATGTACCTCTAGCTCTAAAATTGGCTAGTTGAACTCTAGTATGGAAACATCTAAAAACTTCACAATAACATATGGTCAGATCAAAGATTAAAATCATAGAAAGCATGTAAGAGACACTCATGAGAAACTTATTCAGGCTGAAAGCTCTTTGCAACTTGACCCTACCAATGGAAAACTACTTGAATAGCTTAACATATTGAAATATCAAGTTAGGTAATCATAGAATTATATTGATAAGGGGGCTAAGATATGATCTATACTAACCTAGTTGAAGCTTGGGGATAGAGGCTTTAAGTTTTTCTTCATATTTTTGAAATCCAAGCATTGAAGAATCAAGATTAATGGCATCAAAGTTAATGGGCAGATTATACAGGATGTAGTTAGAATAAAAGAAGATTTGCTTGATTTTTATTCTAGTCTTTTCCTTTAGGATGACTCTAGTGACCTTATTAAAAAAATAAGGCTATATGTGATGTATGTATTCCTAAAAAGGTGAGACAAGTGTGGGCTAGTTTTTTGGATGTTTGTATCACATTAGATGAAATCAAAAACACTATTGACTCTCTCAAAGAAGATAAAACACATGGGGTAGATGGATTTCCTACTGAATTCTATAAATCCAATAAGGAATGGCTAGCTATTGATTGTCTAGATGTGTTTAATGAGGCCATTTATGCTGGCACACTTGGCCCAAACATAAACATAGGGGTAATTAAACTCATCCCTAAGGATGGTAATTTGCAATCAATCAAAAAATAGAGACCAATTACCCTCCTAAATATCTCTTATAATATTCTGGCAAAGGTTCTAGCTAGAATATTATCATCACTATTGCCCTCTATTGTCTTGATAACTCAAACTAGGTTTTTTTAAGGAAGATATATCATGGACAACTTAATTAATAACTGGGAAGGTATGTACTAGGCTAGAGAATTGAAATAGGATGTAGGAATGATCTTGCTTGACTTTGAAATAGTTTATAATATAACTGAATGGCATTTAATTGAGAGAATGATTTGAGCCTTTGGATTACAAGATAGATTTTGTACAATGGTCATTGTTCTCTTCAAGTATACTTTGAATGTCATATAAGTCAATGTTGAATTGATAGAATCACTTGATCTTCAATGATCCATTAGACAAGGGTGTCCTATTTCCCATTTTCTCTTAATGTTGGTGACTTAAGCATTGTATTACCTCCTTATATTATCTGATATAACACCTCCAATCAAAGGAATTTTACTACCTAATAAAGATGCCCTAATTGATGTCTTGTTTGCTGATGACATAACACTCTTTATCACTTTAGATAAAACAACTTTTCCCAGGTGGTGACTAGACTTGATATTTATTGCTCTGCATCTGGATCTAAAGTGGTAATGCATAAATCACACATGTTGGGATAGAAAGAATAACATCCATATTAGTTTTCAAATTTTGGTTGGAATTAGAAAGGACTAGATAAAATGGTCAAATACATGGGTATTCCATTTGCCCTCACAACCTCCTTCAAAAGTATGTGGTAATGTATCTATGAAAAAATTAATAAGAAAATTGTAAAGTGGCAGGGACATTTACTATCATTACTAGGATGGATTAAAATTTATAAGAATGTCCTCTCATCCTGCAACATCTACTATGACTCTTGTTGGATCTTTGAAAAATATTTGATAAACATGCTACACAAAATCATAAAAGACTTCCTATGACAGGATGCGAAAGGGGGTAACAAAAGGCATGTGGTTTCATAGAAATTTTTCTCAAAGCCTAAAAATATTGGAGGTTTGGGGTTAAAGGACCTTAAAATGCAAGGTATAACATTGGCAATTAAGTGGATAATTAGAGCATGTAAAGTAAATAAACCTTGGAAAGTTATGGTTCAAAAAAACATTTTGAGAGGCTTTCCCAAAACAAAGCCAGGTTGGAAAGCTTTGAATATAGTTGATCTTCTCATTGGGATATTTGTTATTAAAGTGGCCCAATCTCATAATTTTTATTCCATTTGGTTAGCTTGGGATGTGGTCAAACCTTTCATCATGGCTAAACATGTCTTCAATTGGTTTGGTACAACTTCTTAGTGGTATAGATCTTTATGGTGGAATTTGGCTGTCAACATGAGACCACTTGCCCTCACCAAGGGATACCCTACCTTTGAATAATACACAAATGGGTTGAGGGATTTTAAGGATCTATACTTACATGAAGGATGGAATTCTTGGTTAGAGATTAATTCCAATGTTTAGATTCCTAACTCTTAGTGTAAAACATTCACCTTGCTCCAAAGAGAACTGAAGGGAAAAAATAATGTGGTTTTCATGGAAGATGAGGGTGAGTTATAAGATAGTGTGAAGTAGAATAAAGGTCTGCCCTATAATTTTACACTCAAATTTTATAGAAGAACCTCTCCTTCTCTAATGTCCCCTACCTCACCCTTAACTGTATCTAGTATATGTATGATCTTTTGACTACCTGGTATTTTAGATTTAATGTGATTGGGCCTCTTGCTTTTAACCCAAATAATCCTACTTTTTTTGATTGTTAATGTATAAGAAGTTAGTTGTTGGTTCTGTCTTCAGTAATTGTGGACTTGGTAAACATTTATATTCCTTTTGTAGTGAAATTAAGACTATTGATCATGATTTTCTCACCTTCCCATATGTAGATGAGATGTGGAAGTGTTGTCTTAAATGTTTAAATATGGTATATGATTATGAAATTGGTTATCTAAACATTGAATTTGGGTATGCATGTACTAAAATTAAAGTACATCATTTCCTTAATAAATTTTGGTTTGTGTTTTCAACTAAAATTTTATTGTTTTTATGGAAGTAAAAGAACCTTCAGGTTTTTCAACAGAAGGCTAGGTTGGTTACTGACTTTTTAGTAGAAGTCATTCTCCAAATTATGTCTATGCAAATTTTCCTATAACTAAAAGTGCCTTAGGACTACCTAGAGTAATTTCTCAGGATAAACTCCTTAAAGTCACCTCTAAATTCCTGCATGACTCTGATGGTTACTCCAAACTGAGCCCCAATCTAGGTTAGGTAGTGTGTGACCAGACGGCCATCAAGGTAAAATTTTTAGAATATGAGTGGGACTACATTAAAGATGCATACTTTGACCAGGCAGACCACCCAATTTAGGAATGGATGAATTTGACTAAATTTGATTAGAATGGGGTCGATTCTTGGCTGGCAGTGAATGAAAATGTGCTAAGTGATGAGTGAAATGATGGATTGGGTAGTTTCATAATTAGAGAAGTAGAGGAAACCTTTACACCATTTGATTTGAATCTGTTCCCTAAATTATTTGATGAGACTATGATGATTGTACCTTTTCCTTAGGGATTGACTCTAGTGGTATAGAAATAGGGTGCATAGGAGGATGTTTGGAAGAAGATTGATAAAAATGTCAATATATTCTCTAAAAAGATAGAAAAATATATTGAATGAGGTGACTCAGTGAATATTGAGGACATATTGGAGTATGTTAAAAAGATCAATATGAAAAAATTGTTGGAGAAAGTTGACCATTATCCTTCTCAAAAGGATGCTGGGTAGATTTGGATGAGACTTGGTATAGGTAAAAATTTATCTGAGAGACCTAATTATGTGGATTCTGAGGATGATTTTCAAGTGGATGGCACTACTAGTTAGAGGGCACATGAATCTTAAGCCTGATTCTACCACCTTTGGGGTGGTTGCATTTTGATATAAGCTTTTTTTGTTAATACTGTTGTTGCTTTCTATGCTACTGTTACTACTTTTATTTTCTATTGGGCCACCTGTACAAGGCCATTTTTATATTTTATAATCATTTAGTATGATTTGATGATTAGGGATGCCCCATGGTATGACACTTTTGTCTTGGGAAGTCTGTAAATATTTTTGGCATCTTTCATGCTTATATTGGTAATTAATTCTATACAAAAGTATTTGAGCTCAATTATATAAAATGATTATTTTAGCATACTTTATTAGATGCCAAGTTAGAATCTAGGTTCAAATAATTCAAGTAAAAATGATTGGGGCTGTGATGAAGATCAACATAGTTAGGGTACTACTTCATGGGCTAGCTCTTAAGGCGATTGATTATTCCATGGTCACAGGTCTACTAACATATTTTATAGAAAATTTAACTTGTGAACCCATGTTTTCTTTCATTTAAATGCTACTGATCCTATCTTTTGGAATGTTCTCAACACTTTGCCTACTCACTCTTTGAATTTTTTGGGAAATAGAGGATGAAGGTGTTGATGATGGAAATTGTACCATAAACTAATCAACCTTTTTGTCTACCATGAAGGTCAAATTGAAATTATATCAGTCTAATCATGGGGGTTCTAAAGGGTCATTTATGATCTTAAAAATACAAGAAGATTTTTATTATAAATTATAGGAACTAATCAATAATTTATCAAGACAAGTTATTCTATTATAACAATCAAAAATCCATTTATCGAATCATGAATCAACTAAGATGGGAATCTATAATGTATTCTATCTGATAGAGAAAACCTATGAGCTAGATAATCTCTTGAAGAATAGAATTATGATTATGTAATATATATGTATTCAGATAATATCTTTGCTTCTTGCTTCCAATGTTCTGAATAAAGTCTAAAATAGAAGAGATAGATCAAAGAAAGAGACAGAACATGAAAATAAAAGAGCAAAAAAAAAAACAATAAATAAACTAAGAAAATAAAATAAAGACAAACAAATAGTCCTAAAGAAAAATGAATAAACTAGTAAAGGATAGTGAACTACGAAAATAATCTAATCAAGAAAAATAATTTAAACTAAGAAAAGGTCACTAAACAAAATATAAAGTTATTAGAGCTATAAATTTAATCAAGATAATTATTCCAAACAAAACTAATTAAAATATAAATAAGACTGAAAAACTAAACCTAAAAGGAAAACTAATTAAAGAACAGCCAAAAAACTTAGAAAAATAGAAGAAATTAGTCTAAGAATTGAAGCAAACATAGAATCTATTTGAATTAAAACTAAAACAAGATAAAATAAGACACCTAATATATGAAAAATATATCAAATGATTAATTTAGAAAAATATAAAGATTATTAAACTAATAATAGAGTTAAAAAGATGTAAATCTAGATATTTACAAGATATTAATATATAACAATCCTGAAAAGAGAAAAGAAAAAACCTAAAATAAGAATTAATAAGAAAGAGATAAAATAATCTAAACTAATTAAAATACAAAACACTTATAAATTAAAATTAGTTTAAAACATAACCAATATAGAAACAAAAATTAGATTTAGAAGAAATCTGAAAGATCTAATTATATTAAAGTTAGATTCAAATAATTATAAAAGGTGTGCGAGTCTCAAAAGGAGATTCATCTTATAATAAAGAGATAAAAGTATTTAGAAAACCAACATCCTTTCTCTATAAAACTTGAATTAAAACTTTATAATCAAAATAAATCAATGAAATGTAGCAGAATAGTGAAATGACCATCATTATTTAGGTTGAATACTTAGAATCTATGCATAGGACTATAAATAGAAATAATCAGAAGAAATTAAGCTTAGAAAACTTTAGATAATTAGTACTAAATGATAAATAAAATTAGATATACCTATGTTGCATAATCAATTACTCAATCATCAGATAAAGTACCATTGGGTCTATCTACAAAAGCTGTAATATCTCAGAGAACTTGTATAGAAAGAAGATATAAATGATTGAATTCAAAAAAATACTTAAGTCTTCAATACTTCTTGTGTTTTTATCTCCATATGAATAATTTATCTCTTCTTATACCTTCAACTTAATTGTAAAATAATTTATAACTAACTTAATTAGTTATTAGTTAATGTTAACTAATTGACTTTTAACAAAGTCAATTATTTATAAACTAAAATTGGTTAAGGATAGATTTAATTAATACTTAAAAAGTCTTAACTGATCAAGATATTTTAAAATAATAGACCTAGGCACTAATCTTAATGGGTGGAGACCCATCTTAATTAATAATATAATAGAATACATATCAATCATAAAATAAATAAGTTAAAAATTGATAAATTCTATTCATATTAAACCATAAAACATATTATTTAACTTAAGCATATATAATTATGTCAAAACTTCAAAAAATTGTTGTATTTACCAAAATTATCAAAATTTATCAAAATCTAAAAATGAAAGAATTAAACCAAAATATCGAGTTCTACTATGAAATTTCATCACTAAAATAAAATTATCTTTTGAATCTGACAACACTTCAATGACTTATTTGTCTTGTTCATGAAGACAAACATTGCATTCCATCTTAGTAGTAGGAAATGATACCAATTTAGTTGTTTAATTAGTCATGTTATCATCAATTTCCATCTTAATTCTTTTCAGTAGTGTGAGGTAGAATATCTATGGTTTTCCTTCTACTAACATAACCCTAGATCCCCAAATTCAACCTCTTAGACCTTAATAAAGGCTCACTATGAGAACCAGATAGATTCAACTTTCTATATTTTCCAACAGGATCTACATGAGAAGAGGAAGGTGCATAAAAAAGAATGTCCATCTTCTTAAGATATTTAGCATGGGTAGTTTCTATTTCAATCTATGTAGATTAGTTAGTAGACAAAGGATCATCAATTGGTTCACCTCTAAAATTAGGGGGATACATAGTGAAATATTGAGGTTCATGCTTTAACTGGTGAGATGAATTGCGTTGGGGAGGTGTATGGGTTCCAAACCTATGGTCATAAAAATGCCTATTACCTCTATAAAACCTATTGGATGGATTAATATGGAAATTAATCAAAATATCTTAAAACTCAAGATCATAGGTATCAAATTGAATTGACATTCTTGTCCCTCTATGAAATCTAGGTCCAAAATGTCTTGCATGAAATCCACCCTTATAAAATCTCTGCTAAAATTTTATTGATAACACCTCTATTTGAATTTTGTCTCCATACTCTATCATCATTAATTCTTGTTAGTTAGTCCCACCCAAACATAGCGATCAATCTAACACACAACAAAAAAACTTAAGATTGGGAGATAAGTGACCAAGAAATAAACTACAAACTATAATAATCCGAAAAATTAAATGAAGTTGCATTATGACTATAATATAACACACTGTATTTGAGTCCAAATATTATTGAACCTCATTAATTAAATATATTATTTTGATATCAACTTTAAAATACCAAAGAATTTCAATCTCAATATCCATTTTCAAAGAAAAGCTTAAAACTTCAATACTGAGATTAAACTTCAAATAAAATCTCATGTCTTTCAAATTAGATTTATATCGATTCAAAAGTATCCAAATAAATTTATAAAGATTCATTCCATTATCATTTTCAATACAACCAACTGATTCAATTTAGATTTTCACATAAGGATTCAAATTACCAACACTATCAATCCCATTTTATACACTAAAACTAGACGTCTAACAACAAAATTTCTAGAGGTATGTTTAAACCAAACTGAGACCAAACATCTCTATGAATTCAAAAAATTTGATATTTGTAAACCACACACTCATGAATCATGATCAATCCACAGTCTTTCAAAACATAGAACAACTGTAACTTGTTTATGTCAAAAACTTTCATGTAAGTCTCATATTTTCAGGATAAAACCATTATCTATTGCTTTTCCAAAACCTATAATAAAACTGAATGCCATGTGCTTAGGATGAAGAACCCTAACTTGGCCACATCAAACTCAAACAAAAATATACTATAGCCTATCATAGCTATATGAATAAACTGACCTCTCCATCCATGAATATATATATGATCACTTTAACATATGATTTTCAAAAATAAATAACCACATATGTAACTAAAATGCAAGCACTAAATTTCTTCAATATTTTTTTGGGTCCATACCATCAATGTTTTAATTAAAGATATTTTCATGCCTAGTTGTCCAACAACACTCTAAAAACCAAAACAAATAATTTGTGTATGGTGACAATTGAGAAATATTTGTTAACTTTCCAATATTTATACAAATTTGTGTAAAACTGCCATCAACTACAAATCAAATGAAAATAATAAGATATATAAAACATTTTCATGATGGTGAGTTACCCAAGTGTATGCCATAAATAAGAACTCTTAAAATCCCAAGTTTCAACCATGATTCAAAAATTATTTAAATCTTTGACATATCACATGAAACTAGGTTAAGAAATTTCTTAGTTTATTCTATACTTAGTTTTGAAACTAAAGATAGACTTGTCTTTCCATTTATCCAAAATATGCAAGTGACCCTTCATATTGAGATTGACAAACATGCACCACTGTCAGAACTAAATACTATTTTAAATATTTTTTTGAAAGAGTCACTTGAAAATATATAAAACCTACACTTTGTATTTTGACATTCAACTAAACCAGAGGTTATCTTTCATTTATTACTCTAAAAGGCTTAATATTTCCATGCACAAACTTCATATAATATCCCTAAAACCTCAAAGAACCATTTTAAGCTTCCAAAAAGTTTGCATGCAAACAAACTTATATATTTTCTACATTATTATTCACTTTTCACCATTAAAACCATACAAGAAGTACTAAGAGCTTTCATTCACATGAATATAATCTCAAAAGAACTATTCTTTCATTGAACCTATAATTTCCTCCCAAATAATCCATATTTCTAAAGAAACTAATCATAACTTATAAAACCATACCTGGTCTCACTTTCCCAAAACTCTATTGAATCTTAAACTCTAAAATATCCACATGATTCTAAAGATCCAAATTGTCACTCTCACAGAAGAGCTTTATGAAAATCACCAAAGATCAATAAAAACAAAACTTATATCCACCAACCTTCTGCCATAACCATCCAACTAAGGTGTTACTTTTATATTGGCTCAAACTTATCATCATGTACTTTAGCAACATTTCTAAATTATTTGTCAATCTGATCAAACTTAGCAATGACTATCCTTCACACTAATTTCTTTACTAAGTTATGTAATTCAAGGAGATTAGCTAGTCATTAATGACAATATACTACCAAATCCTCATTTTGATCTCAAATCATTAAGATTATGCTTTCACATTTAACACCCATGCCAACTCATGTACCATGATGAATTGAAATGCCAGCCAGTCTTCAAGTTAACTAAATAAAAAATACATTGAAATTTTTCATGATGAACATTAGGTACCATGACACTTCATGAATTAAGCTAGATCCATGATGAATATTACATAATACAACTACCCTTGTCCTAGTCTCATGATTATGATTTATGCCATGAATGCTAAGATATAGTCCTTTAGACTTAAGAAAATTTGAATGTGAATGCAAACTTTTAAAAGCTCAAATGAATCCTTATAAAATTATTCTTTTATTTCATGCATAATCCTAAGGTTTATAGCCAACTTATAAGTCCATGCCCAATGAATTATGTAGAAATGATGTCTATGTCTTGATATTATATTAACCAATCTTGAATACTTATTCAAACATTAAGACAACTGAGAGTTAAAATATCCACTAGATAATCATAAAAGGAACAAGGTTTCAAGATCAATTAAATAATCTTGAAAATATTGCAAAACCAACAATAGTGAATGAAACTAAGCCATACATGAGATCTTATATCTTCAAAATAGTTTTTAAATGTATCAATTTTAAAAGAAATGTTTTGCAAGATGCCATCTCACCATTATTTATCATGAAACATGAATCAAATTAACTAAATAATATCAAAACAACATCATAAGTAAACTGAAATGACTGAAAACTAAAAATCCATGTATCAACTAAAATTGTCAAAAATACACTAAATCTAAATAATAGAACAACTGATCACATTTATAATTATATATGCATATTTCATTCATTAATCTATCATGTTTTTTGAAACTACTTAAAGCATAAATAAAATTTTATCAATCAATTATTACTATTTCACAATAAAAAAGCATCTAAAAATACTATCAATCAATAAGGTCCCTGACAAATTTTTAATCTTTATGACAAGGTCATCTATATGGCAGCAAGTATAGATTTTGAAAAGTCTTAGAGAGGGTGTAGAAAATTGGCATAACACTAACAACCTTTCTAGTTAATTTTGTGTAATAAATTTGATTAACAACAAATTACCTGTTGTATAAAACAATTTTTTGCCTTGAGAGTGGGATCCAGGAAAATTATTTCTCAAGTAGCTAAGCATGAACTCATTTAATGAATTTGGGTAAGGGATGGATTGTTCAGCGAGCATGACACGAAGAAAGGGAAATGAATAATAAGAAAGTTTGAGCTAGATGTAAAATCAATTATAAATACCTTAAGCATAAAATCTAAAAATGAAGTAATACAATCACAACAAAATATAACATAGCCATGTTACTTATTTATTATAGAATACTGAATTTGTAAGAATTGTCAGGCACCTAGAACATAAATGCTCTAATACCACTTGTTGGGGATCAACCAACAATATTGATTACACTTGTGAAAGCAATAAACACGAAATTAAATCAGAATGATAAGTAACTAGAATTAGATAATAGCAAAAAGAAGAGATACAAGAAACCACCTTGAAAACTTGTATTAAACTCTTTACAGAAGGAATACAATTGAAGAAACTTCTTTCTTCCATACCTCTCTCAGATGTACAGATCTCTCTCTAGATCTCTTTCCCTCAAGAGCTCTCTCTCTCTCAAGTATAATCAACTCCAACAACCTGGATTGATTCACATATACAATTCTGTATTGTTTAACATTCTAATACACTACAATAAGCTAAGAAGATCTAACCCTACATATAGAATTAGGAAACTTGAGCATGCATTTACAACCAATAGTTATGCCTCTTAAACAAGGGATCTGAAACAGTCTTACTAATAATAGAGACGTGAACTTAAGACTATGACTTAATCTCATCATGTAAACACTTAGTTTTATCCACGAAAATAGCTCTCTGGACGCACAGGTAACCAACATCAGTTCTTACCTATTTGCCTGTGACTGACGTCGGCCGATCTCTACCGATGCCAGCATCTCTTGAACTGATCCTGACCGACGTCGATTGCTCTTGAATGACACCAGTGACTGTGTAAACCTGTAACCTACAAAACTCGCTCATAGGTGAAGCTTTTAGCTCCACACCTTAACAATCTCCCACTTGGAGATAAACAGCTGCACCAGTACCTATACAACAACATCTTCTAGCTCTTCCATCTTCAACTCAATCATGAAGACCAACAGAAGTTGAATGAAGATTCAACTTCTCTTTTATAACTAGCTTGGTTAACATATCAACAAGATTCTTATCTGTATGGATCTTTTCCAGCTTCAACTCACCATCTTCCAATACCTGTCTTATGAAGTGGTACCTAAGCTGTATGTGCTTGGTTCTTGAGTGAAAGGCTAAATTCTTAGCCAAATGAATTGCACTCTGACTATCACTATACAATCTGCAACTCTCTTGCTCCTTTCCTAACTCTTCCATGAACCGTTCATCCATATCATCTCTTTGCTAGCCTCTATGACTGCAATATACTTTACTTCTGTAATTGACAAGGCAACAACCTTTTGTAACTTTGATATCCAGCTAACCGCCGTTCCACCAACATTGAAAACATATCCTATGGTGCTTCTTCTACCATCCAAATCACCTACCATATCTGAATCTACATAACCATGTAGAGAAGTATCTAAACCTCCATAGCACAAATGCCTACTGCTAGTTCCTCTCAGATATCTAAGGATCCACTGAACTGCTTTCCAGTGTTCCTTCCCTAGATTGGCCATATACTTACTTACAACTCCCACTGCTTGGGCAATATCTGGCCTAGTACAAAGCATTGCATACATTAAACTCCCTACTGCGGAAGAATATGGAACTCTACTCATGTACTCTACCTCATCATGTGAATTAGGACATTGTTCTTTACTCAACTTAAAATGTCCAGCCAAAGGTGTGCTTACCGGTTTTGCATCCTGCATATTGAACCGTTTCAACACCTTGTTCACATAATCCTCTTGAGACAAAATCAACCTGTGATTTTTCCTATCTCTCTTAATGCTCATGCCAAGGATTTTTTTTGCTGCTCCCAAATCTTTCATGGCAAATGTTTGAGCTAGTTTCACCTTAAGCTCAGAGATATCTTGCATGTGTGATCTTGGAACCAGCATATCATCTACATACAACAATAGAATAATATATCTACCATTATCCAATCTCTTAAAATACACACAATGGTTAGATTGACACCTACTGTAGCCATGCTCAGTCATAAACCTGTCAAACCTCAAATACCACTGTCTAGGAGCTTGCTTGAGGCCATACAAGCTTTTCTTCAATCTGCACACTAACTTCTCCTTACCTTTGACCTCAAATCCTTTTGACTATTCCATATATATTTCTTCATCCAAATCTCCATGAAGAAATGTTGTCTTAACATCAAGTTGCTCAAGATGCAAATCTTCAATAGCAACTAAAGACAGTACAGTCTGTATAGAAGTCATTTTAACAACAGGAGAAAAAATCTCACCAAAATCAATACCTAGTTTTTGTGCAAATCCTTTCACTACCAACCTGGCCTTATATCTCATCTGTCCATTCTCACCTTCCTTCAATCTATAGGTCCATCTATTCTTCAGTGTCTTCTTACCAGCTGGCAACTCAA
Source organism: Torreya grandis (assembly GCA_037957365.1). Classification (NCBI taxonomy): domain Eukaryota; kingdom Viridiplantae; phylum Streptophyta; class Pinopsida; order Cupressales; family Taxaceae; genus Torreya; species Torreya grandis. Next base: position 589,654 of record JARHVA010005247.1, on the reverse strand, counting down.
CCAAATCCCATGTTTGGTTCTCTTTCAAGGACTCCATTTCCTCAACCATGCCATGCTCCCACTGATTCTTGGACTCTACATGTATTACTTCTTCAAAACTCTCTGGTTCTCCACCATCAGTTAGCAATAAATAGAATAATGAAGGGGAATATCAAATTAGAGGTTTACTTACCCTTTTTGACCTCCTGATGGGCGTCTGAGACTCATTCACAACATGCTGTCCACCCAAATTTTTTGATAGTGACTGACCTCAATCACTTCCAGGCCTATAACTGGCTGACGTCAGTTCTCCCTGGCTGACGTCGGTTCCTACCTGGCCGATGTCAGTCTTTGTATGACCGACATCAGTTTTTGTCCTGCTAATGTCAGTTCCTGCCTAGCTGACGTCGGTCTCTGTGTTTTCCTGCAAGTGATTATTTCTTCTTCTTGTGAGCTTATTTTGGACCGTCACCTCGTCCAATTCTCCATTGCTCTACCCATATTGATTTAGCTTCTTCAACTGATCACTATACATCACTTTTTCATTGAAAACAATATCACGGCTCCTAATTATCTTGTTAGTTCCTAGATTCCAAAATCTGAAACCAAAATCATTAGAGCCATAGCCAATAAATGTGCACCTCATAGACTTAGCATCCAGATTCTTTCTATTTTCCTTATCAACATGCACAAAGGCTTCACAACCAAAAACTTTGAGAAATGAGAGATCTACCTATTTACCTATCCATGCCTCTTTTGGAATTCCACCATCTAGAGCTGTAGAGGGTCCTCTGTTAATCAGGTACACTGCAGTATCAATAGCTTCTACCCAAAACTCTAAGGGCAACCCAACATGCAATCTCATACACCTTGCACGCTCCATTATTGTTCGGTTCATCCTTTCAGAAACTCCATTTTGCTGAGGTGTTCTTGGAACCATCCTTTGCCTACAAATTCCATGCATATAACAATACCAGTTGAACTTATAGCTGCAGAGTTCACCACCATTGTTAGATCTCAGGCACTTCAATCTTCTGCCTATATCATTCTCAACCATAGCTTTCCAAATCTTAAAAGTCTCAAATACATTAGATTTCTTCTTAATACAATAGACCCATACCTTACTTATAACATCATCTATGAATGAAACATCTTACTGTGATCCTCCAATAGAAGCAACCTGAGCTGGTCCCCACACGTCTGTGTGAACAAGCTGTAACTTATGCTTCTTCTTTGTTGACCCAGTCTTGAGAAAACTCACTCTCTTCTATTTTCTAAAAACACAGTGCTCACAAAAATCCAGATCTATGCTTTTCAAATCTGAAAGCTTACCTCTTGACTTAAGAATTGACATACCCTTCTCACTCATGTGGCCAAGCCTTAAGTGCCACAATTTTGCATCCACATCTGAAATAGATAATACAGAAGGAGAATTGTTAGTAACACAATGACATAAATAGAGAGTACCTACACTCTTACCTCTGGCCATTACAAGTGCACCCTTGGTCACCTTCCAAGATTCAGCTTTGAGAGTTACTGTACAACCTTCATCCCCTAAATTTCCTATAGAAATCAAATTCCTCTTCAAGCTAGGAACATGCATAACATCTCTCAACACCCATGTGTTTCCATTCTACATTTTCAGCTGCACTTTACCTTTGCCAATAATTTTACAAGGCTCATCATCCCCTAAATACACTATTCCAAAATGTCCATGGACATAGTCACTAAAATATTCTCTATTAGGGGTAGCATGAAAAGATGCACCAGAATCTAAAACCCAAGATTCTATATTATTATGAAAAGAGAATATTAAAGCATCTTGTGCAATACTTGCAACCTTTGCTTCTTCTTTTCCTTCATGCTGATTGTCCTCCTTAGGCTTTGACCAACAATCTCTGCTTATGTGCCCTATCTTTCCACAATTCCAGCATTGTGGCTTCCTACCATTTCTGGATTTAGATCTACTTCTCACCTTTGACTTAGACCTTGATCTCCTCTTACTCTTCTCTTTTTGCCTTCCCCTGCTATCAAAACTTAAAGCATTCCTTGATGTTTTCTTCTGTGTTGTTCCTAAAAATTTCCTCATTCAAGATCACACTAACAACATCCTCTACTTTTAAAATATTTGAAGTAGATGCAATATTACTAACTGCCATTACTAAGCTATGCCAGCTTTTAAGCAAAGAATATAATATTAAAAGAGCTTTAATTTCATCATCAAACACAATATTGAATGAACTTAATTGATTTACAATTCCATGGAAATAATTTAGGTGATTAGACACAGATCCACCTTCATTCATATGCAAATTAAATAACTACTTCATAAGATATACCTTATTAGAAGCTGAGGGTTTTTCATACAAATTTGCTAAAGTAGTCATTAACTCTACTGTAGACTTTGCTTGTGATAAATTAGATATCATAGTAGATGCCAGACTTAGTCTTATAGACCCCAGAGCTTTTCTATCAAGAACTTCCCATTCTTCATCATCCATGTCTATGGGCTTCTTTGCAATCCCACCTAACGGTAAGTATAGATCTTTCTGATACAGATAATCCTCTATCTGCATTCTCCAATGTTGATAATTTTTGCCATTAAACTTCTCCATTCTTAGTTTAATTTCTTCTGCCATTGCTTCTCCCACTCAAATAGAAATCTCTGCAAAAACCCTTGTGAGTAACCTATAATCAATACACACTACACAGATCTGAACCACCTGTTAGTGAACCTGAGCTCTGATACCACTTGTCAGGCACCTAGAACATAAATGCTCTGATACTGCTTGTTGGGGATCAACCAACAATATTGATTACACTTATGAAAGTAATAAACGTGGAATTAAATCAGAATGATAAGTAACTAGAATCAGATAATAGCAAAAAGAAGAGATACAAGAAACCACCTTGAAAACTTGTATTAAACTCTTTACAAAAGGAATACAATTGAAGAAACTTCTTTCTTCCACAACTCTCTCAAATGTACAGATCTCTCTCTAGATCTCTTTTTCTCAAGAGCTCTCTCTCTCAAGTACAATCAACTCCAACAACCTGGATTAATTCACATATACAATTCTGTACTATTCAACATTCTAATACACTACAATAAGCTAAGAAGATCTAATCCTACATATAGAATTAGGAAACTTGAGCATGCGTTTACAACCAACAGTTATGCCTCTTAAACAAGGGCTCTAAAATAGTCTTACTAATAATAGAGATGCGGACTTAAGACTATGACTTAATCCTATCATGCAAACACTCAGTTCTATCCACGGAAATAGCTCTCTGGACGCACAGGTAACCGACATCAGTTCCTGCCTGTTTACCTGTGATCGACGTCGACCGATCTCTGTCGACATCGACATCTCCTGAACTGATCCTGATCGATGTCAGTCGCTCTTGATCGACGCCGGTGACTGTGTAAACCTGCAACCTGCAAAACTCGCTCATAGGGGAAGCTTTTAGCTCCACACCTTAACAATAATATTTTTTGAAAATTATTGATACTTATATCACTTTCACACCTTCCTTACATTATTCTTTCATAATGTGATATTTTTCATTGCACAATCTTTCATTGATCATTTTGAAAACAAAGGAAAAAAATCAAAACAAAAGATGAAAACAAAACAACAAAGAAAATAAAAAAATAAAGGAAAGGAAAAACAAACCAAAAAGAAAATAGAAAATAAAGCAAAGAGCAACAAACAAATACAATCATAAAATAATTTCAAGTGATGACCATTTACTAAATAATGCAACTAATTTTCTTCAAAATATTTAAGATGAAATGCATTATTTTCAAGAGCTATGGTAATTCTGTAAGGTCCAAGCCATAATGTATTTAACTTATGGTATTTTCTAGGGTCTTCAAGGGCTTTGTCCCAATATAAAACTAAGTCACCAATATTAAATTTCTTACTATAAAATTTTTTATCAAAAAATTTATTTAATTTTTGCTTAGCCTTTTCTAATTTCTATAATGTTATTGCCTTGGATTCATCAAGAGCTACAAAATCATGCAACCTTTGCTGAATTAAATTTGTATCATCAGCTACATATTATAAAGTAGTCTTAGCTAAAAATTTGAAGTTCTATTGGTAAAGTAACTTCAAATCTATATGCTAACATGAAAGGCAAATAACCAATTTCTACCTTAATAATAGTCTAGAATGCTTCAAAAATTTTAAGATGCCAATTTTTTTTGTTATCATAAAATAGTTTGTTCATAATAAAAATCAAATTTTTATTAGTGGACTTAGCTTGTCCATTTCCTTTTAGATAGTACTTAGATGAATGACTAGAAATAATTGAATATTTTCTTAAGAATTCTAAGAAATCTTTTGAATTGAATTGAGCTCCATTATAAAAAATAATTTCATATGAAACTTCAAATCTAGAGAAAATCTGAGTTTCTAGAAAAGAAATTACTTCACATGTTATTAAATTTTTAAGAGCTTTGGATTTAAGATACTTGGTGAAATAATTTATGGTTGTGAAAATGTACCTATGACCCATATTGAAGGTAGATGAATATATAAAATAAATTCAATGCCTTATTTTGTAAAAAGTTTTTAAAGAATAATCAGATTTAAAGGCATTGCATGTAGTTTATCCCTTCCAATAAAAAGTTGACAAGACATACATGAATGAACTAGCTTATAAGCATCATAAAACAAAGTAGACCAGTCATAGCTATCCCTAAAAATATTATAATCTATTATTTTTGCAGCATAATTCATGCCATAATTTTCTTCATGACAACCCCTAAGAACCTTCTGAGTTTGATTATGCATCAGACACCTTAACAATACTCCATCATGATTACAATAAAATAGAATTTTTTTAATAGATAGAAATTTAATGCTTTTAGTTTTAAGAAATGCCTTTTTTTCTTATTTAAATTATTAGAATAAGACTAATTTAAAAAATAATAAACTAAATCATGATACCAATAATATTTAGCCAATAAACAATATCATTCATTCATTCATTCATTTCATGACTAAACTTAATTTTTAAAGAAAATTTAACAACTTTCATAATTTTAAGTGTGATTTTGCATTTAAATTTTCATCAACTGATAAAACTAGGACATTAATATTTGATAATTTATTTTTAATTAAGTGTTTTACTAGTTCATTTCCTTTAATAATTTTAGAATTTTCAAATTCAAAATTAAATTCTTAAATGCGTAAGATTTATTTAGCAAACCTTTCTTGAATAGTTAGCTATTTTAAAAGATATGACAAAACAAGTACATTAGATTAGATAAATTTTTTATTTCTCATTAATAAATACCAAAATTTAATCAAAGTGAAAAAAGTGAGGAAACAAATTTCTCAATAAGGGGGTATCTAGTTTCTATATCTTTTAAGACTTGGCTCATATAACCAATAGGTTTCTCTTCATTATTTTTAAATTGTTGAGTTATTACATCACCATTAATCTTTTCAGTAGCATTAACATAGAGAATAAATGCTTTATTTAAATTAAGTTTGACAAGAATATGATCACTTACAATTACATTTTAAACATAATTAAAAGCTAATTCAACATAGTCATGCCAAATATATGTTTTATCTTTCTTAAGTAGAAATTGTAAAGGATTAGATTTGTTAGCAAAATCAAAAATAATTTTTTTGACAAAATGAATTTTATCAAAGAAATATCTTAAACTTGATTGATCTTTGGGAGGATGTAGTTCCTTTATAGCTTTAACACATTCTGGGTCAATATAAATACCTTCTTTTGAGATTATGTGTCCTAACAACTTACCTTTAGTTACATCAAAAAATAACTTTTTTGGATTTAAAGCAATGCTAAAATTTTTACATCTTGTGAATACTTCATCAAGATGGTCCAAATGCTTCTTTATTTTTTTGGAATGAATGATGAGATCATCTAAATACACTTAAATAATGATTCCAATTAAATCATCAAAAGCAACATGCATAACGCTTTGAAAATTAGCTCATATAACCAATAGGTTTCTACTAAAAAAAGTACCTCTACGAGTGGTAAAAGTAGTTTTATGTCTATCATCAGAATTCACAAAGATCTAATTATAACCTAAAAATTTATTTAGTAAAGACATCATTTCAAACCTTGTAACCTACTGTAAAATCTGATTTATGCTAGGTAGATAAAATTATCTTTTACACTTGATTTATTTAAATCTCTAAAATTAACACATAGTCTAATATCACCATTTTTATTTCTAAATATAACTAGATTAACTATCCATTTTGAATATGTTATAGGAAAATTGGCACTATCATCAATCATCTTATCCATCTCTTTGTTAATGGTGTCCTCTAACAAAAGACTGATTCTTCATGTTTTCTATCTAACAAGTTTGATACTAAGATTAATAGGAATGTCATATTTAATAATATTAGTATCATAACCTTTAAGGTCCTTGTATGAACATACAAAGACATCAATAAACTCTTTAAACAATTTAATGAACTTAACATTTACATTTTCAATCACCTGAACTCTTAAATAGACAAATTTAGGATCCTCTTTAGTGCCTAAATTTATGGGATTGGTTCCACATATTATTCTTATTGATGGCTCTTTTGTTCCAAATATTTTTTGGCTAATTATTAGGTGAAAACATAGATTCGAGGCTCACCAAATCAACATGCAATTTATTAGTACTTAATTGCAAATAATCACCACAATTTAGTACATAGTCATCATGATGAAAATAATTGCCTTTAAGGAATGAATCTATATGGTCATGAAAACCAAACATTGGCCAACTATCCTTCAAATCAATAATTTTGGGATGAAAAACTTCAATAAAAATAAAATCTATAGTTGGCTCAATTTCACTCAAGATTGGATTAGAAGCACCAACCATAAGCTTATCAACTCAAATATTGAATTTCTTAATAATATGTATCATATTGAAAGAATCAAAATGCTCAAGTAATAACCAAACCTTTTGTGTTTAATGATGAAAATGATTTTTATTGGTCTTCTAAATATTATGAACTTGTCTTATTACTAGCTCTAAATCTTTGAAAACTTGTAAATTTTTAACATTCAATTCTATGGCCTTCTCTAATCCTAAACATAATGATTCAAATTATTATATATTATAAGTGTTGTCAAAATATAATTTAAAATTATAATGAAATATTTTACCAACATGAGATATCAGACAAATTCCAACACCACTACCTTGTTGAGAGCAAGCTCCATCAAAGTAATAAGACCATAAAATATTTTTTTAAAATATTTTTTCATGCTAATTTTTTGGTTCATCTACATCTAGTAATTCATAAGTTTCAATACCATTTTCAATGAAATAAATATTAGATGAAGAAGGTAATTCAATTAGGGTATCAAAAAAATCTTTCCTCTTAATAAATGCAATCTCATTATTAACAAGAACCCAAGCTATATCTTTTTCAATGAAAAATCTAATGGATTTAGACCAATCCCTTCCTAACAACATTGCATAATTACTAATAATATACAACACTTGAATATTAGTTATACATCTAATATGTTCATCTTGCATATTTTGAATAACTATGTCACAAAACTTATCACAACGCTTAGTTTGTATAGTATCAAAACCAGTTGGTTTCCTACTATATACTTCATAAAATACACTCAATTGATCTGCAATACATTTAGGCATGATATTATTTGAATAACTTTTGTTTAAAATGTAATTATGAATTATTCTATTTTTAATTTTAACTGTGACATAGAAAGGTGGAATATAATCAAAAGGGGGATCAAAATGTTGGGCACAAATATGTTCAAAATTATTTTCCTCTTGCAAAATTACATTATCTCTTGGAGTTTTTACTGGTTTATTAATATTATCTAACTATCTTGGAAGACTAGTAGCCTAAAATAGAGAAAATCCAACTTTAATTATTGACAAATCATCAATTATCTTATAAGTTTTAGCATTAGTTTGCCTAAAATTCTTTGATTTATAATATTGATATTGACTGTTATTATATCTAGTTGTAAAGGAATTGATTTGAGTAGCATTATCATTAGAATTATTCACATTATTTTGAGCTGATTTATCTTTATCATGCAAATAAAATTTATCATGAAATATTATAATATTTATTCCTTGTATTTATAGCATAAATATTCTCATTTTTTGAAGGATTATTAAGATTATTTATGTTATAAGTTAAATATTTAGTTATTTCATCTTTTTCTTGAAGAAGATACTTTTTGAATTTAATAATAGCTTGACATGTTTCCAGGTTATGATCAAGTTCATAAACATTAAAATAGTAAGAGATATAATTATCTTTCATGACTTTATATGAAGAAGAAGGTTTATCATTTCGCTACTTTTTAACAATGATCAACTCATTGCCTATATTTTGTATTACTTTTAATATCTCTACATTGTCTGAATTTAAACCTCTAGTAGACCTATACTTAAAAGAAATATGCTTATATTTATTTTTATATTCAATACAAAATATTATAATTTCATCATATTCTACAATATCTTTATCTTCTAAATCCATTTTATATTTTAAAGGTAAAGCATTATAAAGATACAGTTTAAATAATTTTTTTGAATGTGTAATATCACTCAGGATATTTTGACATAGCTTGGTGAATCTAGATTTAAAATGATACATGATCTCACCAGGATCTAAAGAAATATTTGAATGAAAGATCATTAACTAAATTAAAATCTTTCTTATCCTTACCAAAAGACAACTCTAACTAGTATTCTACATCTGTTTAATTATCAATAACCTTAGTGGTCAGACTAACAAATGCTTGATAAGCTTTTCCTTCTAATATTTGGGCAAAAAATCTTAAACAAATCTTTTCACTATTTATTCCAAAAGTAGCACAAACTAGTATAAAATCCTCTACATGATCTTTCCAAGATTCTCTAGTAACACGCAAAAACATTGGTATATATAATCCTTTATGTGAAGGTGACTTACTTGGATGATTTATGACATTGATTGGATTAGAAAAAATATATGGTGCTATAACTATTTAATACTCTTCCTGAGCTTCTACTTCAGCGTCTCCTTCAGTGAGCTAATCTTGTTCTCTATTATTCTATAACTCATCAAGTAAATCCTCCAATATTCATTCTAGTACTAGTGGTTTTCCCACTAGTTTATTTATCACTAAGTGATATCCCATTGGAAGCTTTAACAATTTTTACATGAAAAAAGTGACTATTTTAAACTTGATTTTATTGATCTAATTACAAATTTTTTAAAAGAATTTCAACAGACATAATAAAATTATTAAATGAAAATGAATCAGAAAGAAAATGAGTTCTAAGCTTAAGATTAGCAACTAAAACACTATTTATATCTTATCAAATATTCTTATTTGAATTCAAACTATCATATTAAGTCTCAAGCATAATATTTGAATACCAATCAATTTTAAATTTAGTAATCTCTTCTTCTTGATTTATGATTTCAACAACTTGATGAAGATTTTCAAGATAATTATACCATGCGTAACATGTTAGATTGAAAGCAACATCAAATTACTCATACTTTAAAGTTATTAAAGGTTGAATAATATGAGGTTGTTGACCTCCAAAAACCATTATGAAGAAGAAAATAAAACTTAAAATAATTTATATTTTATGATTGATTTCTCTAATAAAGTCACCAAATTTGTTGATGATGGAAATTGTACCATCCATGAATCAACTCTTTCACCTATCATGAAGGTCAAATTAGAATCATACCATTCTAATCATGGGGGTTATAAAGGTTCATTTAGGATCATAAAGACATGAGGGGGTTTTTATAATAAATTTTGGAAAATAATTAAAAAGTTATCAAGACAACAATAAACATTATAAAATTCATAAATCCATTTATCGAATCATGAGTTAGTTATGATTGGAATCTATAATCTATTCTATATAATAGAGAAAAATTATAAGATAGATAGTTTCTTGAAGAATAAAACTCTGATTCTGTAATATATATGTATTCAAATAATATCTTTGCTTCTTGCTTACAATTTTCTAAAAAATGTCTAAAATAGAAGAGATAGATCAAATGAAGAGACAAAACACGAAAACAAAAAAGCAAAAAAACTAACCAAAAAAAAGAAAAAAAGAAAAAGAAAATAAAGACAAACAACTAATCCTAAAGAAAAGAGTAATAAACTAGTAAAGGACAACTAACTAAGAAAATAATCTAATCAAGAAAAATAATTTAAACTAAGAAAAGGTCATTGAACAAAATTTAAAGTAAACAAAGATATAAATTTAATCAAGATAAATATTCTAAACAAAACTAATTAAAAGATAAATAAGACTAACAAACTAAACCTAAAATGAAAACTAATTAAGGATCAACGAGGAAACTTAGAAAAATAGAAGAAATTAGTCTAAGAATTAAAGCAAACTAAGAATATATTTGAATTAAAATTAAAAAAAGATAAAGTAAAAGGCCTACGATATGAAAAAGATATCAAATGATTAATTTAGAAAATATAAATATTATTAAACTAATGATAGAGTCAAAAAGATGTAAATCTAGATATTTAAAAGATATTAATATATAATTATCTCAAATAGAGAAAAGAACAAACTTAAATTAAGAACTAATAAAAAAGAGACAAACTAATCTAAATTAATTAAATTAGAAAACAACTATAGATTAAAACTATATTAAAAGATAACTAATATGGAAATAAAAATTAGATTTAGAAGAAATCTGAATGATTTAATTATATTAAAGTTAGAGTCAAATAATTACAAAAGGTTTGCAAGTCTCAGAAGGAGAGTCGTCTTAGCAGAAAGAGAAAACCAACATCCTTTCTCTATAAAAACTTAAATGCCAACTTTATAATTAAAATAAATCAATGAAATGTTATGGAATAGTGAAACAACCATTATTATTTAAGTTGAATACTTGAAATCTATGCATAAGACTACAAATAAAAATCATCACAAGATATTAAGTTTATCAAACTTCAGATAATCAATACTAAATAATAAATAAAATTAGATATACCTATGTTGCGTAAGCAATTACTCAACCATCAGATAAAATATCATTGGGTCTATCTACAAAAGTTGTACTATCTAAGAGAAGTTGCATAGAAAGAAGAGATAAATGATTGACTTCAGAAAATACTTAAGTCTTCGATACATGTGATGCTTCTATCTTCAAATGAGTACTTGATCTCTTCTTATACCTTCAACTTAGTCGTAAAATAAGTTATAACTTTAATTAGTTATTATTTAATGTTAACTAATTGACTTTTAACAAAGTCAATTAATTATAAACTAAAATTGGTTAAAGAAAGATAATTAAGACTTAAAAAGTCTTAATTGATCAAGATATTTAAAATAATAGACCTGGGTACTATCCTAATGGGTAAAGACCCATATAATATAATATAATACATATCAATCATACTATAAATAAGTTAAAAATTGATAAATTCCATTCATATTAAATCATAATACATATTAATTAACTGAAGTATATATAATTATGTTAGAACTCCAAAAAAATATTGTATTTACCAAAACTATCAAAATTTATCAAAGTCTAAAAATCAAAGTATTAAACTAAAATATCAAGTTCTATCATGAAAGTTCATCACTAAATAGAAATTATCCTTTAGATGACCAATAGTCATTCAAATATGGCAACACTTTAATAAATTATTTGTCTTGTTCATGAAGACAAATATTATATTCCATCTCAGTAGTAGGAAATGGCACCAATTTAGTTCCCAAATCAGTCATGTTGTCATCAATTCTTCTCTTGGTATTTCTAGCATATACTCAACTCTCTTTTCTACAGTCCTCTTTTTAGTAGTGTGAGGTAGAATATCTATGGTTTTCCTTCTACCAGCATAACACTAGATCCCCAAATTCAATCTCTCAGATCTTAAGAGAGGCTCATTATGAGCACCAGAAAGATTCAATTTTTTATATTAGTAGGATCTACATGAGAAGTGGAAGGTGCATCAAAAATAATGTCCATCTTCCTAAGATCTTTAGCATAGGCAATTTATATTTCAAGCTACATGGACTGGTTAGCAAACAAAGGATCATCAATTGGTTCACCTCTAAAATTAGGGGGATAAAAATACAAATATTTAGGATCATGTTTTAAATGGTGAGATGAACTACTTTGAGAAGGTGTATGGGTTCCAAACCTATGGCCATGTAAACCCCTATTACCTTTGTAACCGATGTTGGTTAGATTAACATGTAGATTACTTAGAATATCTTAAAACTCAGGATAATAGAAATCAAAGTGAATTGATATTCTTATCCCTCTATGAAATCTAGGTCCAAAACATCCTACATGAAATCCACCCCTATGAAAATCTCTACTAAAATTTGACTATCTAATACCTCTATTTGAATATTTTCCCCATCCTCTACCATCATTAATTTTTGTTAACTAGTCCCACCCGGACATAGTGATCAATCTGACACACAAGAACAAAACTTAAGATTGAGAGACAAGTGACCAAAAAACAAACTATAAACTATAATAATCTAACAAATGAATTGAAACTAAATTATGACTAAAATATAACACACTATATCTAAATCCAAATACTATTGAACCTCATAAATTAAATATAAGATTTGATATCAACTTTAAAATATCAAATAATTCTAATCTCAATATTCATTTTCAAAGAAAAGATTAAAACTTCAATATTGAGATTAAACTTCAAATAAAATCTCATGTCTTTCAAATTAGCTTTGTATCAATTCAAAATTATCCACATACATTTATAAATATTCATGCCATTATCATTTTCAACATAGTCAACTAATTCAATTAAGATTTTTATATAATAATTCTAATTCTCAACACTGTCAATCATATTTTATACACTAAAACTAGAAGTCTGACAACAAACTTTTTAGCAACATTTTAAAACCAAACTGAGACCAAACACCCTATGACTTCATAGACTCTGATATTTTGAGACCACACACTCATGAATCATGATCAATCCCCAGTCCTTCAAAACATATAACAACTATAACTTGTTTATATCTAAGTCTCATGTTTTAAGAATAAAGCAATATTTTTTTGATTTTCCAAAACCTAAAATAAAATCAAATGTCATATGCTTAGGATGAAGAACACTAACTTATGCCACATTGAAACTCAAACAAATGTATACTATAACCTATCATCTCTATATGAACAAACTAACCTCTTCATATATATATATATATATATATATATATATGATTTGCAAAAATAAATAATGACATATGTAACTCAAATGCAAGCACTAAATTTCTTCAATATTTTCTAGGGTCCATACCATCACTATTTCAATGAAAGATATTTGCATACCCAGTTGTTCAACAACACTCCAAATACCAAAAAAAAAAAAAATTTGCATGGTGAAAACCAAGAAAGATTTGAAAACTTTCCAATATTTCTACAAATCTATGTAAAACTATCATCAAGTTCAACTTAAATGAAAATAATAGGACATTTAAAACATTTAGACACTGGATAGTTACATAAGTGTATATCATAAAAGAGAACTCTTAAAATCCCAAGTTTTAACCATGATTCAAAACTCATCAAAATATTTAACACATTGCTTGAAACCAGGTTAAGAAATTTCTTAATTTACTCTATACTCAATTTTGAAAAGAAATATTTGTCTTTTAATTTACTCAAAATATGAAAGTGACCCTTCATATTGAGATTGACAAAAATGCACGATTATCACAACTAAATACCCTTTGAAACAATTTTTCAAAAGAGTCACTTGAAAATATATAAAACCTATGATTTGTATTTTGACATTCAACTAAATCAGAGGTTATCATTCATTTTTATCTCAAAAAGGCTTTAGATTTCTATGCACAACCTAATATTATTTCATGCATAGCAAAATAATATCTCCAAAAGTTCAAAGAACCATCTTAACCTTCAAAAAAGATTGCAGGTAGACAAACTTGTATATTTTCTACATTATTATTCACATTTCAACATTAAAAACATACAAAAAGTACTAAGATCTTTCATTCACATAAATATAATCTCAACATAACTATTATTTAATGAAACCTATAATTTCCTCCCAAATACATCCAATTTCCAAAGAAACTAATTAGAACTTGTAAAACCATACCTGGTATCACTTTCCCAAAAATATCTTGACTGTTAAACTCCAAAATCTCCACACAATCCCAAAGAGCCAGATTGTCACTCCTATAGAAGAGAATTCTAAAAATGACCAAAGATCAAGAAAAACAAAACATATATCCACCAACCTTCCACCATATCTATCCAATTGAGTTGTTACTTTTTTATTGGCTCAAACTTATAATTGTGTACTTTAGCAACATTGCTAAATTATTTGTCAATCTAATCAAACTTAGCAATGACTATCCTTCAAACTAATTTCTTTACTAATTTTTGTCATTCGAGGAGATTAGTTAGTCATCAATGCCAATATAATTACAAATCCTCATCTTGATCTCAAAGCATCAAGATTATGATTTTGCATTTAACACCCATTGCAACTCATGTGCCATAATGAATTGAAAATCTAGCTAGTCTCAGAGTCAACTAAATCAAAAATACATTGAAATGTTTCATAATGAACATTAGGAACCATGAAAATTAGTGAATTAGGCTAGTTCAATGATGAATATTACACAATAAAAATACCCATGTCCTATCCTCATGATTATGATTTATGCCATGAATGCTAAGATAGGATCCTTTAGACTTAATCAGTTTTGAACGTGAATGTAAACTTTTAAAATATCAAATGAATTCCTATAACACTATTATTTTATTTCATGCATAATACTAAGGTTGATAGCCAACTTATAAGTCCATGCCTAATAAAATATGAATAAATGGGGTATATGTCTTAATATTATATTCACCAATATTGAATACTTATTCAAACATTAAGACAAGTGAGACTTAAAATATCCACTAGATAATAATAAAACTAACAAGGCTTCAAGATAAATAAAATAGAAATGAAAATATTTCTAAACCAACAGTAGTGAATGAAACTGAGCCATACATGAGATCATATGTCTTCAAAATAGCTTTTGAATGTATCAATTTTAAAAGGTAACAATTTTTAAGATGCTATCTCACCATTATTTATCATGAACCATGAATCAAATCAACTAAATAAGATAAAAAAAACATCATAAGTCAACTTAAATGACTAAAAATTGGAAGTCCATGTATCAACTGAAATTATCAAAAGTGCACTAAATTTGAATAGTTGAATAACTGATCACATCTATAACTATATATACATATTTTATTTACTAATCCATCATGATTTTCAAAATCACTTAAAACATAAATAAAATTTTATGAATTAATCATTACTATTTTAAAATAAAAAATGCATCTAAAAATACTATCAATCAATAGGGTCCCCGACATAGTTTTATGATTTATGACAGAGTCATCTCTATGGAAACAAGTATAGATTTTTTAAAAAATTAGGGAGGTGTAGAAAATAGACATAACATAAGGGGAACACATTGGAGGAATCATACTTGTAGATAAGGCACTTTGAGTGATTCCTCTCAACACATGCATACTACCATTTACCCTAAAGTGTAATATGTTCCATTTCCCAAGCCACCTAAAAATATTCTTGAAGTAACTAAAAAATTGCATCATAATGTAATTTTACCCTTGACACTAATATTCCATCCCTTGAGCCTAAAAACCTAATTAATCTAATAAGAAATGTGCTAAAAACCATACAACACAACCTATGGAGTTCATAATGTTAAAAAAGGTTAAGTTGGAGGTAGATGATTCTAAAGGGCCCCTGTCCCACTTGATTGAATTTTCCATAGCTTCCATGGAGTATACTAAGTACTTGAATGATAAGGGTGGCCCTTTGATAGATTTAGTTTATAATGTAGACTCTATTTAAATTATTGTGTTGAAATTTATGTTGATACTTGGTACTTATGAAATGCTATCATAATATTTTTAAGTGTCTTGATATTATTTTTGGCGGTTTTGATATATACATGGTAATATTTTATTTCGTATAAAACAATATGTTTCAATAGTTTACTAAACAAACATGGAAATGTAGATGGATTTTAATGTTTTAATAATTAGTTTTATTTCAATATAATACATTTTTAAAGTTATATATGCATAGTGGATCATATTTCAGCCTTGCCAAAATCAGTAAATAAATGTATGTAACATGATCAATATTTAAGATGAGCTTGAGGGAGAGGTTGAAATCAATAATGTTTTTTTGTTATTCTCTAGAACTATTTTTGTGCAGTACATAAGGTAATATCATGTCCAATACTTAGTATAAATTGAGTTCATGCCTTTGTAATTCTCTCAAAAGATTAATCTAAAATCAACCATTAAATTATGATATTTGGCATCAAATTATGAGTATGCTATCACTTTATCTTAGTTAGAATAATGAATATATTTTCCTTTTCATCATTTAATTTTCATTTACGTTTCTATTTTTTTATATCTTGGTTGCTTTCATTTCATTTCTTTTTTCCTCTATTTAACCATAGAGATATAAAAGAGATATTAAGAGATTGATAAAACCGATGCATAAAAAGTGGCCAAAATTTTAGAGGTCATAAATTTTGATCCATAACACTATTTGTTATGATCAACAAGGCTCATGTATCAATAGATAAAACCTAGCCCTGATACCACTTGTTTGGAAAACATATATTCCTACATGTGCAAATAAATCATAAAGTGACTACAAAAATAAAACAAGCTATAGAATAAAACACATAAAGTAGGAGAGAAAACCACAACATCAGATATAAATGGAAAACCCTTGCAAAACTATTAAGGGAAAAAACCATGGGGAAAAGATAACATCCAAACTTCATTCCATAAAAAAAAATCTCTTACACAACTCCTTGTCAAGAATCTAGAACAACAAACATGCTCTGATCCCACTTGTCAGGATGTGAAACCGGAAACATACAATTGATTACCAAAACTTCAAGCAACTTAATATGCGGAAATAAACCAGATTCACCAAGTAACTAGAATTCAGAATAACACAGCATATGAGAGACAATACACAACTTGTATTAACACTTTATACAGAAAAGAATACAATAAAGAAGATGCCACTTCTTCTCCACCACCTTACAGAGGTTTCCCACACCTCAAGTGAACAGTACTTCTTCTCCCCACATCTCTCCCTCTCACAGGTCACAACACCCAACTCAAATACAGAGTTGATGTTCACCTCCCATGCTCCACGCATAACACAAGTGCTCCACGCACTCCACAAGCACTCCACGTGCTCCACAAGTACTCAAAGTACTTCAAGTAGATCTCCCATGAACCTGCAACAACCTGCAATTCAACAGACCATACTTATGGAAGGAACTCCCTTGCCTTCCTCTTGCTCTATCCGAGTACACACCTGTACTCCAAGTAGATCCTGCCTGATACTGCTCCCTATTGTGTTGTTGTCTGTATGACCTTGCACACCTGCAAATCAAACAATGGTTCTGCTCACCTGTGAACCTCGACCTTGCACACACATACCCCTGCAGATCAACGATCTTACTTACCATGTAGATCTCCTATATAGGCCATGCAACTGTGACCAAGATCTTACACTCCTGAAGAACCCAGCTGGCTCTCCAATCCAGCACCAACACACCTGGTACTGTGGCACTAGGAGGAACGTACCATTGCTCTACCTCACACACAGAAGGAGCTTATAATTATGCTCTCTTACTCCCTAGCACACTTTTCCAATAAAACCATGAGTCTATTATATAGATCTCATCCAAACAATAATTAGACATCTAATTACAATAATTAGATCCGCAGCTCTCAGTCTAAAATTAGATCTCTTCATGCAAACACTTGGTTCGTTAGCTCACTGCCCGTAAATAGCTCGCAGTCGAACCACACAGGCGACCGACATCGGTCCCTGTCTGCCTGGAGGTGACCGACGTCGGCCGATATGTGACCGACGTCAGTTTATTCCCTTTGCTATCCTGCCGACGTCGGCTGATCAGACCGACCCCAACTTCTCTGCAATCTTCAGCAACCTCCTCTCCTGTTTGCATCAGTGAAGCTTTTAGCTCCACAATCCTAACAATCTCCCACTTGGAGATAAACAGCTGCACTGTACCTGTACCTGTACTCTGTCTAATCTGTTTCTTGGTTTGTATCCCTCTTCAAGCTCCCACCTGAAGACAACCCACCACACATCCCGTGGTGTACATCCTGTCATCCGAGTAACCTGCCACATCCGAACCTACAACACCTGTAGTGAAGTCCTGACCCTGCATAGCAACACCTGCTGCCGGTCCCTCTCAGAAAACCTGAGAACCCACTTCCCCGAATTGGCTCCTAACTCTGACAGCTCCCACTGCATGGGAATACTCAGGTCTATGCCAGACCTCATGTGATTTCGGACACTGTACCTGTCCAGCCCTTAGTGTGCTCCGGTTCTGCATCCTGAACCTCGCCAACACCTGATTCACATCAGCTCCCACTCGAGACAAAATCAACCTGTGATCTCCGTGCCTCCCATGTCAAAGAATTTCGCTACTCAAAACTCCCCCCTGACATGCCACTGAACTAATCTTACCCTTAGCTCAGCAAAACCTGTATGTACAAACCTGCTATAGCAAAACATACCGTCCACATACAGTAACAGAATGATGTCATGAACATCATCCTCCTGGTAAGTCAAACCACAGTAGTTACCCTGACATTGACTGAAGCCATGCTTCGTCCTCCACCTGTCAAAACCTGTACCACTGTCCTGCAGCTTCCTTAAGACCATATGCCTAGTCTTCCATCTCACGTATCCGTTCTCTCTATTCTTCTACTAAGGAATCCATTCGTCTCTGTGCTTTCATCCAGCTGGCAAACCTACCAAGACTCCCATCTGGTTCTGCTCCAAGGAATCACATCCTCATCCATGCCAAGCTCACACCTGTTTCCTGGATCCTTCCTGCTATATAATCAGCATCAAGTATGAAGAAGAGGAACACGAATTTGAGGGCCTACTTACGCCTTCAGTCCTCCGTATGGGTGTTTGAGACTCCTTGACAACATGCTGTCCACCCAAAATTCGTTACAGTGACCGACCTCGGTCACCCCACAGTCTGCATCCGACCGACGTTGGTTCCATGCGTCTGTACCTGACTACCAACCTGCCAGTGCTGGTGTCCCTGCTGCCGATGTCGGTCCTCCTGATCGACATCGGTCTTACATACTGCTGACATCGGTCCTATGACCGACGTCGGTCTTACCCTGTCTGACATCGCCGGCTTCGGTCTGCACTTGACCGACATCGGCACCTGTCTGTTCGACGCTGGTTCCTCCTGACCGACGTCGATACCTGTGTTCGCCTGTGAGTGATGACTTTTTACCCGCGAGCTCCTTTGGATCAAAACCCATGTCCAAACTGCTCTGCTCAGATGTATCCAGCCTCATCCACTGAACTCTGTCCGCCATCTCCTCCAAGAACACCAAGGCTTTCCAGTTCTTAAGCCTATCAAATATATCTGTCTTCCGCTTAAGAACATGCATCTCCTTCCTGCTCATGTGACCAAGCCTACGAAGCCACGTCTCCGCAACAAAAGAAGAATCAGTAATATAAACAAGTAGATAAAGTATACCTGTTTTCTTACCACCAGCTAATTCAAGTGCTACTGCTGTGAGAGTTCTTGTGCATCTCTCATCACCCAATCTTTCTGAAGAAATTAGCCAAATCTTCAAACCTGGGACCTGCATGACCTTCATCAACACCTGTGTGTTGGCCGCCTGCAATTTCAGCTTCACTTCCCCTTTGCCAATTCTTTGGCAAGGCTTACCAGCTCCTCTATCTGGGGCTGCATGGAAAGAGGCAACCGAATCTTTTATCCAAGATTCAACTTTATCCAAGAAACCTGCAAACACATCCTGTGCAACAACACCTGCTACATCTGTATCTTCAATTTCTTCATGCTGATCTGTTACCAACCAACAATGTTCTTTTACCTGCTCTTTCTTTCCATCGGACCGTGAGTAACCGTATGTGCTTTTCAACTCCTCCATTCTTAGCTTACTTTGATCTGCCGTTGCTCTACTCCCACTCAATCAGAAACCCCTGAGAGTGCCCTGTAACCAAAACACAACCTGCTTCCTGCAACCTTAGCTTTGATACCACTTGTCAAGAATCTAGAACAACAAACATGCTCTGATCCCACTTGTCAGGATGCGAAACCGGAAACATACAATTGATTACCAAAACTTCAAGCAACTTAATATGCGGAGATAAACCAGATTCACCAAGTAACTAGAATTCAGAATAACACAGCATATGAGAGACAATACACAACTTGTATTAACACTTTATACAGAAAAGAATACAATAAAGAAGATGCCACTTCTTCTCCACCACCTTACAGAGGTTTCCCACACCTCAAGTGAACAGTACTTCTTCTCCCCAAAGCTCTCCCTCTCACAGGTCACAACACCCAACTCAAATACAGAGTTGATGTTCACCTCCCATGCTCCACGCATAACACAAGTGCTCCACGCACTCCACAAGCACTCCACGTGCTCCACAAGTACTCAAAGTACTTCAAGTAGATCTCCCATGAACCTGCAACAACCTGCAATTCAACAGACCATACTTATGGAAGGAACTCCCTTGCCTTCCTCTTGCTCTATCCGAGTACACACCTATACTCCAAGTAGATCCTGCCTGATACTGCTCCCTATTGTGTTGCTGTCTGTATGACCTTGCACACCTGCAAATCAAATAATGGTTCTGCTCACCTGTGAACCTCGACCTTGCACACACATACCCCTGCAGATCAATGATCTTACTTACCATGTAGATCTTCTATATAGGCCATGCAACTGTGACCAAGATCCTACACTCCTGAAGAACCCAGTTGGCTCTCCAATCCAGCACCAACACACCTAGTACTGTGGCACTAGGAGGAACGCACCATTGCTCTACCTCACACACAGAAGGAGCTTATAATTATGCTCTCTTACTCCCTAGCACACTTTTCCAATACAACCATGAGTCTATTATATAGATCTCATCCAAACAATAATTAGACATCTAATTACAATAATTAGATCTGCAGCTCTCAGTCTAAAATTAGATCTCTTCATGCAAACACTTGGTTCGTTAGCTCACTGCCCGTAAATAGCTCACAGTCGAACCACACAGGCGACCGACGTCGGTCCCTATCTGCCTGGAGGTGACCGACGTCGGCCGATATGTGACCGACGTCGGTTTCTTCCCTTTGCTATCCTGCCGACGTCGGCTGATCAGACCGACCCCAACTTCTCTGCAATCTTCAGCAACCTCCTCTCCTGTTTGCATCAGTGAAGCTTTTAGCTCCACAATCCTAACACTCCTCTCAACAACTCCATTATAGTGATAACACCAAACACTCAGGTAAGCAAATCTTACAACTAAGCCTTCCATGCTCTAACCTCCATGGATCTTCCTCATGCATCTAGGTGAGCCAAGAAATTTATCCAACCAAGATCTAACCATTAACCTGCATTTGATGCTTACAACCCAAGTATCTAGGAGAGTAAAGCATGCAACCCTTCCTACTCTAACCTTCTATCATGCAAGCTTGAAAATATCCTCCATGATACCCAAATAGGATAAACCATAAAAATGAGTACATAATGCTTTAATAGAATTTTATAATGAGAGAGAAAGAGGAGAAAGGAAATGTGGTGTCACATTTCAGTGGGCTAAATAGTAACCAACTAGATCCACTCATATGCACTTATGTGCATAGTCTAAAATCCACCCCATGTGATTAAGAGAAAAAATGCACCACATTATAAGTGGGGGTGTCATGTGGTCTCCATTATATTTGTCATCATGTGCAAAAGTATCCAAAGAGGATTCTTTAGTACACAACAACAAGTGACACCTCTGTGTGGCTCTAACCATTATACCCCACTCCACAAGTGAGGACAAAAAGCACTAATGCTCTTCTTCTTTTCTTCTCCTAGTGGTCAAAAATTTGGATGCTCCACTAGCTCCACTAGATAGGATCATGGGCCACCTCCATGTGATTCCAAAGTTGGCACCCCACTTCCATAAGTGAGTCCAAACACCCAATATTGTTCTTCTTATCCTTATCTCCCATATGACCTCTTGTCTTTTGCACCATGCGTTAAACCCATGTGATACAAAAGGATAAAACATGTCCCTTAGTGGAGTGATATGCCCCACACCCATCACACTGCCTTGAATACACCTTAGGACCCTCCAAGATATTTTTTTCCACATCACCATTGTTGGAGGTACAATCACTAATAGGGGGGTGAATCCAATTTCATTTCCAAGTCCTTAAAACCCTTAATCACTCAATACATACATTCATGAGGCATGCACATAATTCATAAAAATTAAAAATAAAGATAATTCAACATCAAACACATAGAACATGACATATGTGGGAAACCCTCTTGGGGAATAAAACCCCCTCTCAGGCCTACAAACATAAGGACTACATGTCCTATTGGATGATAAAAAACATGAGACTGGTTAAGTCCTTCTAACAAAAATTTAGTGAAACAAATGTTCCATAAGGATCACCTACCCCTAAGAGGATTAATTTCTTATGACCACCTATTGGTCAAGTCCCTTTGACCTAAGGCCTTTAGTGAAACACCTATTTCACCAATAATAACTACCCCTAAATAATGTCAAATCGTTTAGGCACTCCTATGAAATGAACACTTGCACCTTAGAACTAATGTATTCAACACCTAATGATGGAACTATGATTTTATAACCCATGTACATACTCCCTCTCTATCTCATACATGCCTCTCACGTAGGCATGTCATAATCTCTCTCCTTCACTCAAAATACCCTCTTATACACACTCAAACCTCTTCGCACATATTAAATATTCAAACCTACAACAACATTTTTATGACATCAAAAATATTACCTATAGGTCATACAGACCATCATAAATAAGCTTTTCTCTTCAACCCATCCATTGGGCACACTCTCTCTCCTATGTTCTTTACTTCTCAACTCTCTTCTCTACTCAACACCTTCACACCTCTTCGCTCATCATCAACCTAAAAGAGCACTATGCTATCATCAAAAATATGACCTATAGGTCATACACATAGTCCTTAATCTACTCTTCTCATCAACCCATCCACTAGGCATACTACTTCTCTTTTCTTCTTCACTTCAATGAATACTCCACTCACACAAGCCCTAGAAATCATCTTCTTGATTTCACTATATATAGAGCGTTCATGATAAATATATTCTTGGTCATCCATTATACTTACCTTAACCCTTAAATATTATTTCATATAAGGACATGACTCAACATAATCCTCATAGGTTGGTAACAACATCTATGGGTCACTCTTAATCAACTACACCTTTCAATTAGGCCTTTGTAGCTATTATTGGTCTCATGGAGACTTGTTAACCCATTTATCACTTCATAAAGAAAAAATAACATAAAACCACTTAAAAATGCATATGTACACTCTAAATCACCCCTTCAACTTCCTCAAATGTTCACAATCAACTTTGTTCACCTCTGTGTATGATCAATCTACTTACAAACACTGACATGGAACATGAGAACATCATGGACAAACACATAGCCAAATTCTAAGCCTTTGGACATAAATAATATCAATTGGTAAAATCTCCAAAGACCATACAAATTATCCAAAAGGAGTCCACAATAATTTCCAATATCTAGGGCATAATAAAACATTGAAACAATATCAACACAAGCTCAATTATCCTTCTTAGGTCATTTACAGAACATGGTCAAACACATAGTCAGCTTTAGAGCTTAATAAATTTGACTATATGAATAATCATAACATATAAATAGGTTTACTAGATGCACCTTTGAGTCCTCTATTTTTTTTTACATTTCCATCAAATTAATCTTATATAAAAAGTTAAAAACAAAATATATAGCACTAGTTTTTCCTTTGCAACTTAGAATATTCAAATTCAAATGGTCATAGTTAAACGCCAATCATCTTGCTATCATCTCATGTCCTTGATACTTCAATAAATTATGAGCCATTGATATTATTTTAAGGATCTCAAACTTTACCTCGTTAAATCTCTATTACTTTGACCTTATTTCATGTATCTTGTCAATCTTTGACCATATACGCTCCATTAATCTCTTCGAGATTGTCCTTGCTTTAACAATGCTAAACAACTATCACTTTGACCTATTGAATTTAATATGCACAATTGATCTTGATCAGTACAAAAATAAACTCATCATTGATCCTATTAAATATCTTTGTCTTTATATTTTCTCAATGTTAAACATTGATCACTTGTCATCATCTTGCTATTTTCTGACACTCTAGAACACACACACTCCATTGATCCCTTCAAGAGTTGCTTGGTCATTAACCTATTAACCATCAAGAACTTTGACCTATTTAACTATATACACTACATTCATATTTATATTTAATAGTTTTTGTGATATTTTGGATCTCCACTTGGTCTTGGTCTTTACCCTTTTAAAATTTGGTTATTTAATAGTTTTTGTGATATTTTGGATCTCCACTTGGTCTTGGTCTTTACCCTTTTAAAATTTGGTTAAGTATGGGGACCATTACAATCTGCCTAGAAGGCCATATTTGCTCCTTAATAAATTTTGCCTTGATCAATATCACGACCTAAAACATGAGAAATATGATATACTCATATATAATAATTTATTCATGTATCAACCTACTCCTTGAAACTTTTCACATGAAATATATAACGTCATTAATATAATCATTTAGATTTTTTTGCCATAGAGCCAACTATGCCTAGAACTACATAGAATGCCAACTTTGCACATGCATTCCTTTTGATGCGCTTCATCACATGACTTGAAATTAAGTGCATATAAACTAAGGATAAAAATTAATAAACTTGTATGATTAAATCCTTTTGAATATTACACAAATTCAAAAAATAACTTCATAAATAAGCTTACTCAATTTTTTCTTGCCACATCTAAATTTGGCTAAGTATGGGAAAACACTATCAAACTATATGGGAGGCTAAATTTTCACTTGTATATATTTTTTCATATTTCATAAAGTTAAATAAAATATATTTAATAGAAAATAAATACTAATCTTATCACAACCATATGACCAACTCCCCCTGACTCATCTGCATGTGGCAATTATGACATCAAAAAACTACCTAATTTTCTGCCACAAAACCCAAAATGTCTTGATGAAAACTATGGAATAACAAATGAATACCACTTATGCACACAATCTCTCTAATCATCCTTGAAATATAATATAAACTATTTTACATGATCAATACTTTACACTCATCCCTAATCATCTCTAAATAAACAAACTCTGAAGATCAACCAAGCCTACTTCAAGCATACTAGGATAAACATATTACACACTTTGTCATTGTCATTTAGACTATCAAGGAACTTTATCCAATAACCTAGACACCTATATGAAATCACCATGATATAATTGAAAACTCTCCAACAATCTCCCCCTTTGTCATTGATGTCAACACCCATCATAAAAATAATATACAACTCACCTCCCTTCTCTCTTTTCAAGCATTCTCAAATTAAGAACTTTCTCATCCTTTGACACAATAAAGTGGGAACAAAATAATCCTTAGAATATAAAAAGACTACCAATAGGATAAGACCATCTTTAAAATATATTAAAATTTCCCCCTTAGTTTGAGCCTACCTTTTCTTTCCTTGATAACTTTCTCTTGCTACATGCCAACATTATTCTTCAACCAAACACTGCAACCAATGAAGAAAGAACACACAAAACACAAAAATAAAATGGAAATCACCAAGAAACATATAATAGGGACTCCCCCTAATATTTATAATAAATTTCACCTCCTTAGCATCTTCAGATCTCCACACACCATGAAAAACCACCACATAGGCATATTGTCCTTCTTTGTCAAGCTACCTCAAGAACCACTAACAAAACTTCATGCCACTCAATAAATAGAAAACATGTTTGAAACCAACCTAATAAATATCCTATAAAGAATAATACCTTTCTATTTTGAAGAAACTAATAAAAAAGCAGTCTTCTTCTTACTAGGCCAGTCTAGACTCCTTGTAGCCCTACCTAGAACTTGCAGAGCCCACAACTTTTAGTAGACACATATTCAAGACCTAAAACTTCATATTTGGAGCACTCTCATATTCCCTCTAAATAATTCCAATTTTCAACACCTAGATTTTCCTCTTCTATATACTTCTTTCACAAACCTAGTAGCAAATTAGGCCTCTATCTTCACAAAAACATGAATAATTTCAAAACCACAAAACTTCAAATCTATGTGAACCTTGATTTGAAAACTAACTTGGTCCATTCAATTTATTAATAATCCTTAGTCCTTAATTCATAAGGCAAACCACTTTTATATCATGGTCTAAAACCCTAGTATCTCAAAACAAATAAGGTCAACCCCACACCTTCTAATCAACACATACTTATAAAAAATTTCTTACACACCTGGAGGTAACCAACAACCAATTTTGGATGAGGATATGAGACTCCACACCTTTGGGAACCTATACTTCCTATACCATAGATTTTGACATGTAACAAGAAAGATAAACCTGAGAGCACACAAAAACCTCTAAAAGGCTCAAGCAGGATCTTCAAGACATAAAACCACCTCTCCACATCATATCTTCCACCTGCACATACTTTCTCTAACTCCTGAATAACACAACATAACTAGAATGTAATAACCTACAACAAAATCCTTTAGTCTTAAGCCTTCTTGATCATTGGACTTATCTTTCTATAAAACTCACAAGCTCTCTTTGCTCATGCATTATGATTTAGTACCTTGTCAAAACATATGACTTCATTTGATCAAGTTATCATATAAATATTCTTAAAATCATAATTATAGTAGAAATATTCACTCTACTATCATGACATGAACATCTCACATATGATCCCCCTAACTCCATGCTTCACCTGGATCATGACATCTTCAACAAGTCTTCAAATACTATGAGATCATAGTCAATACTTATATAAAGACACCTCATCTTCAAAATAATATTAAATTCCATATAATACACAATTATTAACTAATCCTTTGATAGGAATAACAATATCTAGGACATAGGCATAGAAGAGAGTCCTTCAACTTATAGGCTCACCTAGCATCTACGATAGATATTTAAAACTCACCTTGTTTTCATACCTTCTCATCAAATAATATCTAATAGCCACGAATCTTTCTTTGACTAACAAGTGTCTCTTTTAATCCTAGATAGAGACACCCCTTTGACATAAAGAGACTAAAATTCCCAAAACTTAGGAGACTCCCATATCTTCATACCTTTCTTTGACTTATAGTTTGACCTCATCATCCGATTGATTTTGAATTCATTCTTTGATTTTGATTTGTCAATAAATGTTAACAACATAAACTCTTTATTTTTATTTTTGTCTATCATGGCAAACAAACCATCCTTGATTTCAAACCGATCTCTCCTAACAAACTTAGGTTTCCAAGCCCATGTGTGACCTCTTCCTTGGACACTAAGAGCTCCATACACCTTGTTTTTCTTTGAGAACTCATTCATCCTATTATTTTAGCATCTAGAAATGTAACCAACTTTATGACATTTGAAACAAATAATATAATTCATACTTTTGCTTGATAAATATTTTGATCTTCCTTTTCTATCTGGATAGAAGACAAATTTTGTATCTTCTTCATTTCTAATTCTTTCTTTGCTGTAGTAGGTAGTCCACCTTGATCATGATTATCCTTCATAGTCTTTGGTCTTAATAACATCAAGTGATTTTGAGGAACATCTTTATTCTTGTCAAAAATTGAGTTCATATTCAAACTATTCTTCCAGAATTTGGCAATAGTCCTACATTATTGTAACTATAGAAAATAATATCATTCAACATACCTCTTGACTGATCTAAGATATGATTTCTCCAGGACCAATTTCTTCTTCTTCCAAGGCTCTATGAGAACTCATTCTTGAATTAATTACTTCTATAATCCTTATCTCTATGACCATACTTATTATATGTATAATAATGACCATGGAATAAACTAGTATACCTTGAAGCATTTGGTTTTCTAAGAGAACTTCTTGCATTGATTTCAAAGATTGAATTCTCCTTGACATACTCTGGGTTTCCATGATTCTTCTCAAGTTTATCAAACTTGAATACAAAAATATCATGCTAACTCTTTAAGGACCCCATATTAATCTTTAAATGAGTGTACTCATCTTCTCTTGCTTTCAGATTTATGTTTGTAGTCCTTAATTGATCCTCAATAATAGTGATCTTCTCTTCATCCTCTTTGGCCTTATTGGCCATGTCTTTCAATCTATATTCTTTCACTTAAATATAATTGATTTACTTGATATTTATTTTCTTATTTATTAGACATGCCTAACAAACTTACCTTAAGATAAATAGCTTGTGCTTCAATAACTTTGATCATAATCCTCATTTTATGATTCCTCTTTTGCTCCTTTAGTTCACCAAGTGCACTTATGAGCTCAACTTCTAGATCAAATTCTTCTTCCTTGCTATCATCTTCTCTACTATTATGGCAAGTTTATTTTTCAAGCATGATGTCCTTTCCTTTTGAACATAAACTTGTCTTGGCATCTACTATCTAAACCTTGAGATCATTGATAACATTCTCACCCTCTTTGACATCTTTCTTCAAATTACATATCTGATCTTCAAGTGCCTTGATCAAAACCTTCATTTGTCAAATTTCTTTCTTCTACTATTTAGCCATATTTATACCGATTTGGGATCTCATTTAAGCTATTGAGCTTCCTCCAAAGGACCAACTCTAATACCAATTATTGGAGGTAAAACCACTAGGGGGGTGAATCAGTGAGTCCAAATAATTTAATTTCAATTCCAATTACTTCAAACCCTTTATCATTCAATACATACATTCATGAGGTATACACATCATTCATAACAATGAACAAGAAATACAATGCAAGATCAAGCACATAACACATGACATATGTGGGAAACCCTCTTGGGGAATAGAACCCACTCTCAAGCCTATAAACATATGAACTACATGTCCTATAAGATGATCACAAACATGAGACTAGTCAAGTCCTTCTAACTAGAATTTAGTGAAATAATTTTTACACAAGGAGTACCTACCCCTAAGATGATCTTCTGACCCAAAACCTTGGTGAAGCCTTTCTAACCTAAGGCCTTTAGTGAAACACCTATTTCACTAGGAGTAACTTCCCATAAGGAAGATCAAGTCCTTTATACCCTTTTATGAAATGAACACCTATACTTTAAAATTGATGTCTTAAACACCTAATAATGGAAATCTAATTTTCTAACCATTGTATAAACTCTATTTCTATTTGATATGGGCCTCTCAAATAGGCATGTCACAATCTCTCTCCTTCACTCAAACCACCCGCATATTCACACTCAAACCTCTTCATACATTCAATCTTTAAACTTGTAAAAACACTACTATGACTTCAAAAATATGACCTACAAGTCATACACACCATTATCAATAAGACCTGCTCTTTAACCCATCCATTGGGCACACTCTCTCTCCTCTGTTCTTCACTTCTCAACTCTCTTATCTATTCAACACCTTCACACCTCATCTCCCATCCTCAACCTACAAGAGAACTATTATATCATTAGAAATAGGACCTATAGGTAATACACATAGTCCTCAATATTATTTGCTCATCAATCCATCCACTAGGCACACTACCTCTCTTCTATTCTTCACTTCAATTAATACTTCACTCACACAAACCATAGAAATCATCTTCTTAATTTCACTATATATAGATCCTTCATGATAAACAACTTCTTGGTTAGCCATTAGACTTTCCTTAACCCTTAAGGATTCTTTCACATCAAGATATGGGTTAATACAATGCTCATATATTAGTCATAGCATCTATGGGTCACCTTTAGGCAGCTACACCTTTCAATTAGGCCCTTGTGGATCTTATAGGTCTCATAGACACCTATTCACCCATTTAGCGCTTCATCGAGAAAAACAAAAACATCATACAACTTAAACATGCATATGTACACTCCACATAACCCCTTAGAATTATTCAAATGATCATAGTAAACTATGCTCACCTCTACATACGATCAATCTACTCAAATACTAACCTAGAACATAGGAACATCATGAATAAATACATAGTCAAATTTCAAGCCTTTTTTCATACAAAATATCGATTAGTCAAACATCTAAACACCATATAAATCATCCACTATGAGTCCACAATAATTTTCAATAGATAAAACATCATAAATCATTGAAAAACAATCAACATAAGCTCAATTATCCTTCTAAGGTCATTTACATAACATGGTCAAACACATAGTCAACTTTGGAGCTTAATAATGTTGACTTTACAAATAATTAGACCATCTAACTAGGTTCACTGGATATGACATTGAGTCCTCTAAATTTTTTTTTTGCAACACCATAATATTCCTCCCAGATCAAAAGGTATAGACAAAATACAGAGCACTAGTTTTTCCTTTGTTAATTTGAATATTCAAATTCAAACGGTCACAGTTAAACATCGATCATCTTGCTCTCATCTGATGTCCTCACTGCTTAGATAAATTATGCACCATTAATATTATTATAATGACATCAATCTTTACCTTGTGAAACCTCTATTACTTTGACCTTATCTTGTGTATCCTATAAATCTTTGATGACATATGCTTCATTGATTTCTTCAAGATTGTCTTTACTGTAACAATGCTAGACAACTATCTCTTTGACCTATTGACTTTAATATGCACCATTGATCTCAATTAGTAATAAAATCTACTCAATATTGATCCTATGAAGTAACTTAGTCTTTATCTCTACTAAAAATTAAACATCGATCACTTGTCATCATCTCGTTGCTTCTCGTCACTTTGTAATACACACACTCTATTGATCTTTTAAAGAGTTTCTTGGTCTTTAACCTGTTATCCATCGATCACTTTGACCTATTTTAATAGATATGATACATTAATATTAATTTTTATGGATTCCCATGAGCCTTTATATCTCCATTTGGTCATGGTCTTTACCCTTCACAAATGTGGCTAAGTATGGGGACTATTACAATCTACCTAGAAGGCCATCTTTGCTCCTTAATAACTTTTGCCTCGATCAATATCATGACCTAAAAATTGAGAAATATGATCTCATATATGATCTCATATTCATGTATCAACCTAATCCTAGAACCTTTGCATGTACAATATATAATTCTATTAATCTACTCATTCAGATTTTTCTTCCATAGAGCCAACTATGCCTAAAACTGCCTAAAAGGGCAACTTTACACATGCATATATTTTGATGTGCTTCATCTCATAACCTAAAATTTAGTGCATATTAACTAGGCACAAAAATAAATAAATCCATATGATCAAATCATTCTGAAACTATCACACATATGAAATATAAATTCATCAATATTCTTACTCAGCTTTTTCTTGCCACATGCAAATTTGGCTAAGTATGGGAAAACACAATCAAACTACGTGGGAGGCTAACTTTTCACTTGTATATCTTTTGTCATGCTTCATCACATGAACTAAAATTTAGTGCATAAAAACTAGAGACTAATATGATAACAACCATATGACCAATACCCCCTAACTCATCCACACATGATAATTATGATGTCATCAAACTACCTACCTAGATTTTCTACCACTAGACCCAAAACATGTAGATAAAAACTATGGACTACTAGATGAATTCCACTTATGCACACAAGATATATAATCATCTTTGAACTCTAATAGAAAATATTACACATGATCAATACTTTAGACTCATCTCTAATCATCTTTAAATAGACAAACTCTAAAATCAACCAAGCCTACTTTAAGCATACTAGGATAAGCATATTGCACACGTTGTCATTATCACTTAGACTATCAAGGTACTTCATACACTCACTTGGACACTTACATGACATCACCATGACATTATTGACAAATCTCTAACAACCATCCTACTAAATCACCTACTATATCACTTCTCACATCACATGCATGTCATATCACCAAGGATCTACATTACCTGCCTAGTTACCATTGCCACCTCATCTATGAATAGTGATCTATGAATAGTGCCTATGAATAGTACTTGTAAATAGGGATTTATGAATAAGAGTCATGAATAGTACTCATGAATAGTGATATATGGATAGTGGCTTCACACCCTAATAATCTTCCACTTAAAGTCATATACATAGAACTTTTAAGCACTTGTGTCTTTTACCAACTAACTGCCACCCAACTATAATCAATGCTAATATCCACAGCTACTCCACAGAAGACTAGAAGAAGTTTTATTTACTACTAAATCTTGTCTATACTAATGGCTTTATCAACATTTAATCTTTCTAGTAGAACTTGCAGTAACCTAAAGTGACTCCCACTTCACCACAAACCCAATCCTTTTAAAGGATTCTATCATGAACTACTCACAACTCCCACTACTTGAAAGTATCCAATATAGTGCACACCATGGATCTCATGAGGATTATCCTACTCCCAATGAGTATGATACATAAGATAACCATCTCCTCCTCCTCTGTATGACTCTCTGAAAGACAAATCACAACCACAAAAAGTGGGATACATGACTTTCTTGCTTTCATGTCCATTATACATCTCCATCTTTGGTTCACTCCTACAACCACCATAATTATGTCCTAATCACCTGAGCCATCACACCATGATCATATTGGGGCTTAAAAATAACATGACATCAAACATAGTAATATCCTCTACTAAATCATGGCTCTCCATAAAGTTACCATTGTACTTCATCCACACATCTTCTCCAACCTGCATAGTCTTTAAACCACAAACTAAAAATAGCCTAATCCACATAGCCCTCCTAGCTACTCCATCTCATCAAGAGATCACCATGTATAAATGATGTCAAAATACATCACATTGCTCGAAATGTTGAACAAAAAGTGCATACCACACTCACATCTATAGTCACTAACTTGAGAAAAAAAAAACATATAAGTCAACCCCTGACTTTTACATCACTACCTAACATGATTAACATAGTATCCATTAACAATTTTTGGGAAGTTATCACACTACTCAGTGCATCACTACATCTATCACATTTTTGAGCCTCCATTCAAACTATATCTTGCTCTACCACATGTCAATCCAATTCATGTATAGAGTTACTCCATGTATTGGTCTACCTATATACTCACATCAACTACAATGTAGCCACTAATCACTTCACTCAATGCATCTATGAGATCTAAAAGATCCAACATTAGCCTTATCTTTCCAAAAAAATTTGTGTCGTATTTTTTGTCCTCCATACAACAAATCTAAGTACATATTTAGGTTTATGGTACCTCTTCCTCTACATTTAATTTTTGAACATCTCAACCAACACGTTGTGGTAGTAGGATCCCATAACTTGTATCCCTATCACCAGCCAAAAACTATAATAAGGTCATGCCTTGTCATCATGATCCATCTACACCAATGGAGACTAGCTTGCTCCAACATAAGCTATGTAGTTGTTTCTTCATCAAGAACATTATGTTGGTGTTGATCTTTTTAGAAAAACTTGTGTCTTTCCTCCATTCTCTATCGATATCTCCCATAGAAAGAAATACCAACCATGCAAACTTTGTCCTTTATTTTTTATTTCATATTTTGGTCTCTCCACCTATAGCTCACTCTTGCACAAAAACATCCAAAAAACCATGGCTCTAATACCATTTTTTAGGATTAAAAGGCTTAGATATCAATAGCTAAAGCCTAGCTTTGATACCACTTGTTAGGAAAACATACATTCCTACATGTGAAAGTAAGTCATAAAATGCTTGTGGAAACAAAACAAGACACAAAATAAAACTCATAAAGTAGGATAGTAAATAATAACACTAGATAAATGTGGAAAACTCTTTCAAATCCATCAAGAGGAAAAACCATGGGCTAAAGGTAGCATCCAAGATTTATTCTATTAACAAAACTCTCTCTTATATAGCTCATCTTAACAAATCCTTTTTAGTGCTAACACCAAGCACTCAGGTGAACAAAGCTTACAACCAAGCCTTCCATGCTCTAACCTCCAAGGATCCTCCTCATGCACCTAGGTGAGCCAAGAAATGCAACCTTGTAGGCTCTAACCTTCAACTTACATTTGATGATTATAACCCAAACATCTAGGTGAGTAAGGCATGTAATCTTTCTTACTCTAACCTTTTATCATGAAATCTTTAAAGGATCCTCCATGATCCCCAAATAACATAAACCATACAAAGGATTAATAGTATTTTACAATGATAGAGAAAGAGGAGATAGAAAATATGGTGCCACATTTGAGTGGGCTCAATAGTAACCCACTAGAGTCAATTGCATGCACTTATGTGCATAGTCCAAAATCCACCCCATGTGTTTTGGATTTAAAAATGCACCACATTCAAAGTGGAGGTGTCATATGTTATCCATTATATTTATCATCATGTGCAAATGTATCCAAAGTGGATTCTCTACCAAACAAGAGTAAGTGTCACCTCCATGTGGCTCCAACCATTGTCCCCCACTCTATAAGTGAGGACAACAAACACTAATGTCCTTCTTATATTCTTTTCCCAAAGGTAAACAGAGTGGATGCTCCACTAACTCCACTAGAAAGGATCATGGGACTCTTCCATGTGACTCTAATGATGGCACCCCACTTCCACAAGTGAGTCCAAACACCCAATAATGTTCTTCCTATCTTCATTTCTCATGTGACCTTTTTTCTTTTGCATCATGTGTTAAACCCATGTGATAACAAGGGATAAAACATGTATTTTAGTGGAGTGATATGCCCCACACCCATCACACCACCTTGACCACACCTTAGAACTCTCCATAGGCCCTCCTACCACATCATCATCCTTCTGCATCACCTATTGCATCACTTGCCACATCACCTACATGCCACATCTACATGCCACATCACCAAGGATCTAGCTCACCTATCTAGTCACCATTGACACCTCATCTATGAATAATGACTTGTGAATAGTGATATGTGAATAGTTCCCATGAATAGTACTCATGAATAATGATTTGTGAATAGTACTCATGAATAGTGATATTTGAATAGTGGCTTCACACCCTAACACTATTTGAGCCCATATTCATGCTAAAATGACCATTTTGAAAAGAGCGATGTAACCATAACTAGGCCTATCTATTTATGGATGTTTTCTATATATTTTAGAAGCCATACAGGACCATATGAGGGTTTAAAATTGGATTTTAATATTATTTTAGGTATTTTTCTAATATTGGAAATTACATATTTTTATAACAAGACCTAAAATTCAGTTGATATTCATCTGATAGGTTAATTTTAATGTTTAGTTTATTTTTTGAGCTTTTTAGAGTTACACATTCTTGAATGAAAAATTTGCTAAAAATAGTAGCTGCTAAAAATGCAGGCCAAGTTTTATTATTTTTTAAGGTTTTAAATTTTGCATGTCAACTCAAATTCTAAGTTGAGACTTATTTACACATGGTTTTTAATTATTTAAATGATTCAATATGAATCATTATAGGGTATTATTTCATAAGCTTTGCATATTGGTATTTTCTTGTCTTGATAGTATCTGGGTGCATTAAAAACACATTGATAGAATCATAAATATTTCATTCAAGAGATTTCCTCTTCTACAGGCTTTACTCTATTGGATATGTTAGATTATATTATTTGAAATTTGATTCACATATACATATATCTGAAAATTGAGATATTTAATTAGTGCATCATTCATTATTGACTTGTAGATTATTCTTATAACTTATTGAAACCCATATGCACATCAAAACATTTATTTATTCCTAGAATTACTATATCTTATACAACCTTAATAATAAATATCCAAGGTATATTGAAACAATCAATAAAAAGTTGTAGCATTTCTTTATAGATTTATGTTGGCCCCTATTTCCATGTTTTGTGTGTGAGATATGTTTTGGTTCAAGTTTTAATTAACAAATTTATAGATCATAAAGATTTAGATTCTACCTATGATATAAATTTTAAATGGATATTTTTATAGTTCATTTTTAGCTCTTTTTCAATATATGTGTTGGTATCATTGTTTTTTAGGTGCCAATTTTCAAAATGACAATGAAAAAGTTAATTTAAGAAGTGTAATAGTGATTTAATCTTTAAAGGGAGTGCTTTGCATTAGAGGTTCATGAAGTTATCATTGAAAGGTTTTTTATATGCAAAATGCCTACTTCTAGTCAAAATTCTAGGAAAATAAAAGTAGGGTCATCGAAGGCAGAGACCTTGCAGTCATATTTTGATAAACTTCAACAAAAACAAGCTTTAATAAGAAGTACTAGTTTAGAAAATATATTAAAACCCAACATTGTTTCTCATGATCGAGATCATGTTGAACAAGGTTCTGATCACTTTTAATCAGTGGATGTAAGTAAGAATGCCAATGATCATAACATAGTTAATTTAAGATAATCTGGTTCTAAAAGTATTGATAATTCAACCTCAGAAGTAGTTCATAGAATTCATAACTACTCCAGAAAAAGAAGTCACATGAATGGTAAATTTCAAAGAGTTTTCAAGCTGAATGGGTTTCTAAAAATATTTTTATTAAACTTGTTTTGAATATAGATACTAATGAGCCAATGAAATAGTGTATATGCAAGATATGTTGTTGGAAACTAGGGATGAATAAACACTTGCAACTAAAACTAGATACCATAGAGAAGAATGTGGGGTAAGTATATGGAAAGAAAATTATAAATGGAGAGGATAAATTAGTGATATTATGTATAACAAAAGAAGTGTCTATTCATGTTATATATGCGAGTGAATATGATGAATACCTATAAAAATAACAAAAGCTTCATGCAAGTGAAAGAACCATTGTAACTTTGTTCAAAAAAATGATGGGAATCAACCAAATGTCAAATATTTTACAATTTTGTTTTGTTTTTCATATTTTAAACAATGGTTAACTAATGATTGATTATCTTGGATATAAGGACATGCTACAATTTTTTGCATCCCAAACTTTTCAAATACTCAGTTTTTAGTTACTAATGGTTGGGAATGGGCTATCTATCTTGTTCAAGTATAAAATGAGGATATTAAAGAGAAAATAAGGCTTTCAATATACATAACATTGTCACTTGATGAAGTTATGACCATTGATAAGACTTTTTGGGTGTGTATTCATGTTTACATTGTTTTGAACCATGTTCACTAGCCTCATTTTATTTCCATTCATAAAATGAAAGAAAATGCAACTTCTCCAAACCTTTTCAAACTAGTCAAGAATATTTTGAAAGAGGTTGGTGTCATGGATGATTTATCAATTACAAGAAAGATTGTCTGTGTAGGGGTATATGGAGCATTGGTTATGTAAGCTAACATAACTGGTCTTTGTGTAAGGCTACAAGCTTACTGTACACCATATATAATTTGTATTCATTGCATACACATTAATTAATCTGGCATTCAAAATTGTGAGAAATTTTACATTAGTATCAAAAGTTGAATATTTTATTCATGAAATCCATTTATAATTTTGTATAATTCTAATTTCTTTTACAATTTCAAAATTTTGCTAAAGGTTTAATGCAAACAAAGAAGTTAATTAAGTATGTTGATCCTCAATGGATATCCCTTTGTGAACTAGCACATAGAGTATATGCAAGATATTAATCATTGATGGGAATAATGGAGTAACATCACCACAAAATAGAAAAATATCTAGATATTTTGTTTCACTTAAGTGATATGGATACATTATTGACCTTATGTGGCCTTTTACCCATTTTGGATGAAATGAACTTAATGGTACAAAAAGTTCAAGAAGAATAATGTACATTCAAGAATATTCTAAGTTAAGAACTTTAATATGCCATACCATTGATAATTTTTATTTAACACAATAATCATTTACAAGGGAAATGTTCACAAGTTAGAACTTAATGGCAAATATTCAACATAGTAGTAACTATTTATAGTTTAATGAAGATGGATATTTATGTGCAAAAGTACAAGGATATAAAATACTCCTACACACTTTTTACATAGTTGGTTAATCTAATAGACTAAAATGAGTTCATATTATAAGGGATAGATTATTTAAAGTTTTAAGATATATATAAGGTCCTCCTTGAAGGAAATTGTAAATAGTCTATCTTTAGATATTAGAGATAATTTTCCTTGAGATAAATTACTAGAATCCATGGTTGTGGTGTACTCTCAAAAAATGTTAGCTCATCATATTTTTAGAATAAAATCAAAACCTTATCCCAACACTTCTGCAAGAGTATAAAATTGAATGGTGAAAAAACTGTAGACATTTTAGGTTTTCCAAAGCTAAGGGAGTAGTTTGTTCGATAATTTACCATAATTTTTTTGGAAAAAGTTAAAGTTTTAGAAAATGCTTTTGAAGATGGATTGATAAATAGACTATGGACTACCTTAAGTTTATGATAAATACTACATAATGGTATCTAAAAATATTGTAGTCTTACTAATTTATGCCAAACAATGATTTTATGCTTAGTGGAAGATGTAAGAATTTTTAGTGCAATGTCATTTTAAAAGTCAAAGTTAAGAAACAAACTTGACAAGAATTTGGAGACTTTCTTTAGGATCTATACAACTAGATACAATGTCATAAATTTTCTATTTGATATAGCTATGATAATTTGACAGTTTACATCTGAAAGAAGAGAATTGACTAATAATTCTTCAAACACAATACACTTAGAGAGTTCTACAGTACTAGATCCAATCCCAACAACTTTTAAATAAAATGCAAATAAAAATTATCAAGAACAAAATGAATAAAATAGGAATGTTGAAATTTAAAATTCAATATTGATCAAAGAAGAACAACAGATTTTGTGATCTCCAAAATTTTTCCATAGATTCATATTGCCAGATTGCGTTTTGATAATTAGTACTGAGTAACTAATTTTAATGAAAAAATGTTAATGCTTGATTTTAAAAAAATGTATTTTTTTGTTCTATTTGATTAAGAGAACATGTGTATAATAGTTTTAGACTCTATTATAGAGATGCATAACTATATTATGGTGTTCCCTTGTTATTTTATACCAAGTACACTTATTTTTGTGCTTTGTTTGATTAAGAGAACATATCTATAACAGTTGTAAACTTTATTATAGATATGAAATAATATTTTTTTGTGTTATCTTATTGTTTCATACCAAGCTTATTCGAAATATCTATATTGGACCAATGACTTCACTTCTACCAATAGCTTACATAAATTACTAGAAAAATCAAGAAAACTATAACATATGTATTTGAACAACTTCCATTAATCCCACAAGTGATGTGTTGGATCAACATTAAATTTTTCATTGTCCCTTTAATATGTTAGTTCCAATTCACTAAAATCAAGTAATATATTAACTTTAATCCCCGTAGCTTTAATTCCAACTACACCACATTCAATGCTAGAAATAAAATATACATTATGTTTGAGTGTTTGGGATGTGAAGTCATTTATGTCATTAACCTCTTTAAACACTACTTGGTTTTTTAATCCTTGAATACATCAATTTCAATTTACACATTTATAATTATAGTTTTAGTTATTTATTATTAAGTTATTTATTCATTAAAACCATATAAAAGGAAGAGCATGTTTTTTACTCAGTTTTATATATGTGTTAAGGACCACTTGTGACTTATGACACATTAAGCTTAAGGTAATAATTATATTTGGTTGGCATGGTTTATTAATTGAAATAAAAAAATATTTGAAAGACCTTTATTGATTATGGATATAGTTAAGATATTTTGGCATACCTTATTATATAGTTTATAATTTTAAAACTATGAAAATGTTTTAGATATTTTTTTCAGCTATGTCATCCTCATTCTTAATAAATGTCTTGCCCTATGGTTCCATTGTTAGTTTATACTCTATAATCTTTTTTTTGTCACATTTTTTTAATACTCAATTTATTATATTATTTGGTTGGTCCTTTAAGAGACTTACAAAGACATGGACTCAATTTATACTAGGTATTACACATGATCTTATCATATGTAATGCATACAAAGAGTCATGGAGAACCATATTATTTGGACATAAATGATAAGAAAAAAACATTATTGATTTCAACCTTTCCTTCAAGATTATCTGAAATTTTGATCATGTTACATACATTATTTACTAATTTTGACAAGGTTGAAACATTATGCACTGGCTGGAAGACTTGTTGACTTGCTTTGGTAACCTTCAAAACTATTGTATACATCCCTGATAAAGAAGATATAGATGAATCATATATGATTCTCACATTTTGAAAACATACCTAGCCATAGAAATTATAGAGAGGTTTTCATACTATATTTTTTAAATGTTTAAATTAATAATTATTTTTTGGTTGGCATGCTTTTTAAATTAAAATAAAAAATATTTGAAAGGCCATTATTGATTATGGATATAGTTCAGACATTTTGGTAGGTCTTATTATACAGTTTATAATTTTAAGATAATAAAAATGTTGTCTTACCCTATGGCCCCATAGTCACTTTATATTCTATACTCTTATTTTTTGTCATATTTTTTTACTATACTTAATTTTATTATATTATCTGGTTGGTATTTTAAGAGACTTAAAAAGGTCTGTACTCAGTTTATACTAAGTAATGCACATGATCTTACCATATGTACTACATAAAAAGAGTCCTAAAAAACCATATTTCTGGGACATAAATGATAACAAAAAACATTATTATTTTCAACCTCTCCCTTAGGTTTATTTTGAGTCTTGATCATGTTACATACATCTATTTATTGATTTTGGCAAGGATGAAACATGATCCACTAACTGGAAAACTTTATGACTTGGTGTGGTAGCATTGACAGTTGTTGTATACAAATCTAATAAAGAAGATATAGATGAATTGACTTCAAGGCTCACATTTTGAAAACATACCCAACCATAGAAATTGCATAGAAGTTTTCATATTATATTTAGTTTTTAAATGTTTAAGGTAATAATTATATTTTGGTTGGCTTAGTTTCTTAATTGAAATAAAAAATATTTGAAAGGGCATTATTTATTATGGATATGGTTAAGACATTCTGGCAGACCTTATTATATACTTTATAATTTCAAAACTATGAAAATGTTTTGAATATTTTATTCAGTTATGTCATCCTCACTTTTCATAGTTGTCTTGTCCTATGGTCCCATAGTTGATTTAT
Organism: Torreya grandis; assembly: GCA_037957365.1. NCBI lineage: Eukaryota > Viridiplantae > Streptophyta > Pinopsida > Cupressales > Taxaceae > Torreya > Torreya grandis. Next base: position 548,304 of record JARHVA010005247.1, on the reverse strand, counting down.
ACACTATACTTTGATATTTTATCACAATTTTTAATATACTCAATTTATGATATTATCTGATTGGTCTTTTATAAAATCTAGAGAGGTATGTATTCAATTTATACTAAGTACTACACATGATCTTACCATATGTAATACATAAAAAGTGTCCTAGAGAATCATATTTTTGGGATATAAAAGATAAGAAAACCATTATTGATTTCAACTTCTCCCTTAAGCTCATCTTGAATTTTGATCATGTTACATACATTTATTTACAGATTCTGGCAAGGCTGAAATATGAACCACTAGCTAGAAGTTTTGCTAACTTGCTCAGGCAACCTTCACAATTGTTGTATATAGCCCTAATAAAGAGGATATAGATGAATCGACTATGAAGCTCATATTTTAAAAACATAGCCAACCATTGAAACAACAGAGAGGTTTTCATATTATATTTTGTTTATAAATGTTTAAGGTAATTATATTATGGTTGGGATGGTTTGGTAATTGAAATAAAAAATATTTAAAAGGCCATTATTTATTATGGATATAGTTACGACATTTTGGTAGACCTTATTATATAGTTTATAATTTTAAAACTATGAAAATATTTTGATTTTTTTTTTCAATTATGTCATCCTCACTTTTCATAGTTTTCTTTCCCTATGGCCCCATAGTCAGTTTATGCTTTATATTCTAATTTTTTGTCATGATTTTTCTATACTCAGTTTATTATATTATGTATTTAGTCTTTTGAGAGACTTATAGATATTTATACTCAATTTATACTAAGTACTACACATGATCTTATAGTATGTGCTACTCAAAAAGAGTTATAGAGAACCATATTTTTGGGACATAAAAGATAATGAAAAAAAACATTATTGATTTCAACCTCTCCCTTTGGATCATACTAAATTTTGATCATGTTACATAAATTTATTTACTAATTTTGGAAAGGATGAAACATGATCCAATAGCCGGAAGACTTGTTGACTTGCTCTAACAACCTTCACAATTGTTATATACAACCCTAATAAAGAAGATAGAAATGAATCGACTGTGAGGCTCACATTTTGGAAACATAACCAACCATAGAAAATGTAGATATGTTTTCATATTGTATTTTGTTTTTAAATATTTATGGTAATAATCATATTTTTGTTGACATGGTTTGTTAATTGAAATAAAAAATATTTAAAAGGTCATTATTGATTATGGATATGGTTAAGACATTTTGGGAGACCTTATTATATAGTTTATAATTTTAAAATTTTGAAATATATGGAATATTTTTCTAATTATGTCATCATCACTTTTTATAGTTGTGTTTCCCTATGGCTCCATAATTGGTTTATACTGTATACTCTGATTTTTTTATCATAATGTTTTCAATACTCAATTTATTATATTATCTGGTTGGTCTTTTGAGAAACCTATAGAAGTATATACTCAATTTATACCATGTCACCCAAGTAATTACTTGAAGCATTACATCTTAATGGTAAATTCATCATCGAATTAGGAAGCTCATATTAGAACACTAGAGATCTATGTAAAAGTTTATGATATTTAAATATCTTAAAAATTCCTTACTACCAAAAGCTAGATATGCCTAATCCATGTGTCTTGGAATTAATTTATGACTTTAAAATCCTCATATTATATCATATTTACATAATAGAATAAATAATATCAATTAAGTCATGGACTATGTATGTACAATATAATTTCATCTCTTTTTTGTTCAAGACAATAAATTTACCAAATTTAACAGTAATAAAAATGATGCTTCTAGAGTCAAAATTATGTCCATTAGCTACATTATGTTAATAGTCATTGAATTCAAGAAATGGAAAAGATTTGAAGTTTTATAAGCACATCATCTAATGACCAGGTTGGTTTGATTGCATGATGATTTTCATAGTTGTCTTCTCCTATGGCCTCATAGATAGTTTATACTCTATAATCTAATTTTTTGTCACAATTTCTGCTATACTCAGTTTATTATATTACTTAGTTGGTCTATTAATTAAATTATAGAGGTCTATACTCAATTCATACTAAGTCATATGATCATCATATTTAGTCCTTCAAAAGAAGGACAAATTTAATAGTTAGAAGATGGAACTATAAATAAGATCTCAACTTTAAACTTCTCATCCTCTAACCTAATTCTCCATTAGTTTTCTAATTAGCATAAATTACCTTTTATAAAATAAATATACATAAGTTCTTCAAATTGATTAAAATTCTATAAACTTAAACTCCTAAAACCTAAATTCATATAACATCATTTTTACTAAAGTTTTATTTCTTTGTGGTTATGACAATCATGAAGTGAGAGACAATTGTAAGAGGAGGCAACGGAGGAGTCTAAGCAACCAAAAATGAAGTGCAATCCATGTAAGAAATACAAGCCCTACATATATTTAAATATTTTCACACTTTTTAATGAATTATGCTTATATTTTAAGTGATTTGAACTTACTACCATGTTATTTTTTTCATCGGATTTTCGCTCGCAGTATGAAAAACATTTTTTTTAATCTTATATCAAAACTCTTAATATTAGACATAATTAGGTTATCAGATGGAATTATTTATTTAGTATTGATATCAACAAGATCTTTATAGTTTTTTAGGATTGTTTATTTAGTAACAAGATTAACAAGATCTCACAAATTTTATGAATGTGTGTTTGGGCATTGATGTGGCAATAACTTTTTTCCAGAGTTGCACACATTTACTTAGGGTTTAGGTTTGGGATGGATCTATAGAAATACTTATTCATATTATCTCTCATGTCCTTGCATGGATTTATTCATCTGGGCAATTGTTTGAAATGGTTAGATTGTCCCCAATTTCATAAGCAAAGCAAAATAGGTGTTTTGAAAAAATTAGGGTATCCACTAATCATAATCATCATTCTACCTCAAACATACTTACCATGTGAATGTGTTTGGAAGAAGGGATTTAAATATGGATTTTTTGCCATTATTTCTTGATTTGAATATGATGTTTAATTCACAAGATATTTATAAGTTTTTTGAAAGAGCTAATAGAAAGTCACTCAATTTATACCCATGTGGCAATCTTGCTAAGGATTAGCCAATGAAAATTTCCTTGAACTCTAGAATTTACCAAGATTTTATAGTAAGTTTTAGTTTTCAATATACCTATTAAATGACTGATTGTTGGGTGAATTTAGCTCATGATGGCTAGACCTCTACACTTTAAGACCCTTTATTAAAGCATAGATCTTCTTAACTTTTGATTTATGAAGCTTAATATGGTGAATGTCGTTTCACCTTTCCTATTTTTTCAAGATCTACACAATGGTGGGGTTATTTTTTACATTTTAATAACCAAAATATCAATAATTTGTATATTTTTCTTGTTTATTAATAGTCAATTCTTGTTATATGGGTGTTCAAGAGGTCATAAATTTTGATTAGTAACTTAGATTTGAATCTTATTGTTTAAAATTTTGTATTATTCATGTTATTCATAGTAGTGATATCTATTTATTATGATGTTGAATCATATTTGAATTTTTTAATCATAATTATCTATTTTATAAACCATGAATTATATTTCTTTGCACTGAGTATAGGTATCATCTCGCTTTTAGAGGGGATCACTCTTGAATGATTTAATCATCTTTGAGGTGGGTTTTTTAAACATAAATTACACTCAATGATTTCTAAAGTGTTATGGTCAGTTTATTATTTTAACCTTGTCTAACTTCATGTGAGTGTGATTTATTTGATACACCCTTTTCTCATATCAATATTTTGGGTGCCTCATATGGCATATTGCATAATCTCACTCAAGGATTTTTAATGTGTGTAATTCATAGTGTTAGTTTCCTTTGCAGGCATTTGGGTTCATTTCAGTGGGCCATATAAAAAAATCCAAGGAGGTCTCGAGGTGAATCAAATTTATAATGGTGAAAAATCAGTTTTGAAGGTGTATTGTTACACATGTGAATCATGAAACACCATGAAATAAATCACACAAGGCTTGCTGATGTTTTATTGCACTCTATTGGTACTCGACAACAGTATATAGGCACTTGACTATAGCCTATGAGTGGATGTTGAAAATCTATAGGTGGATGCCAACAACCTATAGATAGAGGCCTATAACCTGTGGGTAGATGTCAGTAGCCTATTGACAGACTCCATTAGCCTACAAGTAGATGATGACAACCTATGAGTAGAGGCCTATAGCATGAATGGAAGTAGCCTACCAACATCCATCCAGAGATTATAAACATTTGCCAGCATGCTGCAGGGCTTCACCTGCAGGCTACAAGCATTCGCCTATAGGTTATCGGCATTCACCCATAGGTTGTGGGAATTCAATTGAATTCTATCAGAATACACCCACTCCCTATCATCATCTATCCATAGGAACCTTATCATTGTCTGCCCACAACCTTCCATCATTCATTTGTACCTTGTCATCGTCTGCTCGCAGGCTGCTATTGAGCACTGACAAACTGCAGTCAAGCACCCATAGGTGCCATTGGGTATCCACACGCTATTGATGGACACCCTCATGTTTAATTGTTGTAATGACACTTAAAGAATAGTGAATGGAATTATAGCTAAGAAAATATTAAGAAATTATATTGTAAAAAAATCATTGCATATCTTGTTGGAAACTATTGATTCTTGAAGATCTCCTTGGACTTGAAATACAAACCACCAAAAAAATTCTTAAAGTCACCTAACGGTATATGGCGAATTCTTCCAGATTGGATTTCAAGGTACCAGAGAATTATATTTATATGAAAAAATTAATATATAATGTAGGCAAACCTCTCCTCGAAATTAACTTTAACCCCAAAAATTTAAGCGATCCTACTCTATCATCCACTCTACAAAAATCACCAAATACCGACTTTGAAAAATGAAATATTCATAAATTAACGAAAATTTGCCACTAAAAAAACCTTGATAAAAATTATTTTCGTTTTGCACACATACCACATTGACACACTTTTTTAGGTCTTAAATATCGATAGCTTCTGTCTTTACTTCCTACTGTACATTACAAAAGAGGTGGTGGGAAAGGACAAGAGAGGTGGTGGGAAAGGGTAAAGAGGCATGAAGGGAGAGCCATTGTGTATTGCTAATGCTTCTTAATATATGCTATGTACCTAATGTTTATGCATATATACTATGTGGATGTAGAGTCTTATTATCCATATACCCTGGTTATATGGAATATGTAAAATATAACTTTTCTTTTTCACTCAACCAGATTCATCGAAGCTTCTTTTTTCCCTCTAGATCTTGATCAATGAGAAATCTCTTACTTAGACCATGCTCTGGTTTAACCATGGTTTTAGATTTTCACTATTGCAGTGAGTAGTGTTAGCTTGTCCATTTATTTGATTGACTATATTGAATTAATAAATAAAAAGTATTTGTTCTAGTTTCGTGTAGATGCTCTCTTACGCAAATTAGGGGCAGTCTTTATACTAAGATATGATAGTTTTTGCAAGTCATAATTATTGTCATTTTTAGTATTTTTTTCATTTCTGAGTATTGATTCATTATGTTGGATGATCCATCTAATTTAGCAATCATTTGTAGTAGCTTAATTATTATTTTCCTTGGGACCTATACTTATGATATTAAGACGTTTCCCATTGAATAAGATGAACAAGGTCTTTTCCATGCTTTGGTTTTGCAATTTTAAGCGTGAAGGATGTGGAGAAAGAATGTTCGCCATGGAAGAAGACAAAATGCGAGGTGGAGGGAGATTCATTGTTTACAAAAATAATCGACTGAAATCCAAAAGACAGTAAAAAAGACAAACCTGATTCGGAGAAGCACCAACAACGGCTGTCACTTTCACATACAGAATTTAACAGTTTCAAAATATGGGATCGTGGGCATTGTGAACGTATTCCCAACGCTGAATGGCAGTGTAACTTTTGTCTAACAAAAGTAGTTTGATCTATTACGATAGAAAAGGAAATAATATAATCTTGGTGTGGTTATGGATATTGTAAATTTATATTGAAAATGCCATACATCACATGGTCGGATCTTAATAGGAATTGTCCCGGGAGAGCAAAGTACGTTAAGATGGATCTGTTTTTGGACGTATTTTTTTCTTTTCGAAGGTATTATATGGAATTATTGAATTATATAAATTTTTGTTTATATTATGAAAATAAATATATACTTAAATTAATGAATTTTTTAGATTAAACATTTATAAATAAAAGATATTATTAAAATAATAAATAAATATATTATTAAAAAAATAAAAAATATTATATATAAATATATTAAAATATTATATATAAAAATATTAGATACAATTTAGAAAAATTCAACAAATTTTACAATAAGAAGAGAAAAGTAAAATAATCTTACCCCAATGTATTAAGGTTGTGATCATTTGTTGTAGGTACAAATTATTTGTTGCCAATATAATATATAATTATAAAATAACTAAATGTTATGTAAAATACCTTTCGTCCCTTTTTCGCCCATCTCAAAGACACGTGCTTGCCATTTTTTTTGGTTTTGGGTCGTGCATGTTAGTAAATATTTCCAGTGATAACTATCATAGTTGTCATCAGTGATTTAACTTTTCTTAAAATGCTCTATTTTTTAATGTACCCACAAAAGCGAGAACTAAGAATCTTACAAAGTCAACACAACTTTGGTAGTGAATGTTAGAAGTGGATCAGGGATGCACGAGATGGAAACCACACTATTTCTTATTGTTAATATATACCCACTCAATTAAAAAAACTAGTACTCTGAACTCATTGGAAAATCTTTAAGACTTTCATATGGATTAAATATTCATAAGTTATCAACAATTAATAATGAGGGAAAAAAGCCCTCATAGTTCAAGTTATTGGGCATTCTCTTCGCTTTTCGCAGTGTATCATTCAAGTTTTGGCAATATGTACTCAAAAAGATTGAAAAAAATATTGAGTATTGAATCACCAAGCCCCTTGATTTTCGCTGCCACTCATGTTTACTATTCTTCTTGCTGGGCCCCCTCCAAATTCTCTAATGGTAATCTAGCCAAACTTCTCTGAGATTTATTTTGATCCAATTCTAACAGGACTTGGAGTTTTCATTGGGTGGCCTGGGATATTTGTTACATTCCTCATGATAAAGGAAACATGGGCATCATTAACCCCTATTGGTAAAGTATGGCCTTGTGTGCTAAATGGGTTGTTCAGGTTATTGAGTGCAATGAGTCTTGGAAAATCTTTCTTCGATATTATATTTTTTTGGGCTGTCCCTATGGCAAAACCAGTTGGCATAATATTGGCTTTCAATTCCTCATCATCACTAATGTCCCTGTTAAGATTATAGGCTCCTTTGTAGTCAAAAATATATGGAAGGCTTTGGAAAAAGTCAAATCCCACTTGAAGTGGGTAGGGGATGGCTTTCACATAGGGTTATCTTTTAATGATCATAGCTTATGTTGGTATCCTATTCTCACTAATTCTTCCACTTCCTGGTTAAATTACTTGATATTAAAGCTCTATGATTATTCTACAAAGGGATTTTCACTATCTAAGATTTGGTTACTTCAAGAGATTAGATTCCCTGCCCTGATTTCAAAAAAAAGTTTCAATTAAGTAATGTCAACTTACATTCCATCCTTTGCATTCAGTAATTACTACATGATATTATGCTTTAAGCTTGGCCTAAAGCATCTTAAGCCCTGGTGGAAATATTGTAGGTCAAATTATGATTTTTTTTTTTAAAAAGTACTTTCTCAAGGTTATTTATTAGGTGATGAGTCTATTTTATCTATCTCTCAATAAGCTCAATAGGTGTTGGGGCCTTCATTCCTCTCCTAGGACTTGGCTCACTCATCTTGCTCATGTGTGGCACCCTAGCTTGGAACCCAAGCTAACTCATTTTTTATGGTGTTTAATTTACTAGGGGCTCCCCCTTAGTGAGATGCTGCTCCACCTCCACATTCCCTAGCCCTTTTATTTGGCTTGCAAGTACCCATAATCTTTAAACATCTATTTTGGTTTTGTCTTAAAGTTCAATCTGCATGGAAATGGATTCATTCGTTATTCCAACCTTATCATCTTGAGCCTTTTTCTTGGCGTTAGACACTTTTTGGGGACTTTCCTAATTGACCAACATTTATTTTCTTTCTCTTGTAATTCTTTTGCGCTATCATTCTTTTCAACATTGGAAAGCTAAAAATAATATTATTTATAATCATAAGGCCTGTGAGATTTCATTTTTTGTTGATGAAAAGGTTGTTATTTCATTGATTTAATTACAGATTCAAGATTAAATTGAAAATATGGCACTAGACCTCCACCACCTGCAGGAGCTCCTTGACCACTAAGGGAGTGCCTTGTGCACTAATTTCATTTTTTGTTAATGAAAAGGTCATTATTTCATTTGTTTAATTATAGATTCAAGCTTAAGTTGAAAATACGGCACTGGACCTCCACCACCTGCAGGAGCTCCTCAACCACTAAGGGAGTGCCCTATGCACTATGAGTATGATTCTACCATATAGCCTTCCCCATGGTCCCTTGCCACCACCTTCTAGGAGGCATAGAAGAAAAATATGGTCATGAAGCAGGGCCACTTTTCACCTCGCTCGATCATGAAGAAGGTGCCACTTTTCACCTTGCCCTCCCCCAAGGGTTGTTGGAGTTCTCATGGAGAGTCTAATGTAGTCCTTCACAACACTCTCTGGTGAGAATTATGTTAGCACTGGTTCAGATCTGCATACATTAAGCCAATAACATTCTATAATAGTGGAGCCGAACACAGACAATTTTTTTTACACACATAATATTTCTACCTCATATATAAAACTATATAGATAATACATATTATATAGGAATATCATTCCTATATTTGGGTAGCTCAAATCTCTGTAAATCTCACACCTAAATAAACTCTAAATAACTCAAATACTATATATGAATATATTGTTACCAATAATATATTTGTGTATTTAATAACCTATATAAAACTATTACAAACGTATTAACACATTATTGTAACTAAAAATAATAACATTAAATTAATAATGTTTACATACTATACCTCAACATTCACCTCTTTGTGAACATTATTAATCATATCTACACCCCCTTAATGTGAGAATGGATAAAATATACATCTTCAAGAATTGGCCCACTAGGAAAATCTGATGTAAGAGCATTAAGAGAATATTAATGTAATATGTAAATAAAGTCATTTATAATGTAATGATGTTCGAGGAGGTCTTGAAGGTTAATAAGAAGCTCTAAATGCTTCAATTGTATTAACATATAATTACTTAGCAATAGTTGTAGTTTCCCTCGAAAATGAATATTTGAATGTTATAAAAGGCTTTTGACTATTTCCAAAGGATATGTACTTTATGGATTGGTCCTATAAAACCTAAAATTCATATTAACCTATGTAAATTTGACACTCGAAAATGAATATTTGAATGTTGTAAAAGGCTTTTGACTATTTCCAAAAGATATGTACTTATGGAGTGGTCCTTTAAGACCTAAAATTCATATTAACCTATGTAAATTTGAAACAATCCTTAGATGTGTCTAAGGAGCTTTGGCTACGTTTGAAAAAGGCTAAAGAGGGAATAGTTATTGGGATAAAAACGAGTTGAGAGAATTTTGGTATTGTACGTTGCGTGTAAAGATAAGTTCTATGCTACTTAGTTAAGAGCCAAATAAGGTAAATAAAGAAGAATATAGGTCGAAGCATGAGTAGTAGAAAAGTAGGGGTAACGCTCCTGCAAGAAGAAAATGGTCTACAGAATTGAAAGAACATTTGAAGAAAATAAAGCTCTATCATAATATTTGGCAGTGTTTTCAGATATGTAAGTTTATACGTGAGGATTTATTGATGGTGGATAAGTTGTAGAATCTGAGAAATCGGGTATGTCTTAAATACATTTTATGTAACGTTCTTTGCTATTTAGGATTATGTCTTCGGCTTGATAAGAAATTTTTATTATCATTAATAGCAATTTTAAGTATAGATTTATCGTCTTAGATAAATCTTGAGCTGGGCGTATTTAAGGTAACAATGCTTCTCAGATAATAAAACAATCTAGATAGTATTGCCTTATGGCGAAGCAAACAATAATTAAAGCCGTAGTATTCTAATAAAAATTTGAATGAAAGATTTCTAATAAGTATTTGCCTTACTATGTTGATATATGGGCGAATTTAACATTTGTATGAATGGTTTTTGACAAGCTTTAATCTGCATCAGTCTTGAATAATCCAAATAATCAAAATCAGTATTGGTGGGGTTGAATTCGATTATAAATCGAATGGTCATTTGCATGGTAATTGGCAGATCCTTATAAATTCCAATTCTGAGTTATTTATTAGTAGATGATTGGTTTTGAGTAAAATCTACGAGCCCTTAAGAAGAATATCTAACTCTAAAAGGAGTTCTCACCCTATATTTTGTGAGTGCAGAAGACACAGTCCAAACATTATCAAATTCTAATAATGATTCCCAAAAGTTCCTATATTATGCAGATTTAGAGATAAAGCACGTCACACAGCAAGGGATAGAATTGGTTGTTTGAAATGGATCAGAAATCTGTTGGTTAATTAGTCAATGGTGTGTCATAGTGATTTAATTATTGATCTGGTGTGCAATGTTATCACGTTACCTTTGTAATTGAGTTCCTTCCTTTCCAAATTAGCTAAGAATTATGTTTCACATACGGCTGTGCATATAAAATATATTGGCAGATGGTAACTACTGCGCAAGTCATTGAGGGATGATAGTTCCAAGGTGCAATGTATAATTCTAAGTAAATAATTGAATGATAAAATTGTAGAATTTTCAAGTGCTAATGTGAGATATAGAAGTTGGTTCTTCGTTCAGATCAGAAACATCACGAATATTGATGAAATTCTGCATCAAATATCCTAAAGTTCGCCTACATCTACGAAGAACTTGAGGATACTTTGTGGAACATAAAAATAACTTCTGTATTATGTTAGGGTTTGAAATGAAGGAAACGCAATTCAATTTTTAACCAGAATTATGCATGAAATGTCTTGGAGAATATTTAGAATGAAGTGAAAATGTTTCTTAATGGGTGTCCAAAATTCTAATGCATATACTTAATAGAAGACAATGGAATTGTCTTCTATTAAGGCTTTGAATAAGAAGTCGAGTACCATTAAGAATTAGAGGTATAAATGAAATCCATTAGTCTTCCAAGGCCAATATGATCTTATGTTCTTTTGTAAAATTAGCATATGAATGGACTATCTATTGGCAATAAGGGTCTAAAATATTCTTGAATGAAAACGAGACAAGTCAATAAGTGTGTTTTTTTTTTGGTTTAATTCAAAAAATTGTTTTAATATGGTGCCATCATTTTTCGTATCAGAGTTAAAAGCTCTCCAGAAAAAGTATAAATTTTTGGATTTATTTGTAAATTAAGTTGTTGATGTGGTTATAGTGATCAATTTTGAAAGGTTAGGGAACTTGGGAAGTTTGACAGAAGTTATTTGAAAAAGGTATGTTTTTGCTTATGAGGATTTCATTAATAGACAAATTATAGTGATTGATAATTGCAGGTGTTTGAGAAAGAGTGAGAGGCAAGAGGTTTGTGAAACCTTAAAAGGTAAGAGGAAGAGTGGTAAATCCATATAGCTATTAAGGCTTGAGAGATATATTATAATCTCAAGGAAGAAGCTCAAGGAGAGATTAAATAAGAAGGTGAATAATTCCAAAGGAAAGGACTAGTAAGTTACCAAAAGACTAGGGTGAAAAAGACCTATGTGAGGTACTAGTGTTGAGAAGCAAGTAAGATATAATTGCTAAGAGGAGATAGGTATAGTGAGACTTAAGGAGAGGTAAAGAGTAAAGAAAAGAAAAGAAAGAGAATGGAGGGCTTAGAGAAAGTCAATTTCCACAAGAAAATGAAAGAGATAGAGGTGGAAAAAGAAATTACAAAGATAAGAATGGCCTTAGTAGCCATAATGGAAGTCTTGTAGGAGTCAACACAAAAGTGTATTGTAAGGATCAGAAAATAAGTCAAATGGCCTCTCAGAGAAATTCTTGAGAAAAGAGATTGCCATCAAAGCAATCCAAGGAGAAAAACAAAGAGGTAAGCAAGCCTCAAGTTTTTAAAACTAATGATTTCTTTGTATGTAGGCATGCAGGGAAAAGATAGATGGAGAAAAAGTCCAATTTGAGAGCTTATATAAAATCTTGGTAGCGAAGGCGAGGCATGAGCAACATTCTTGTACTGTGAAAGAAGAGAATAATTGATTGGAGCATGAGATAGTGTTTTGTCACCTAGAAGATGGAGAATTGCTTGAAGATATGGAGCAAGGAGAAGATCTCATCAATGATGTAGAGCCGATTCAATAAAAGTTCAATGATGGTAAAAGTTATTTTGCTTCAAATATTGATTTTTTTGACATAAGTGTGCAATTGCATGAGGATGGTGGTGTATTACAGGAAAAAAGAGAAATTCAGCCTATGTATGGGATTATTCAAGGAAGATGTGAAGAAAAAAACACTTATTTTTCCTTCTAGCATTGTATTTGATGAGAAAAATGTAAATTTTTAAGCAGATAATTTGTATGAACAAACAATAGCATTGTTAGATAGGTTCATGAAAAATAAATGCAAGTGTGAAGCACCCATTGAAGTGCTTGAAGAACCTAATATGCAGCAAGGAGAGGTGTCTCTAATGACACAATTTGAAAACAAATTAATCCTAGCTCGAAACATAACAAAGTACAGTGAAGATAAAGACATGATTTGGCAACAAATTATGCTAGAGTCAAAAGAACCCAGCCTTATAGGAGATGAAAAGGCTATCAAAAAATTTGAAATGAAACTAATGAAGCTCTTAAGTGATGAGGATGCAGATGGAAGGGCAATAATGCCTCAATTTTTTTAATCTAACTATGTCTTTAGTTTTGTATGTGCAAGTTTTGAAGAAAAAGAAATGGAGGCCTATATATTAGAATTCATTGAAGAAGTTGAAGTGAATAATGAGTCATTTTGGTTCATACATCATGAACAAATAAGGAATAAGAAGGGAGTTCAAAATAATTGGAAGAAGCAAAAGAAGAAAGAACATAACGTTTGAGCAAGAGCTCAAAAATTTCCCATCAAGTAAGTCTGATGTAGGAGCATTAGGAGAATATTAATGCAATATGTAAATAAGGGTCATTTGTGATGTAATAATGTTTGAGGAGGTCTTGAAGGTTAATAAAAAGATCTGAATGCTTCAAGTGTATTATCATAAGACTACTTAGCTATAGTTGGAGTTTCCCTCTAAAATGAATATTTGAATGTTCGAAAGGGCTTTTGACTATTTCCAAAGGATATGCACTTTATGGAGTGGTCGTACAAGACTTAAAATTCATATTAACCTATGTAAATGTGAAACAATCCTTAGATGAGTCTACAAAGCTTTGGCTATGTTTGAAAAAGGCTAAAGAGGGAATAGTTGTTGGGATAAAGACGAGTTGAGAGAATTTTGGGATTGTACATTGTGTGTAAGGATAAGTTCTATGCCACTTACTTAGGAGCCAAATAAGGTAAATAGAGAAGAATATAGGTGGAAGCATGAGTAGTAAAAAGGTAGGAGTGGTGCCCTGCAAGCATAAACGGGTCTACAGAATTGAAAGAACATTTGAAGAAAATAAAGTTGTATCACAATATTTGGAAGTCTTTTCAGATATGTAAGTTTATACTTGAGGTTTTATTGACGGTGGATAACTTGTAGAATCTGACAGATCGGGTATGTCTTAAGTGAATTCTCTGTAACGTTCTTTGCTATTCTGAGTTATGTCTTCAACTTGATAAGAAATTTTTGTTATCATTAATAGCAATTTTAAGTGTAGATTTATCTTCTAAGATAAATCTTGAGCTGGGCATATTTAAGGTAACAATGCTTCTCAGATAATAAAACCATCTGGATAGTATTGCCTTATGGCCAGGCAAACAATAATTAAAGCTGTAGTATTTTGTTCAGAAGTTAAATGGAAGATTTCTAGTAAGTATTTGCCATACTATGTTGATGTATCAGCGAATTTGACATTTGTATGAATGGTTTTTGACAAGATTTAATCTGTATATGTCTTGAATAATAAAAATCAATATTAGTGGGGTTGAATTCGATTATGAATCAAATAGTTGTTTGCATGGTAATCAACATATCCTTACAAATTCCATTTCTGAGTTATTTATTACTAGATGATTGGTTTTGAGTAAAATCTACAAGCCTTTAAGAAGAATATCTAGCTCTAAAAGGAGTTATCGCCTTGTATTTTGTGAGCATAGAAGACACATTCCTAATATTATCAAATTGCAATAATGATTCACAGAAGTTCATGTATTATGCAGATTTAGAGATAAAGCACGTCACATAACAATGGATAGAATTGGTTGTTTGAAATGGATCAAAAATCTATTGGTTAAATTATCAATGGTGTGTCATAGTGATTTAATTATTTATCTGGGGTGCAATGTTATCACGTTTCCTTTGTAATTGAGTTCCTTCCTTTCCAAATTAGCTAAGAATTATGTTTCACATATGGCTGTGCATATAAAATAAGTTGGCAGATGGTAACTACTGCGCAAGTCATTGAGGGATGATAGTGCCAAGTGCAAGGTACAATTCTAAGTAAATAATTGAATGATAAAACTCTAGAATTTTCAAGTGCTAATATGAGATATGGAAGTTGGTTCTTTGTTCAGATCAGAAACATCACGAGATATTGATGAAACTCTGCATCAAATAATCTTCAAGTTCACCCAGGGGTACGAAGTGCTTGAGGATATTCTGTGGAACATAAAAGTAAATTATGTATTATGTTGGGGTTTGAAATAAAGGAAACTCAATTTGATTTTTAACCAAAATTATGCATGAAATGTCTTAGAGAATATTTTGAATGAAGGGGAAATGTTTCTTAATGGGTGTCCAAAATTCTAATGCATATACTTAATAGAAGACAATGGAATTGTCTTCTATTAAGGCTTTGAATAGGAAGTCGAGTACCATTAAGAATTAGAGGTATAAATGAAATCTATTGGTCTTTCAAGACCAATATGCTCTGATGTTATTCTATTGGCAAGAAGGGTTTAAAATATTTTTGAATGAAAACGAGACAAGTTAATAAGTGTTTATTTTTTTGGGATAATTCAAGAAATTGTTTTAAGATGGTGCCATCAAGAATCATATTCCAATATATAATTTTAGGTCTACATACTACTATTTGAATCTTGCTATCTAGATCTTGATGCACATGACCAATACTATGTAAAGGAATGCATCCTACATTTACTTCATGTGATTGCAACAGACGTATCATTCACTGATCATCTCTATAAAGAAGTAAGACAGTCAGATGATCTTTGCAGTTGGAAGTTTTTTGCAGTTTGCTATCCTCTTATACAACTATTTGTCACATTTTATTATATTTACACTCTGTTTTTAATGAAAATATCAGAGGTGTTTAAACACATAGGGGAATGAAAACACAAACAACTTAGAAAATGAAAATATTATGAAGAACAAATCTTCATTGTCATCTTATACAGCTTCTGTTAATCTCTGTTGCCACCCAAACAAAAACAACATAGATGATTTTCACTACCACTAAAAAATGTTCTTGGTATTATCCAATTTGGCATAGAGCACACCACACTGAAAAATGATAAAAACACACCACGTTGAAAATAACACACCACACAAAATGTCATCAAAACATTTGTGCTCCATCATTAGTGACTAAGGGGAGCCTCTAATACCTCCATCCTTCATTTCCTTCATCCTCCAAATGATAAAGCTGCTTACTCAATCGATATCTCGATGAAGCTCATGTGCATTAATTTTTGAGAGAAATCCCCATAATGTGGGTGTCACATACAAGCGATAATGCACCCAATTATAAAATTCATATTTTTAAGATTTTTACTTTTGACACTTTTGATGAATTCTTATAAATATTGACAAATAAAGACTTCAAATTTAATTGATCATATCTTATATGACATACAATATTGATTGTCATGAACCAAATAAATATACCCTAAACTAATGACTTGAAACTTTTAATAAGATTCTTTTAAAATGATCCTCTAAATAAACACTTATGAAAAGAATTTTAAATAATCTTAAGATTTTAAACATAATCCAATTTAAAATTGGACTAAACGCTCACAAACTAGATTTTTACCAAATACTAATTTACTCTAAATGACACATACATTAATGACTTCCCTAAGCCTAATACCTTTTAAAAAATAAAGATACATGGACATAGAAAACTAAAATAAATTTAAAACTTCAACAAAACTTTGACCTAAAAACAAAACCATCACTATAGTAAACTACATACTTTAAAGAGAAATGTGGATTGTTTTCTTTACCATTGGAATGTCATAGTTTATTTGAGTTGTGAGATATGGTGGAAGAAATGATGCATATCAGAATCCACCTCGAAATAGTTGTTGTAGGTCAAATCACCTATTATATAAAACTCTACCAGTCGTGTACGCATGGAAGAAAAAAATAGTGTTGGCGAGCTCAGCAAAGGAAGACTGTAACAGGTTCAAGTCTGAAAAATGCAGTGTTATGCCTTTGAGTTGTTGGCATCAGTTAATAGATTTGATGTGGACGTCGTACAGGTAGGAAGCTTAGTTGACCCAAACATTATTCGAAGGAATGCTTAATCGGCTTTGAATTGAATGGTCTCAATGTTAAGACAGTATATGAGTCGGTCTCCTATATTGAATCTTATAAAAAAATAAATTATTAATAGAATATTAATAAGTACCAGTTACTATTTGACAGAGGCTAAATCGATGGATTTCAGTGGACAGATTGTGAACAGGTCACTGTAGAAGCAGACAACATGTTGGTAAGATAATGTATACACTTAGCGAATCAATACGGTCTTAAATGTCCAAAACTGTCAATTATAATTTGTCTGAGGACTTAGTTCACATATCTGAAAAAATGTATGGTCAGACAATTAAGGATCTATAGAAAATATAATAACAGAACCTAACTACCTATACTAAGCTCTTCATGAAATATTTGCTTTCATTAAATAGGGTAACCATTAGCAATAATTATTCTACTCCGTACAAAATTTCAGGACTCCATAGTCATATAAAAATCCTACTGTGATAACAGATGTTGACATTGGTTTAGATCTACATAGATTAAGCCAATAACATTCTGCAATAATCGAGCTGAATATAGGCAATTTTTTCCACACCTTATAATATTTCTACTTTATATATAAAACTATATAAATGATACATATTATATATGAATATCATTCCTATATTTGGGAAGATCAAATCTCCATAAATCTCATGTAAACAAACTTCAAATAACTCAAACACTATATATGAATATATTGTTACCAACAATATATTCATGTAACTACTGACCTATACAAAACTATTACAAAATTATTAATTTATTATTTTAATTAATAATAATAATGTTAAATTAATAATGTTTACACACTATACTTCAACACGTTATTGTTCATGCACAGTCCATTGATGGTTGGCATACCATTATTCATGATTACCCCTTAGATGGATGGAATTATCTAGAGATTTCTGACATGGAACCACATGCTTGGTTGGTGCTTCCTAAGGATGACCCTCTACCTTTGTCCCCTGGGATGATGACCTATGCTTAATTTTATGGTTGGTTATTTGTAGTTATTTTCATTGTGTTCTAATTGACTATTTTTGATGTTTTGAGTAGGTTTCATTCTATGGTATGGAGTATGGGCCATGATTTATCCATCTATATTAAATTTTAACCTTTTCTAATTATATTTTGTTGTTTAATATAATGTGAAGCATTCTAATAGTAAAAAAAATGGAATAAGGATTGATAAAAAGTTAGTTTGAATGGAAGACAATAAGATGTCATTTTGTATTGTTATTTTTTTTACCATGTTTGTTTTGTGATATTACATTTGTAATTAGTAGTTTTATTTAAAGTTGTAATAGACATGATAAATGAATGGGACTAATTTTTTTTTTAAAAAAAAAAAAGGTTTAGGAAATAATTTAAAATAAACAATCTATATTTTAATAATCGATGCATTGAGAATCAAAATTGGGATTGACTTGTGAGTTATTGTATGTTAAGGGTCATTATCATTGCAATAGATTATGGTCAATCACTAATTGGACCATTTATTCTCATGATTGATGGTTTTGTTTGAACCACTACTCATGAAACATGGGTCAATGAGTTTGACTCAGAAAACTACACAGTTGAACCCTGATAATAATACTATAATTTGACTCGCTGTGAAAAATACCTCCTACTTATCAATTGATGAGTTTAAGGGGCTCTATAATGAATGGTTAATAAGACATAACACTTTCTGAAGGTTTTGTAAATGGATTAGTAAGATAATTAAGCTTAGTCTTGGAGGAAACTCCATGGTTAAGCGTGCTTGCGTTGGAGTAGTATTGGGATGGGTGACCTCCCAGGAATGCCTAATTATTCACCCTTGTGAGCATCACCTAGATGAAAAGAGTGATAAGTGAACCATTTATTATCATGAGACATGCGTTCATGTGAACCACTACTCATGAAACATGGGTCAATGAGTTTGACTCGAAAAACTACATAGTTAAATCTAAATAGCAATATCATAATTTGACTTACTATAGAAAATACCTCCAAATTATCAATTTATGAGCTTAAGGGGATCTATAATGAATGGTTTATAAGGAACAACACTTGATAAAGGTTTTTCAAATGGGGTAGAAAGCTAATATGTTTTAAGCTTGGAGAAAACTCCATGGTTAAGTATGATTGAGTTGGAGTAGTACTGGGATGGGTGACCTCTCGGGAAGGCCCAAAGCTTCACCCCTGTGAGAATGACCTAGATGAAATGAGTGAAAAGTGGACCATTCATTCTCATGAGAGATGGGTTCATGTGAACCACTACTCATAAAATACGGGTTAATGAGTTTGACTCAAAAAACTACCCAATTGAATCCTGATAGTAATATCATAATGTTCTAACTTATCAAAATAAAAATATACAGTGTTCTCCTTTTTTGTTTTTCACTCCCTTTTATTCTTTTCATGTTTTTTGAGGAAGTGCCATCATCAACCTTACTCTTCCTCACATGCACTTTCAATCCACTGGCCAAGGAGAAATAATTCTCAGCGGCATTTTTGTTGTACAGAACCAGATTGATAATAATTTTTTACATCTCCTTGTGTTCTTTCTCTAACAAAATGAACTTATATTGCATGGATTTAAAATCCAATGATTTTATTTCAATGTCCTCCTTGATAAAATAATTGTCTCCCTAAATATTGATAGACTTAATAGTATCCTTGAGGAAATTGAGTCCTTTGTAATCCACCTCGAAAGATCCTTCTATAGATCTAGGTCTTCTAGGATGGAATTAGTTTTGAATTGGGTCACCCCATCCCCTTTAGAGTCCTCCTTTTCATCCTCCCAAATATTATTATATTTCTCAATAACATTCTCTTCGTGAATATTTATACCCTTTGGTGCTTTTCCTTTTAGCAACCTCAACCCACCATCTGTCTCATCAAGATTCTTCCCTAAGCATGTGGATTATTGCTTCCATTTTCTAGACAAACTATCTCATCCCTTCTTAATATGTGAATCGTTAGGAAACTTGATAACTAGGGTTCTATAGGGTTTGACTTTAATCTCCCCCTTTTCATTACTTTTTTAAAAATAGGATCTTGTTCTTAGAATTCACCAAGTAGATTCTAGATTTTGGATCCACATTAAGCGCTTTAGTGTACTTCTAAAGTAGATAAATCATAGCTTGGTGAAAAGTAAATTTAATCTTCCTCATTTTCACATCGATATAGTTCTCTCCATAGATAAAATAGTATAAAAGGGGATGTTAATATGGATGTGATCCCTAAAATAAATTAGAAATACAATGTGATATAATGGACAACTTTGTGCCTACCTTCTAGAGTGATGAATTTCATAATTTACTTGGCAAACTCATCATAATGGTGAAGCAAGAAACTAAATAAAAAAAACAACCCATACAAAATAATGGATACCCCACTCATCTTAATTAGATGAATCATTTTGGATATTGATTAGGATTTCATTAGGGATAACCTCACCCTTAGTTGAATAGATGAAACTTTGGCTAGTCACCCCTAAATTGGCACATATATCTACAACAAGGTTACCTTATCTATAGATGTGATGAAACATCATGTTTTTTAAGTATTACAAAATGTGTAAAGCTTCCTTCATCAAGTGTTTTATTATTCAGTTAATAACAAAAAATTTAGAAAGGAAATTTATAATGTTTAATTTTAAAATCATCAAATAATTATTTATATAAGATGGAAATAGCTTTATGGGATGAACCTAATGATGGATTTAGTTTTAAAATATAGTAATTATTAGGAATAGGTTGGTTATGACCATTTTAAGTTGTTATAGACTGACAATCATGATCATAATTAGTGGAACTAACTATATCCATAGGCTATGACGACCTACAACTATCATCTTTCTCTCAATAGGCTAGGACTTCAATAAGTTAAATCAATAGAGCATGAATATACTTGGTTGAACATATAGGGAGCTATAATATACATATATCTAGTATAGGGTAACCTACATTCAAATTTCAATAGTAAATGGCTCCAAGCCTAAGCCTATGACATGGGGTATAAATTTCATAAGGGCTCAATGATGTGTAAAGCTAAAAGTAAATTAAATGATGTGTAAGTGATTATAAATTAAGTACGTTTTAAAGGTCAACCAAATGGGGGTATATGCAAGTTAATGTGATAAATGGAAATCCTAAGAAACCCTCTATCTATACTAGCTTATTTGGTATAAGGAAGAGCCTAATAAAGGATACACACATATGTCCATAATTAAATAAATAATATATTATATACTAATAAATGGAATGAATTTAGAGATAGAAATACTTACCTTTAGGTGGACCCATTTATGCTTTACTCTTCCCCTTTAGATCAAGTGTAAATTGTAAAGAGATGTTGTAGGTTGAAGACTTGAAATACTAAGACAAAGACCTATATATACTTACTTATGAAATTTAAAGACCTCTCTTATTGATATTCAATGACAACATAAGACATGACCTCGAAGATAAATTTCTAAGCCTATAAATCTCAAAATTACTACTCAAGGGTAGAAATGTGAGCTCAAACATAGTGTATAAATGTCATGCATATTTTAGTAATGAATTACGACCCCTATAAATATGACTCCAATTCCAAAACCTAACCTTGAATTCTTACCCAAAACTATTGACCAAGATGATATAGTTGGAGTATGTTGGCTAACACAATACGATGTGGGTAAAGTGATGCACTAAAATTATATAAAATATACTCATAGATTTATCAAGTTAGTGAATACAGTACATGGAATACTAAAACATAAAATATAGTATATAAGTTAGGCTAACACAATAAGATATATGGAAGCTATAAAATCTATATTAAAAGTAGATAGAGAGGTAAGAAAAAAAGTGACTCAGAGGAGGTGATACTGATAGTAGTGATGGCTGGATAGAATAGTATGCAAAAATAACTCAAAAAATACCAAGATATGTTTGTAACACATTCCTAGTGTACCCTTTAAGGTGTGCACTAACATATATTGATGTGTTGACAATCTGATGCAAGGGAAATCATTGATAAAGTGATAAAAGTGAAAATATCAAGTGTATACATATGCCTCAAGTGAAGATCATCACATATCGTAATAGTGTAACATGGGATGTTTCTTTGGGATAAATACACAACAACATGAAAGATAATAATTCATAATAAATGGCAAATGAAATGAATATAACTGAGTGTTAATTAAATAACATATGTACCTTCAAAATACCTTGAAAATTGTAGATGTCATGATGCATGTGTTGCACCTAATATAAGGTGACCATAAAAAAGAATGAATGGCATACCTAAAAAATAAGAGAACAATCCATTTTTAAAAAAAATCCTTGTTAGCACATAAAAATTCTGTCTCATTAGGATTATAAGGACTATTTATATTAATGAAAAAAATTGGAAACAATGATATGGGAAAAGGATTAAATATCACAACAAGTAATAGTAAATTTCAAATTTAAATTTTTTTACTATAAACAAGTAATAATTTTATCTATGCATTTTCTATTTTTGGAAATCTAGAGCTTTAAGTGTTTGAAAATAGTGGTAAAAATTATGACAAGTCATAGATGAGGAATCATACATGCAAGAGGTCCCATCACAATAGTCGATAGATCCATATATGTATGTAGTGTAATTAATATTTATTTTTTCCATTTTTAATAAAATGAATTAGATTTAAGAAGTTTAGGCACAAGGACAAATATGCATAGAAAAAAATTTCACCTAAAAGTGTGAGAAAAAATATTGAATTAGGACAAATAATGTGTATTTTAATAAAAGTTAAATTTTGGACCAATGTATTTTTATAGGGAAAATGAAATAAATCACCACCCTTACACAACTGTATTGGCTAGGCTGATATTATTATTAAAGGGGAATTTCAAATCCTTGAGGATACTATAGGGTATGGTCGATATAGTTTAACATGCTAATTGTTGATACTATAGGTTATGCCAACTAAAATAATAAAAGAATAAGATGGTTGATATCATAGAATATTGTTTGTACCTATGAAGAATTAGACATGGATGATGTGGTTAATTTTCAACAAATATAGTACTAGTAGTTGCCCCTATGTGCAAGAAAAGATGGAGGTTAGATATAAAAGTTGTTTATATTAGTAAATGATAAAGTAATCTAATTTTTTTTACTAAATATTTATATTTATTCATCACTACTTTGTAAATCTTTTTGATTTTAAACTGTCTAATTCATTTATCAATTTATTTTAAAAATTTATTATTATTATATATTATATAATTTATATAAATATTAGATTATGTAATATATATTTTAATATTATATATTAATTTTTATAATATATAGTAATGATGAGAATGTTGAATCTATAAAATGTATTGTATTTAACAAAAGTTACAAATATCTCTCTTTTTAATTGTATATAACAATAATTACAAAGCTAGATTTCTTATGAATGGTGTGAAAGATGTAATTCTATTAATCGAATTTCCTTTGATTTTTGAAGATTTACATATTTAATTTCTTTCATTCTTGAAAAGCATTCAAAGGTAAATGTGGGAGAGATATACATGTAATTGATTGAACATAATCTTGATACGACAGTAAATGTTAAGCCTTGGTGATCAATGTTTCTAATGTGAATTGTTGCTTAATTGAGTGTCATTCTTTGTGCTTTGTGTATTGTTAGAGCCCATGCCAATGTGTAAGATGAAGATTACCTCATGTAATAGGAGAAATAGGTATATGTGTAAGATTATTTTCATCCCATGGGGGGCCAAAGTATTTTTTGAATGCAATAACTACATATATGAATAGGAAAGGTGGATTTGAATATGAGTTATAGATGATGTCAACAATTTACCCAATATCATTATTAACTAATCCTGCTTTCACCCATCTATTGGATGTTAACAAAAAAAAATATTTCTTACATAGAAGCACAACTGGACCAAGTTGAGTGTCATTATGGCTAGATGTATTTGTTTGTCTACTTTGTTTAGCCCTATATGAAGTAATTGTCATATTTAATATTTAATTTTTAAATATTATTATTTTTCTAAAGGTATGAATGATGTTGTTCTTGACATGAGCATATTCTAATCTTCTACTATTGCATTTGTATCTCTGATGTTAGTCAACTAATTTATGAATAGTATTTAATTTTTTGTTCATCCTTGTTGGCCAAAATTCATTTTCAATGTAACAACTGTATCAAATATTTGCCATAGTGTGTGCCCAAAATATCTGCTTGCATGCATTGGAATGCCATTTATAGGTGGGAGTTATCCCAGGTCTCCAATGAGTATAATTGAGCCACCACCAAAGTCTTAGTTTTTTGCTATAGAAATACTTCACACAATTAATTATTTATCTTACTGAGCATGTTTGTCCCTATAAAACTTATTTCATCAATGAGCACATATTGAACCCCATTGCCATTGCTCAAACTCACTATGAAATGGAATGTTTCCTCCATACATAGTTTATTATTACATCATTTGAAGGAATACAAAATCTCAATTTCCAATATCACCTCCACAAAATATACGACTATTGTTTCTTACCATTACGTGCATAAAAGGTGAGATGGCATCATTGGTTATACACATAAGGTACCACTCCATATTTCTTAGTCTATGATGGCTTGAATTTTTCATGCAAGGAGATAGTGTCTTTTCCCAATTTGTATGCCAAAACTACAACTCCCCTTGATTCAATCAATGACCTCTATTTTCACTGGTTAAAGAGCACATTGTGTTGGGGTTGAGCTAACTATGGGTAATTAGGTGTGACACCCATGATGAAATATCAATGGAATGCATTTCCATTTCAAAATAATTTTCCACCCTATGTCTTTGTGATTGCAATGGATAAATTATTTTCATTACGATTGTGCCAACAAAATTAGAGGCAACCAAGACAATGATGTTCCAAAGTCTATATTGTAACGTATGTTTGTCTATGCTATGAATTTATTGACACCTAGAGAACATACAAAAACATTTTACTCATACACATAGAATAAATGGCAAGGCCATATAGAAATTGAAAGTGATGGAAGATTTCAAAGTGAATTGGGTGGTGATGATGAGGGATATATATATGCATGTGTGTGTGTGTGCACATACACACATACACACACACACACACACACACACACACACACACACAAAAACACACACACACACACACACACACACATTTAATAATATTATAATACATATAAGATTATAAATAGACTTCGAGACCTCAATATCTTGTTCCAATGTCTAAGACATTATTGTGTTGATTTGAGTCACATATCAGAGGTGGAACCCTATGACAATCAAATCAAACCTAATGATGTCCTTGTTCACCATTGAATATAGAAAACAATGAATTAGAGTTGTTGTTACCTTGCAAGCTCACCATAAAATTCCCTTTAATGTAAATACCAAATGCAACACCCTATCATTGGCCCTTGTCATCACTTCCCAACTCATCTTGAAATATTTCAGCATGTGCATGTTTTGTATGCCATTGCCCCTCCCCACCACTTGTCTATTGATAAATGAATCCTTCCAACACAACTGATTAAAACGTCATATGAAAGAAAATACCTTATTTTCGATTGTCACCTCTCCCAATGATATAATGAGATTAGCAATCATGAATTCAACTGAAATACAAATATAATTTTACACTCTTATAATATCCTAATATATATTACCATATAATAATATATTTTTTTTATAATATTTAATATTATAATATATTATATATATATATATATATATATATATATATATATATATATATATATATATATATATATATATATATATATATATATATATATATATATATAGTGTTATATTACATATTATGTAATATTTACATTACAATACAATTTAATAATATTATATTATATTATATATTAAAGTATATATATTTTAATATTAATAATTTATAATATTTTATTTACATCAGATTTAAAAATTTTATTTTGCTTATTATATTAAAGTATATATTTTATTTTGCTTTTAGTATACATTAAGGTATTGCCAATGTAGTTGAAAATAAATAAAATGATTGGTACAGTTGAATGTAGGGACCATTTTTATTTAGTTATTGTTTTTATTTTGTTTGTAATTTTTTTCAAATATTTTGATTAAAATATGATTGTCTTTTGTTGTTTGATATTTTATAAAGAGAGAGGTAATTATGGAGGAATGTGGATGTCAAATAGCTAACAAATCTTTTGAGAGATTATCAATAGTAGACTAGGGTCATCTAGTCATGCTAGGATTTGGAACTAGCATGAAGATGTGCCATATGCTTTTGAGAATGAAACTCATCACCATGTTTATTTGGATATGGGAGAGGAATATAGACACATTCATTTGTGAGGTTAAAGGGGATATTATAGAGGTGGAGATCACCTTATAGGATGTCAATGACATACTAGGGCTGCCAATTACAAGTACTCTAATGGTTTGTGACACTTCCAAGTACTTAGTGGATGAGATGTGAGATGTATCTTGGTAGGATATAACATCTGATAATATGATGAGTGTAAGCTCATATAATTTTTTTTTGTTTATATATCAGGTATTCCATATATACATAAGGCCATTATTGAACTTATGAATATGCATGTGTTGTGTCAAAATTATGTCGAGGCAGTGCCTATGTATATCATTTCTATGTGTTGGTTTGCACTAGAGCATGGTGCTTTATATCATATAGAATCTAAAATATGGGAGTAGTTCATACATGATTTATATCATGTACTCAATTCAAGATAGAATACTATTTTTTTATGATTAATTTTAATAAGTGAATATCTTAGAGGTTCCCCATGTACAAATAGGTAGGGTTACCTCATTTAGTAGATTACCATCTCCTTCAATTTACGATATAGGTGTAGGGCCATATAGTGTGAGTGATCCCTCATGTACCTTCATTACAAAAAATTCAGTAAGGACCATATCATATGGAATCCTTATAGGGCTTGCACAGTGGGCTGTTGGCCATCATGGTCAGTGAGGTGTTGGATATGAATTATATGACACTATGCTTAGTGGGTTGAACCACATTTGTTTTGAACACATACCTAGATAGCTCGGATTTCCACACTTAACACCACCTTAGATTTTTGAACCTTATGGGTGACTCATGCTAGAAAGCCATGAAGGATAGGAGGGATGTGTGTGACATTTGTAATTATAGTGGTGAGACCTCATTAACATATGCTGGATAAATGAAAACAATAGAGGTAGTGAGTGGCACAAGGAGGAGAGGGTAGAGGAAGGAAAGAAATGGTCATGCCTCAAAGATATGTTGATGTAGAAGTGGATTTACAAGTGATCTAGATTGTGCATCTAGGCATACAGAGATGTTAGATTAATAGGTTGTGGTATTCCATCATGGTATATGGAGATAACTTAATACATCTCAGATCCATGATAATGCACATGTGCTAAGTGGGAGGGGTTGTGAGATAATAGTAGTCATCATAAATTATAGGTTAATGCTATCACTTTTCTTGTCCTATGAGTATATATGTACATGCTATGTACTACTGATAAATATGATTAATATTTGGATATATATGTGAGATCTAATGTCTTATTTGTCTTTTTTTAGACATGGCAATAGAGGAAGAGTAGTGGAAACAACTCATCATGATATTTTGGTACCATGTTATGAAAGCATGAAACCACTGAGTCTAGACCACATGTTAGTTGGTTTGAACTGGTTGAATTGATTCTCGGAGATATCCAACACCTAGAGTAGGTTGTAGCTTAGGCGATATATCCATTAGGTGGAGGAGGAGATGCAAGTGTAGAATGATATAATTTAACCTTAGAGAGAGTTGCACACATTGTAATACAAGGTCGAGTGGCATATATATAAACTCAGATGTCCCACCTATAGGGACAAGTTGATGGCATGTAGTCTTAGAATCAATTTCTACAAGAAGTTTTTTAGGATGCAAATTCAGGATCAACCATAGAAAGCATGACACCTAACCCCTATGGGGAGGACGATGATCCGTAGGCATAGAGACTATATTTTGTATTGAAATGTATTTTTATGTTTTGAGATGTATTTGTATGTAAAATTGATAAATAGGTGTGTGTGTGTGTGTGTGTGTGTGTGCGCGCACGCGTGCATGTGCTCGCGTGCGTGCATAGGCATGTGTACAACACACATGCATGTGCATGCAGTGCATGTAATTTTGGTTCATTTGTTATCTACATGTGTGAAATTAATTTTTATGATTTGTTCCTTTCTAGCACATATTTTTTTTAATACCATGCTATGAGAAAGAATGATGTATCATGATGCATGTTTTAAGATGTGAGGAAATGCATGGTAAAAAAAGGAAAAGAAATTAAGAAAAATAGATGACATCTTATGTGAGTAGATATAAAAATGAGCTAAAAAAATATGTAAAAATAAGATGAATAAAATGAATATAAAAGATATGTAAAACATTATAAGTAAAAAAATTAGAAATCACATGAAAATCTAAGACAAAACTATTCGTAAGATGCGAAAAAAAATAGATATGAAAAGAGATATCCAAGGTGATAAAATGTGAAACATAATCAAACAAGTATATGTGAAATAATGTCTAAAGTTGTCATCTAATGTAAGACAAGTGAATTTAACTTCAATCAAACATAACAAGAAATATAAATGATCACTAGGTAAATCCAATGTAAGATAGGAAAAGATTGAAATCAATGAAGAACTATGTATAAAAATAATCAAAAGACCTCAATGAGTGATAAATCAAAATCAATGTTTCTACTAAAGAAATATATAATAAAACAAAACCATTTAGAGATGTGACTATGATTATGGAAATGGTTTGTATATGAATGTTGATGGGCGTTTTTGAGGAAAGCCAAGTTGTATTCTTTAAGGTCTTAGAATACACATAACAACTCACATATTACAAATCCAAGAGGCACTATAAATGGAACGCAAATGTCAAATTTGAATCAAATATATAGAAAATGGGATGTAAGGAAGAGGGACTAGATAATATAAAATAAATATTCATCAATTGGATATTGGAAAAGATATGATGGAGATGTAGAGAGGGAAGGTGCCACAAAGGTGATGTATACATCCTTATTAGAAGCAATATGCACTAATCAAGTTGGCAACCCTAAGTATTTTCGACATCAACGACATAGATATTCTCATTTATAAAACATAAACTTCAGCTAACAATTGAAGTATATATATCATCCCATAAAGGATACATGCATGAAAAATAAAAAAATCCTATCTTTCCACATCATGTTTTCTGCTCTTCAGGATCTCTTATAAAATCGTAAATACTATAAAGATTGGGCACTTGTGTGAGAAGTTATGTATCACTCAAATGGAATATATTTACATATAATGATGTAATAAGACTTCCTATCTCATTTTATTTTTCTATTTTAACCAATGGTCATCATCTCTATCATTAAGGCAACTATATAGTTTGAACTATGGAAATGCCACTACTTTATATATAAAACAACATTATAATGTGAGATGGTAATGTTTTATAGCTTAGGTAAAGATTGTTTTTAAATAAATTTTGTGTTTAAAATTTTATTGAGTTTGAGATTTTATCATAGAAAATTGTTTAATAATAAATTAAAAATTGCAATCGGAAACATTGATAAAAATTTTTTCCCTACAATTTATGAAAAGCAGACTTCAACAATTCATAGACCATAAAAACATAACATCTCCAATAGGACGATCTTGTTTCTGTTATTATCAAAGACAGGCTTATTCAGGGACGTTGTTTTCCCCATATTTCAAGTTATTTGCATTGATTAGAAAAAGTTGAGGAGTGTCAATTTTCTCAAGCTCTTGCCTTAAATTTTGGCAGGTCAAATGTCCGAAAACTATATGCCATTTAGACCCTTTACGCACTCCCAAGAAAGAATCAATTACGTATTTAAAATCCTGCAATGAATCACGCATAAGAACACAGCTTTTATGAAACTATGGTGGGAAACATAATAGTTATGTTTGTTCGGGTATCACCAATTTGCACTTTGCACTTAATATTGTTTTTGTCGCATCATGAAACTTCAAACTTGCAGAATTGATGTCATGGCAGACTTTGATGTTGACGTAGCTACACAATTTTTAGCATCATTACAATTGACAACCCATTTGTAGGGTGATATGAACGTCAACTTCGCAATTGGCAATCCATAGGGCCTGTAAATTAACGGGCGGTAACCTGGTTTTCACGTTTGAAACCGTAAATTATGTCAAAGCATTTTACAGACCGTAAATGTTTAAAGCGAAAAAAAAGCATGTCCTAATTTTTCTTTAGTGCCCCTTTGATATATAAATATGATATAAAATACTGTCAATTTTATGTATACACAATTTTATTTTACAACTTTTTAAAGGTTTTAAAAAGAGCGAACTGTAAAAAAAAATCGAATTCACAGGCATGAATAACTAGAAATTTCAGGTCCAATCCACAGAGTTCTATACCTTTATATATATGAAGATGAAAGGTATTAGTGATTTTTGACTATTGGAATGCATTGCCATGATGATGATGATGATGATGATGATGATGATGATGATGATGATGATGATGATGATGATGATGATGATGATGATGATGATGATGATGAGACAAATTGAGACATACAGCTAATTAATTAATTTTTTTTAAAAAAAAAAAAATTGATGGAATAGTACGGGAACCCAAATTTAACAAGATTATATCAAAATTATATAAACAAATATATATCTTCAAGCACTAGCCACAACTCAAGAAGTAGGAGGTAGATCATAGTTCGGACGCTGAGTGATCCAAATAGAAGCCTCTGGTGAAGAAGGATTAATGAAACAATGATGCTCCAACCAAAAGGCCGCTGAACAAAGCTACCAACTATACCACCTCCATGCACATGTGAGCTTCATCGTGATGGGCCAACAATGGACTTCCCACACAACTCTTGTCCCTGGCCCGTGCACCTCCCTCATTGAGGAGGATAGTCCAGAGGGATATGACTCATAGTCAAGGAGCACTCTCCCAGTAGTTGAGAAGGTACTATAAGTGTTGAAACTCAAGTGTCACCTTCATAGCTTGAGCTTGGATATGCTTAAGAGTCAAAGAGATAACAATCACTTTGTCATTAACATAATAATATGAAGATGGCTATTTAGTGTTAAAAATATCCGAATTCCTAGATTTCTATAGCTAAAATAAAATTATAGCTTTCAAGAAATTCCATATAAAAGGAATACAAGTTGGCTGCTCAAAAATATCCCTAGAGAAAATATTTGTTCCTAGAGAAGGGCTTTGGATGGAATGGTTTGAAATGGCTATGGATCTATTACCATGCAAATTGATCTTTTGGAAACTTCCAAGAAATATGTTTGAAGTATTCAGGGCTAGAGGAACTAAACATCTAGGTTGAACAACTCCAATATGCAAGAGGTTCTCCCCAAGAGGAAGGCATTGAAAAACTAGGGATCAAATAAAATGTGTGAGCTTGAGGTCGAGATTTTAACTTTAAAGTTAGCAAAGTCCTAGAAAAGGAATTTAAGTTCTAATGCATATTTAAATTGGCTAAAGTATAAGAGAATGGGATCGTGATTCGATAAAAGAGACTATTAAAGTAATTAATGAATGGAGTGTCATAGTTCCACTTCCAATCCTTCCATCATACTCGTAGATGTTGTATTAAATTTTGTATTAATGAATGGAGTATCATAGTTACATTAGGCATCAACTTTTGGAATGCAAAATGGAAGGTAAGTTTGTATTAAGCAATTTATATTTATCTTTTAGTAGATGTCATGGGATCCAATATCGAGAAGAGATAAAATCCTTAATAGTTTGAATTCATTTTCTTATTGAAAGCATACCTTTTATACCTAGCATATTTACTGAATGAAAAATAGTATTTGTGATTATAAGAACATTCAAATATTAACTACGATATCCATATTTGATTTGTTTTAGAAAAGGATTGATATCATTTGCATCTTTGAATATGTTGTTGGTAATAAAATAGCCTTTTATCCTAATAGGTGTTGGGGTAATAAAAAAAGTGCATAAGCCAATATTTCCCCAATTATTTTTACTGTAGGGGTACCTATTGAAATGCAATGTCTTTGAGGGAATTTATAAGACTCTTTAATTTCAATTTATATAACCACCCACTAGGCAATACTTTATCTATAGACATCAATGATGCAAATTCCTTTTATGTCATGAGGAAGGTATCATATGTCCCAAGAACCTTGTGATAACCTCTAATTGCATTAGCATTGGCCCAAATAAATACTCTAATAACCTTGGCTAATTTATCTTACAAATATTTTAAAGGGGATCAAAAATAGGAATAGTAAATATTATTGGATACAAGGATTTGGGTACAAACCTGAAATTTACTAACTAATGAGGGAGGATTGGAAGTCTAATATGCGACTTTATTTTACACTCAACAAATAACATATTACCATAGATCTAAAGCATAACTATCAAAATCAAAATGAATACCAAGGGATTTAAATCTCTCTCCTTTATGTATCCACTTCTAGTGACATTAATTGATCTATTCAGTCAAAGGAATCATTCTTTGTCTATAACATTGGGTTTTGGCCCATTGAAAAAAATACCCTAAAACTTTGCAAAAAAATTAGAGGAATCAAATTACCTATTTGAACAAAACTTATTACTCGCTGAGAGTAAGGAAGGTATCATCTACAAAATTGTCACTAATGAGCTGAGAGGAGTGATCATGAAAAATAATAGCCATGGTAAATCCTCAATATGCTATGTGAGAAAGAAGATAACCAAAAAACTTGTAAAACAAAACATATAAATCGATATGCTAATTAGTTATTGTGAGATACCCAACTGATTACCAATGTAGCCAATAATAGACCAAGAAATTCTATAGAGATATTCATTGAGATTCCGTAAATTGAATCTCGGATTTAGTAGCCATAACACCATACACTTATCTAATGGAGCTTAGCTTAGGATCAAATCCATAATATTATAATGAAGAGAATTGCAATAACATGTTTTTACAATTATTAAAGGAGTCTAACACTTCTAATAATTAATTAATACTTAAGGCATACAAGCCTTTATACTCAATTTATTTGAATGATTAAATCAATGTCTTAATGACAATTTTATGTTTAATAAAAATGAGTTTTTCTATAATGTAAATATAATCCAAGCATTGAGAGATCTTATTATCATAGTAAATTCTTAATGGTATCGCCTTCTCATACTCAACAAGAGTGCATAAAATGATCATACTTAGCTAACGTCAGTGCCTTAACACATAGATGCCACACCCAAACCAGTCAATGTATCCATGACATGATAATGGAGGGCAACATATCCAATTTATGTTTTTAAAGAATCAGAATCACATTCGAGAAAGATAGAATAGCATCAACTTCCACACTTAATTACTTTAGCAATAACTAAATCTAAAATGAGATTATAGATTTAGGTGATTAACACTTTTTTTAAAAACATAAACACCATATGCCAAGTTTTCCAATATGAAAATATACAACACATTCCAGCTTATGTAGAGCTTATATGCTTTAATGTATACACCATGCAATT